>BDSL01000089.1:0-456625 GCA_003116995.1 Yamagishiella unicocca
TGAAGGAACGTCCCACGAAATTCGCCTCTGGGGATCGCCGCACGAGGACGTCCGGGCCAATCGGCAAGCATCGGCTTCTCCGGCAACCCTCGTCGGCCTCGCTCTTGGCACGCAGCTTAACGGTAGCAATAGCTAGGTGAAAGGAACGTCCCCACCGAAATTCGCCTCTGGGGATCGCCGCACGACGTCCGGGCCAATCGGCAAGCATCGGCTTCTCCGGCAACCCTCGATCGGCCTCGCTCTTGGGCACGCAGCTTAACGGTAGCAATAACTAGGTGAAAGGAACGTCCCCACCGAAATTCGCCTCTGGGGATCGCCGCACGAGGACGTCCGGGCCAATCGCAAGCATCGGCTTCTCCGGCAACCTTCGATCGGCCTCGCTCTTGGGCACGCAGCTTAACGGTAGCAATAACTAGGTGAAAGGAACGTCCCCACCGAAATTCGCCTCTCGGGATCGCCGCACGAGGACGTCCGGGCCAATCGGCAAGCATCGGGTTCTCCGGCAACCTTCGATCGGCCTCGCTCTTGGGCACGCAGCTTAACGGTAGCAATAACTAGGTGAAAGGAACGTCCCCACCGAAATTCGCCTCTCGGGATCGCCGCACGAGGACGTCCGGGCCAATCGGCAAGCATCGGCTTCTCCGGCAACCTTCGATCGGCCTCGCTCTTGGGCATGCAGCTTAACGGTAGCAATAACTAGGTGAAAGGAACGTCCCCACCGAAATTCGCCTCTCGGGATCGCCGCACGAGGACGTCCGGGCAATCGGCAAGCATCGGCTTCTCCGGCAACCTTCGATCGGCCTCGCTCTTGGGCACGCAGCTTAACGGTAGCAATAACTAGGTGAAAGGAACGTCCCCACCGAAATTCGCCTCTGGGGATCGCCGCACGAGGACGTCCGGGCCAATCGGCAAGCATCGGCTTCTCCGGCAACCCTCGATCGGCCTCGCTCTTGGGCACGCAGCTTAACGGTAGCAATAACTAGGTGAAAGGAACGTCCCCACCGAAATTCGCCTCTGGGGATCGCCGCACGAGGACGTCCGGGCCAATCGGCAAGCATCGGCTTCTCCGGCAACCTTCGATCGGCCTCGCTCTTGGGCACGCAGCTTAACGGTAGCAATAACTAGGTGAAAGGAACGTCCCCACCGAAATTCGCCTCTGGGGATCGCCGCACGAGGACGTCCGGGCCAATCGGCAAGCATCGGGTTCTCCGGCAACCTTCGATCGGCCTCGCTCTTGGGCACGCAGCTTAACAGTAGCAATAGCTAGGTGAAAGGAACGTCCCCACTGAAATTCGCCTCTGGGGATCGCCGCACGAGGACGTCCGGGCCAATCGGCAAGCATCGGCTTCTCCGGCAACCTTCGATCGGCCTCGCTCTTGGGCATGCAGCTTAACGGTAGCAATAGCTAGGTGAAAGGAACGTCCCCACCGAAATTCGCCTCTCGGGATCGCCGCACGAGGACGTCCGGGCAATCGGCAAGCATCGGCTTCTCCGGCAACCTTCGATCGGCCTCGCTCTTGGGCACGCAGCTTAACGGTAGCAATAACTAGGTGAAAGGAACGTCCCCACCGAAATTCGCCTCTGGGGATCGCCGCACGAGGACGTCCGGGCCAATCGGCAAGCATCGGCTTCTCCGGCAACCCTCGATCGGCCTCGCTCTTGGGCACGCAGCTTAACGGTAGCAATAACTAGGTGAAAGGAACGTCCCCACCGAAATTCGCCTCTGGGGATCGCCGCACGAGGACGTCCGGGCCAATCGGCAAGCATCGGCTTCTCCGGCAACCTTCGATCGGCCTCGCTCTTGGGCACGCAGCTTAACGGTAGCAATAACTAGGTGAAAGGAACGTCCCCACCGAAATTCGCCTCTGGGGATCGCCGCACGAGGACGTCCGGGCCAATCGGCAAGCATCGGGTTCTCCGGCAACCTTCGATCGGCCTCGCTCTTGGGCACGCAGCTTAACAGTAGCAATAGCTAGGTGAAAGGAACGTCCCCACTGAAATTCGCCTCTGGGGATCGCCGCACGAGGACGTCCGGGCCAATCGGCAAGCATCGGCTTCTCCGGCAACCTTCGATCGGCCTCGCTCTTGGGCATGCAGCTTAACGGTAGCAATAACTAGGTGAAAGGAACGTCCCCACCGAAATTCGCCTCTCGGGATCGCCGCACGAGGACGTCCGGGCAATCGGCAAGCATCGGCTTCTCCGGCAACCTTCGATCGGCCTCGCTCTTGGGCACGCAGCTTAACGGTAGCAATAACTAGGTGAAAGGAACGTCCCCACCGAAATTCGCCTCTGGGGATCGCCGCACGAGGACGTCCGGGCCAATCGGCAAGCATCGGCTTCTCCGGCAACCCTCGATCGGCCTCGCTCTTGGGCACGCAGCTTAACGGTAGCAATAACTAGGTGAAAGGAACGTCCCCACCGAAATTCGCCTCTGGGGATCGCCGCACGAGGACGTCCGGGCCAATCGGCAAGCATCGGCTTCTCCGGCAACCTTCGATCGGCCTCGCTCTTGGGCACGCAGCTTAACGGTAGCAATAACTAGGTGAAAGGAACGTCCCCACCGAAATTCGCCTCTGGGGATCGCCGCACGAGGACGTCCGGGCCAATCGGCAAGCATCGGCTTCTCCGGCAACCTTCGATCGGCCTCGCTCTTGGGCACGCAGCTTAACGGTAGCAATAGCTAGGTGAAAGGAACGTCCCCACCGAAATTCGCCTCTGGGGATCGCCGCACGAGGACGTCCAGGCCAATCGGCAAGCATCGGCTTCTCCGGCAACCTTCGATCGGCCTCGCTCTTGGGCACGCAGCTTAACGGTAGCAATAGCTAGGTTGAAGGAACGTCCCCACCGAAATTCGCCTCTGGGGATCGCCGCACGAGGACGTCCGGGCCAATCGGCAAGCATCGGCTTCTCCGGCAACCCTCGATCGGCCTCGCTCTTGGGCACGCAGCTTAACGGTAGCAATAGCTAGGTGAAAGGAACGTCCCCACCGAAATTCGCCTCTGGGGATCGCCGCACGAGGACGTCCGGGCCAATCGGCAAGCATCGGGTTCTCCGGCAACCTTCGATCGGCCTCGCTCTTGGGCACGCAGCTTAACGGTAGCAATAACTAGGTGAAAGGAACGTCCCCACCGAAATTCGCCTCTGGGGATCGCCGCACGAGGACGTCCGGGCCAATCGGCAAGCATCGGCTTCTCCGGCAACCTTCGATCGGCCTCGCTCTTGGGCATGCAGCTTAACGGTAGCAATAACTAGGTGAAAGGAACGTCCCCACCGAAATTCGCCTCTGGGGATCGCCGCACGAGGACGTCCGGGCCAATCGGCAAGCATCGGCTTCTCCGGCAACCTTCGATCGGCCTCGCTCTTGGGCACGCAGCTTAACGGTAGCAATAGCTAGGTGAAAGGAACGTCCCCACCGAAATTCGCCTCTGGGGATCGCCGCACGAGGACGTCCAGGCCAATCGGCAAGCATCGGCTTCTCCGGCAACCTTCGATCGGCCTCGCTCTTGGGCACGCAGCTTAACGGTAGCAATAGCTAGGTTGAAGGAACGTCCCCACCGAAATTCGCCTCTGGGGATCGCCGCACGAGGACGTCCGGGCCAATCGGCAAGCATCGGCTTCTCCGGCAACCCTCGATCGGCCTCGCTCTTGGGCACGCAGCTTAACGGTAGCAATAGCTAGGTGAAAGGAACGTCCCCACCGAAATTCGCCTCTGGGGATCGCCGCACGAGGACGTCCGGGCCAATCGGCAAGCATCGGCTTCTCCGGCAACCTTCGATCGGCCTCGCTCTTGGGCACGCAGCTTAACGGTAGCAATAACTAGGTGAAAGGAACGTCCCCACCGAAATTCGCCTCTGGGGATCGCCGCACGAGGACGTCCGGGCCAATCGGCAAGCATCGGCTTCTCCGGCAACCTTCGATCGGCCTCGCTCTTGGGCACGCAGCTTAACGGTAGCAATAACTAGGTGAAAGGAACGTCCCCACGGAAATTCGCCTCTCGGGATCGCCGCACGAGGACGTCCGGGCCAATCGGCAAGCATCGGGTTCTCCGGCAACCTTCGATCGGCCTCGCTCTTGGGCACGCAGCTTAACAGTAGCAATAGCTAGGTGAAAGGAACGTCCTTACTGAAATTCGCCTCTGGGGATCGCCGCACGAGGACGTCCGGGCCAATCGGCAAGCATCGGCTTCTCCGGCAACCTTCGATCGGCCTCGCTCTTGGGCATGCAGCTTAACGGTAGCAATAACTAGGTGAAAGGAACGTCCCCACCGAAATTCGCCTCTGGGGATCGCCGCACGAGGACGTCCGGGCCAATCGGCAAGCATCGGCTTCTCCGGCAACCTTCGATCGGCCTCGCTCTTGGGCACGCAGCTTAACGGTAGCAATAACTAGGTGAAAGGAACGTCCCCACCGAAATTCGCCTCTGGGGATCGCCGCACGAGGACGTCCGGGCCAATCGGCAAGCATCGGCTTCTCCGGCAACCTTCGATCGGCCTCGCTCTTGGGCACGCAGCTTAACGGTAGCAATAACTAGGTGAAAGGAACGTCCCCACGGAAATTCGCCTCTCGGGATCGCCGCACGAGGACGTCCGGGCCAATCGGCAAGCATCGGGTTCTCCGGCAACCTTCGATCGGCCTCGCTCTTGGGCACGCAGCTTAACAGTAGCAATAGCAAGGTGAAAGGAACGTCCTTACTGAAATTCGCCTCTGGGGATCGCCGCACGAGGACGTCCGGGCCAATCGGCAAGCATCGGCTTCTCCGGCAACCTTCGATCGGCCTCGCTCTTGGGCATGCAGCTTAACGGTAGCAATAACTAGGTGAAAGGAACGTCCCCACCGAAATTCGCCTCTCGGGATCGCCGCACGAGGACGTCCGGGCAATCGGCAAGCATCGGCTTCTCCGGCAACCTTCGATCGGCCTCGCTCTTGGGCACGCAGCTTAACGGTAGCAATAACTAGGTGAAAGGAACGTCCCCACCGAAATTCGCCTCTCGGGATCGCCGCACGAGGACGTCCGGGCCAATCGGCAAGCATCGGCTTCTCCGGCAACCTTCGATCGGCCTCGCTCTTGGGCACGCAGCTTAACAGTAGCAATAGCTAGGTGAAAGGAACGTCCCCACCGAAATTCGCCTCTGGGGATCGCCGCACGAGGACGTCCGGGCCAATCGGCAAGCATCGGCTTCTCCGGCAACCTTCGATCGGCCTCGCTCTTGGGCACGCAGCTTAACGGTAGCAATAACTAGGTGAAAGGAACGTCCCCACCGAAATTCGCCTCTGGGGATCGCCGCACGAGGACGTCCGGGCCAATCGGCAAGCATCGGCTTCTCCGGCAACCTTCGATCGGCCTCGCTCTTGGGCACGCAGCTTAACGGTAGCAATAACTAGGTGAAAGGAACGTCCCCACCGAAATTCGCCTCTGGGGATCGCCGCACGAGGACTCCAATGCTTCTCTCCGTATGTACATCAGAACCGCCTGCGATGCACCTAGGACTGGGTAAACAAGTGGATGCCCGCCAGCTTTGTTCGTCTCCTTCCGCCCGAGTAATATTTAATCAAACAGGGCTAACAGGAACATGCGGCGGGGTTATTGGCTTATCCGGTCACCTGGCCGATTGACAGGGCTGACAGGCACATGCGGAGGGGTGACCGAGTTTAGGCCGCCTGGTTACCGGGGATAGGTTGTGCGGGCATATAGGGGCGGAGTCCGCCCCTCAATTCCCCACCCCCTTAATACACGCCAGGCTCCGGCCGGCGTAACATCATCATTAACGTTGTAACGGTTACAGTGGGTTCCAGACCAAGAGGTAGAACCATCGGGTACATCGCCTGACACTGAGAAAGACGGAGGAAACAAAGACCGACATGCACCGGAACAAAGGCAAACCACCAGAAACACCAAATCGACCAATATTACCGGGGATAGGTTACCGGTTGCGGACGCCAGAGCCGCGGGGCATGTGCCTCCTGCAGTCGCGGGGCAGGTGCAGCCCAACCCATTAACCCCGAAGGACAGCAACCGGTTCCTCGCGCTTCGCCATGCGGATGGCTTGTTTTTTAAGCTTGAGGGCCAGCGAGGACCGCAGCGCCCAACGTTACGTGACGTACGGGAATATCAAGCTCCTTGTGTCACAATCTTCTTGGCCAACCGTGCGTGCACTACCGGTATTATTTCACCTAGCATATAATGCAGTCGCCGCTATGCAGGCCACCGCACTGCCACTTGCCGTTTCCATACAGAAACGGTAACTGGAGATACATCCTCTGGAAGCTCGCCCTGAGACTTCTCCTGCAGCTTCTCCTCCTTGGACGCATGACAGATTACTACCTGTCTCGGCGGCTGGCTCCTCCTTTCCGCACCTCATGTCTATGTGCAAAGGAAGTCACCCCATGGCTATGTGCAAGGAAGAGCCCCTGCATGCACTCCGTCGGCACCATGCTTG
Organism: Yamagishiella unicocca; assembly: GCA_003116995.1. Taxonomy (NCBI): domain Eukaryota; kingdom Viridiplantae; phylum Chlorophyta; class Chlorophyceae; order Chlamydomonadales; family Volvocaceae; genus Yamagishiella; species Yamagishiella unicocca. Next base: position 6,438 of record BDSL01000089.1, read on the forward strand.
CGCCACATTTCTTGCTGACACACCCTCACTAATCTCCTTCGCCGCGTTCGCCCACAATCCCACACGCCTTGTCGGCCGCACATCCTTCCCCAGCCCCAGCCCCACAGTGACCTCCCCCGGTCCCGCAACAACCACCCTCCCCGGACGGCGCCTGCGGCTGCGCCTGAGAGACCCCCTGGCTGCTGCCACCACCACCGCCACGCGCACCACCGCCGCTACCACTGCAACCGCCACCACCGCCACGGCAGCACGCGCGCTGTTGTGGTTGCCGTTGCTTGGCAGCGCAGGAACTTTCGCAGCAGGGCTTGGCTGGCACATCGGACGGCGGCTTAACCGGCTTCGTAAGCCCCTCCGCCTCCACCTCACAGTTGCCCCCACCATCGCCCTCTCGGACCTCCGGCATCGCACCCTGGCGCCAGGCTTGCATCCCACCCTGCAAGTGCCGGGAGTGAGATACGTGCGGGGAGCGTGGGCGTGCAGTAGCCAGGAAGAGGCAGTAGGCAGGGAGGGGCATTAGCCAGAAGAGGCAGTAGGCAGGGAGGGGCAGTAGGCAGGGACCGGCTCTGCCACGAACCAAACAAACTCCTCAGGAGGCCCTCAATCGAATCGATCACCCCCCTCCCCCCAGCGGCCCTCACGCACCTTGAGCTGCCTGACGTGCTTGTAGCCCCGGTCCTGCAGCCACTTGAGCGCGCCTATGGAGCGGTGCGCGGACAGGCAGATGACGAAGAGCTCCGTGGTCGCGGGGTCCACCGACTCCAGGAGGGGAGCCACGCTGGGGGCGTTGGGGTGTGTGGGGTGGGGAGCAGCAGCAGCAGCAGCAGGCGGAAGCACCGTCAGATGTGGGGTTGTCCCGGCACGTTGAGCACAGAGCTGTCGATCGTACAGCGGCCGTGCCACGTGGGCCCTGCTGCCCCTCCATGGTCGTACAGCGACTGTGCCACGTGGGCCCTGTTGCCCCTCCACGGTCCCTGTGTGCCGACGGACTACCAATCCACTGCTTGCTGCCGTACCAGCAGATGCGTGCAGCCCTAGCTGGGGGACCCAATGCGGGACATGTCGGCTGGAGCGAGATGGGCAGCCCTCGCCGCTGCACGTGCCGCTGGCCGGTGGTGGTCACGTAGCAGCCCTCGCCGCTGCACCGGGCCCCCTACCCCCCGCTGCTGGGCACCCACTTGTTCGGCCAGGACCAGGGCGGCAGAAAGGACGCGTGCAGCGCCCCGGCGATGTGCCCCGCCAAGTACTCGCCCCGCGTCCGCACGTCGATGATGCGGGGGGCGGTGCGGGAGGACCTGGGGGCCGGGGTCGGGGGGGCGGGATGGTGGGACTGGGACTAGTATAAAATACGGTTTGATCCGCTGTACTGCCAGCGCGAGGGGGCGCGAGGGGGCGCGAGGGGGCGCGAGGGAGCGCGAGGCGACAGGTAGAAGCTCTGATGTTTCGAATGTGTCAGGATGCCAGGCGACACAACTCAATTTGTGTCGCCTGTGCTACTTCTTGGCTGGGAGAGGGGTTGTGGAGGAGAAGCAGTTGGGCCACGTAGGGTGGCGGCGAGGTGGGACGCTGCGGAACGGGTGTCCCCACCTCTCCGCCTCAGGCAGCGCCTTAATTCCATTGCTGACAGCCAATATTCCGTCCGGTTCCAGCTCGGGCACTTGCCCGAAAGTCCACAACCAGCGCATTTGGACAACCTATTTGAGAGGCGCTCTGCCCTACGGCAATGCAAGCTTGCAGCCTAGTGTTTCGGAAGCGCACTGCAGTTGGTGGTCTCAGCAGTCCTAAATTCAATTATGTGAAGTTGGGCTTATGATTAAACAAAAGGATCAAAAGGTAGGCCGGCCTCCACAAGAGGGAAACCCTGTCGTCCGCAGTCGTACGTGACCGAATTGGTCGCGGAAGCCGTTAAACAGGCTTTCATCTGTGCAGCAGCTGCTATAAGAAAATCCTTCCGGTCGTTAGCCTTCGGAACCCCATCCCGCTTTTCCGCCAAACTGACCAAGGGGCCGACGACCCGTGCGCAGGCTTGATTGAACAGTTTACCAAAACCTGTTAGCAGCATTGTTTCTGTTACTTAGAGCCTTCATGCACGCGACGGCTTCTGGATGAACGGCGGGTGGCCCCATCTGTCATTCTCGGCGGGACCCAGCAGCAGCAAAGATGAGCGGGTACAGCAGCGATGGCAAAACGCCAGTGCATCAGGTACTTGCCCAAACGTGGCACACCAAGATACCCGTGCACTTGTCGCTGGCGCCTGACAACATCAGCAGCCCATCGGCGGTACGACCCATTTACGTAAGTCCTGGGGCACGCCTCCTTGGTGCCACATGGGAGGGTCTCGAACGGGAGCGGAAACTGAGGGCGGTTTTGGGACAACAATGTGAAGAGGTGTCCAGCGGAACGGCATTGTTAGTCAGGGAGTGGCAGCCTCATTGTGGGACGGAGGGCGCGCGCATACTGCCAGGCCTGGTATCGCGCTGGCCGGACCGACAAATACAGGGATCCGCGCGTGTTCCAATCGTCTGTATGTACGATCAGGGTGTACGGCCGGGTGCCGGGAACGGGGGAACCTGCCGGCCCCCAAACACTCGCTCGCGCCGTCCCCAATACCCATCGCCCTTCTCTCCCACCCCGACACTGCCCCGCCGCCGCACCCCGCACCCCCTCCCTCTGCCCTCTCTCCCCCTCCGCCCGCACACGCGCCGGGATCCACGTGCGGCTCCTGCCCGCAGCTGATGGCGCCGCGGCAGGGGTACCTTCATGCCGTCGGAACACAGGCGTGGCCGCACCTGCAGGTGGGTCGACACGGGTTGTTGGGTATGTTTTTGCAGGCCCGTAGGGCCCGTGCAGGTCCGTGCAGGTCCGTCCAGGTCCGTGCAGGTCCGTGCAGGTCCGTGCAGGTCCGTGCAGGTCCGTGCAGGTCCGTGCAGGTCCGTGCAGGTCCGTGCAGGTCCGTGCAGGTCCGTGCAGGTCCGTGGGGAGCCCGTGTTTCCTCCCCACTGGCCCATGCTAATACTCCTCGCTGCGCCTAATCAGGCACCGCCCCTCTTTCCTCCCCTTTCTCGCGCCCTCCCTGTAGCACGTGCTGCCCAGCTTCCCGGGGCGCGCAGGACCGCCCCGGCCGTGGTTCGACTGCCGCGGTGTGCCGCTCAAGTGGTGAGTTGGCGAGGAATGCCCGTGTGGGTGGGTGGCGTCCTGGGCAGGGGCTGCGGAGAGGCGGGGTGGCAGCAGCCGGACGTCTAGGCGGCCTGGGAAGGGGGCGTCGGCCTCACCCTCCACTCGCTTGCGGTCGGTCCACCCAACGCGAGATTGATGCTTCATGCTTTGGCACCAACCGCCTCATTCCACGTCCCTGTTGATGATCGCTCGGATGCGTTGCCGCTGCTGGCTGCGCCGCCAGGTACCTGCCGTGTGGAGTGCTGTACGACTTGCTGGCTGACGTGGGCCAACTTCCGTGGAAGCTGACGGTGGGGGTGCAGGGGAGGGGGGAACTACTGCCCGGGCGCCTAGGGTTGCAAGTCGGGGTGGGGCGGGGTGCGGCTGGGTCGGTGGGTGGCTGGTCAGAGTAGAGGGAGCGTCCTTCACGCCCATTACCGTAATACCCGTTCCGGGCGGTGCGGGCTCTCCCTGTCAGCTCGTCTGTCGGCTCCTGCGCCGAAGCTCTGCGCCCTGGTTGTCTGCCTCCCCCTCCCCTCCGCCTGCGTTGCGGTTCATTTTTGCACCCCCACCCCCACACCACGGTCGCTTTTGCACCCTCCCCATTCCCCACCAACCCCCACCAACAACAGATCCACTACACCCACCCGCCGGACTCGCTGGTCAGTTGGGACACCGGGGCCTCGCAGCAGGCGCAGTTCATGAACTCGCTCAAGGTTGGTTGCGGCTGGCGGGGATGCGCTCATCTGTCGGTTGGTTTTACCCCTAAGCCGCATTAAGTTCCACGGAAAATGAACAGTCCCGACGGCTCGGAGCGCACGACCCGGCGACGAGGGAGGTGACGGGGGGGATTGGCGAGGTGTATCGTCTTACGGCACGGAGCTAGGGCGCAGCTGGCAGGGACCGGTCGTCGCTCCGCAGCCGGCAGGTCGCCAGCGGGGGCCCGAGCACGGGGCTCTGGTGCCAGGGATGCAGCGGTGGCCCCAGCCACCAGGTGTGTCGTCCTACCGCGGCGTGCGGAGCACCCAGCACCCAGCACCCACACGGCTACACTCAGCGCAGTCCCTCACCGCCTCCTCCCCGGGTGGCTGCTAGGCCCCCCGATTGCGCCCCCCTCACCAGCCAGTAACCCGTTCCTCCTTTGTTGGTTCGCGGGTTTCCCCTCTCCACCCTATATGTGTCGGAAGACATTGTGCAGCCGCCATACGGCACCCATGTCGTGTAACCGGGTCATTCGGCCACCACGCCCCCCCCCGCACCCACGGGGTTCTCTTATCATTCGCATTCGCGGATTCTCTTATCAAATTCCCCCGCACCCAAGTCCAGTAGCCTGCGCGCGCGTCCAGGTGTCCGACGGCTATGCACCAGCGACAGTTCCCATGTCGAGTTACCGGTTCTTTTATGTAACCCCTCCCCGCTCCCTTTCGTCTCGCCGCAGCCGATTTAGCTTAGCCGCCGAAGGTCGACATACGACCTTCGTCTCTCGTATCCTCAACCCAGCTCTCCAGCATGCATCTCAAAACGTCTGTCCTAAACGTTTTTTCTGGCATCCACGGGTCTTCCTCGACCCCCCCCAGGAGGCTTGCTACATCTGCCGGGGCCCCGACGGCAGCGGCGCAGTGATGCGCATGGGCAGCGCCGCGCACGACGAGCTGTGGGCTGCCGTACAGGCAGGCGACGTGGGGGCGTACCGGTCGGCGGTGTCGGCGCTCAAAATGACCCCCTCGCAGGTGAGTGAGCCGGGGCGGGGAGATGAGTGAGCAGGAGGGGGTTTGAGAAGAAAAATCCGCGAATCCACGGCCGACAAACCGAGGGCGGTGAAGGTGATGGTCCAGGGGCGCGCCGAAGAGCAGGAGGGGGGTGAGCGGGTGTGTGTTTGACGGAGAAGCGGGGTGTATTGGGGGAGGAGAGTGCGCGGGGGTGGGAGGGGTCGCCATTTCATTAGGAGCGCCTCCGCCTGTCACCTGTTTGACTGGGTGGCAAGCATGATGGGCACTCGGCTATTGACGCTCGTGGGGCTGTGGATGGGGGCTGCTTGGAGTGGTCGATGACCAGGAGCTGCCCCTGCGCTGACGTCCGACCTGCCGGCCCCCTTGCGCAGAGGCAAGGCCACCCACCGAGCATCCCCGTGCGTCTGCTACTGCGCCGGGCCGCCGCACCAGCGGCTACAGCCGCCAGCGCCGCTCGCAGCGGCAGCAGCAGCGGCGGCGCCGCCGCAGCAGCAGCAGATGCCGCCGCTGGCTCGGCGCCCCAGCCGGCAGCTTCACCCACCTCCACCGCCACCTCTACCTCCGCGACCGCCGGCGCCGGCGCAGCGCGGTCCAGCACTGGCGGCTCGGCCAGCGTCATGGGCGGCGGCGGCGCTGGCGGCGGCGTGTGGGAGACGTACGTGACCGCCACTAGCAGGCCGGTGCCAGCGCAGCAGGGTCTGGGCGGTGAGCCTACCAGCCTCGCGCAGCTGCTGCACCTGGTGCTCCCACACGTCTTCCCAGTACCGCACCAGCAGCAACAACAGCACCAGCACCAGCAGCGACAGCAGCAGCAACAGGAGCTGAAGGGAGCGGCTGCAGGCTCGGGGGCCGGCCAGGGCCTGGTGGAAGCATCCACCCCCCAGGCGGGTCCCAGCGGCTGGACAGGCGACTCGGCACCCGGTGGGGCGGGGCCCTCCAGGGAGGATACTACGGCTGGCGAAGCCCTGCTGGGAGAGGCTGGCGGGGGGAAAGTGGCAGCGGCCGGCGCGGCTGCGGCAAGTGACGTAGCAGATGGGGGCGAGCCTTCGCGGCAAGAGCCGCAGAGGGCTGGAGGCGACGGTTCGGAAACTGCTGGGGCCTCAGGCGTGGGTTCCCGGAGGGAGGGTTCCGGAGCTGGGACGAGCGCGGTCGAGGTGGGCAGGTCGGCGGCCGGGGGAACCGGGGGTTGCGCCCGGGGGGGTGAGGGGAGAGGGCCTGGGACAGAAGGGGGAGGCGCCGATGCCTCTCCTCTGGCCGACGCCGCTGATGCGGAGGGGGTAGAGGGGGCGCCGGTAGAGCGCGCGGATTCGGCGCGGTCTGTGGGAGGTGGTCTTGGGGCGGCGGCGGCAGGTGGGAAAGGTGCAGGTGCAGGAGCAGGAGCGGGAGCGGCAGCTCCAGGGATGGCAGCGGCTGCTACAGGTACGGGTGCGGGTGCGGGTGGTGGTCCGGATGGGTGGCCTGCGTGTCGTGTGCTGGTGGGCGGCATCAGTCCGCCGCTGGAGGCGCCGGTTGCGTGGCTGCACGCCGCGATGCACTCGCCTGACCTGTTCCTGTACGTGGTGGTCAGGATGGATTTGGAGGACGGCGGTGCGGGCGGCGGAGCAGGCGGAGCAGAGGTCGGGGGCTCTGGTGGTTTTCTGTAAACGTTGGATGGACATTACCGGTATGTAGGTTGTGGGAAACGCAACGCTCTATTGCAGGCCAAACAGCAGCTGACCCTTGGATCACACCCGCATGTCGACACAGTCAATGTGTGCTGGGTTCACGGAATCAGGAGTGGCAACGGGCGATGCCTCCATCGGCCATCGTGCTGACACTCAGTACCCCGTGTGGGCATGCATGACCTGTACCGATTACTAGCAGCGAGCCACACACGCATTTATAAAAATCAAAAACACTACCTTCAGCAGCAGGAACGGTTTAGACTTTAAAGACTTGACAGGTCTGGAACGTACGGCGCAGCATATGCTTGCCAAGGAGACGGCGTGAAGAATTATCACATTCGTCGGAGGCATCTGTAGGCCTCTCACGCTAACCATATGTAGCCTCTACGCCAAGTCAAAACGCCCCCTCGTTTATCGAAGACGCTTCCTGTTTCTAGCTGCGGGAAAATGGCGCAATCTGAAAACAAACGAACATACTACAAGCGGGCGCTTCAATCGCCACCGGCCACCGCGTTCTCTTCCGCGGAAGGTGCGGCTTCGCTGCGACCGTTTGTTTGTATAGACGGCTTCGCTGTGAGCAGCAGCCAAGCAATATGCAATCAGGAATGCAACTTGTGGTGGCAGCGCGTGATGCTGTGGTCAATGCCCGCACGGACGCACCAATTGCCACCTGCTTATGCTTGCGCGCAGGACGCGAGATATTCCGGGAGGCATTGCAACGAGGTGGCATGGTTGGATTCTTCAAGCTGATAGAACAATTCACGTGAGTTATGGCTGGAGCTGTAGTAAGTTAGGGCTTTACCTTCATGATGTGTGGTCGTGAGTAGTGCCCACCATGCTCAGATACCGGAATATATCGCAACCGAATGGACACAGAACCTAATCTACAACGCTAACCCGGAGTTCGGGGACGACATTGCTCCCTGGCCTTTGCTTTTCTGCCTGCCGACGTCAAAGTCGGCACCTACCTCGTTTGGAGCCGGCCCAACCTGCCCTCCCCCTCCCCATGCTCGCTCTCAGCACCCAGGAGGAGCCCCAATATTGCGGCCTGGCTGCTTTGTCCATGACCCTCAATGCGCTGGGCATCGACCCGCGCCGCACCTGGAAAGGTGCCTGGCGCTGGTTCTCCGAAACCATGCTGGATTGCTGCAAAACTATGGATGAGATCAAGCGCGATGGCATCACCTTGAGCCAGGTGGGGTTGCAGGGTCCTTGCCAAAGCCATCATCTCCCAGCTGCATGGCTGCACGCCACACCCTGGGCCGGGGACCGACAGCTGGCACGGCACTCCCACTGGACTGCGCATCTCCGAAGTTCCTCCATGACTTACCCCTTCATTGCGTCTCATACCTGGCGGACCAACCCAGGCGGCCTGCTTGGCCAGATGCAACGGCGCCGACGTCTCTGTGCACCGGTACGGCACCTTTGACGGGCGGACCTTTCGGCGGCTGCTGTCTGAGATGTGCGCCAGCGAGGTGGGTATTGGGTAGGGCGCTGATTTGGTTGGGGTTGCAAGCGAAACCCGTGTACGACGAGAAAACCGTTTGGGACATACGTTTGTGGTGGGCCCGTGGAGTGGGCAAGTGTGCCGGCAGTGGTGGGGTGGTGGACTTGGGGCTTGGAAGGTATGGTGTGGTCGGTGAGGATTTAGACGCACACACTCCTGGTGGTGGGAAGGGATGTGGGCTCTCCATCCGCACCTCTGCACCTTCCCTCACCTCCACGTGTGCCCATGGTCGTACTTCCACTTCCACATGGTGGTGTCGTACAGGACCGCCACATGGTGGTGTCGTACAGTCGCAAGATCTTCAAGCAGAGCGGTGACGGCCACTTCAGCCCCGTGGGGGGCTACAACGAGGAGCGGGACATGGTGCTCATCCTAGACGTGGTGAGGGGGCGGGTTGGTGGACGGGCACACGTGAAGACAACACGGGAGGGCCACGGATTGCTGGCCGCCTGCTTCACCCACACATGCCAACTATGTAGTTCAGCAGTGACGCTGCGGCCAACACTAGAACCCGCCCGTCCTTCCCCTCTGGCCTCCTGCTCCTCCTCCCGCTCGCACCTGCTTCTCCGGCTCCATCTGCTCCTTTGGCTCCGGCTAATCTTTGCCCCCTGCCTGCTCCCCCCGCCCCCAGGCTCGCTTCAAGTACGCGCCCCACTGGGTCCGGGTGGACGACCTGATGGAGGCCATGGCGCAGCTGGATCCGGCCATAGGTGTGTGGGGTGCGCACAGGGCGGAGGCGACAACAGGAGCATGAGAGGGCACCAGGCAGTGTAGCGTGCTGGTTGCTGGTCGGTGGGGGTATGCGAGGAAACTCGTGGGTCGGGGTCGGGTGGCGGACCTCAGCACAGACTCCATGTCCAATGGATTTTCTGAGTCGTTGCAGCACAAAGGGACCCAGACGTGCCCGTCAGCCGCTGTCAACACGTGTCCTGCTGGCTCGCCGGCCAACCGCCACACCTGGCCTCCTGGCCCCTGGTATGGTGCCCGGCACTCCGGCATCCCTGCCCCTTCTGCCCCTCCACCCCTTCTGCCCCTCACCCCTTCTGCCCCTCACCCCCTTCCCTCACACCCCCCTGCAGGCCGCCCTCGCGGCTTCCTCCTGATGGGCAGCCGCTACCCCCGCGAGTCGGCCCTGTTCTCTCTGAGCGCCACGTCAGCGGCGCAGCTGCCTTCCGTGCGCTCCGCCCTTGTGACCTCCACCACCAGCTGCAGCGCTGCGGCACCAGCCATTATGGCAGCCGACGTGCTGGGGGCCGCAGTGGACAGAAGCTGTGCTGCGACGCGTGACATCGGCGGCACCGCAGAGCGCATCGCCTGCTGCACTGCGGCCACGTCCACTGCGGCATCTCCATTCGTCCGTGCCGCCGCAGTCCCTGGCTCCAGCCCCACCTCCGCAATCTTGCCTGCCGCACCCGTGCAGCAGCAGCTGCAGGAGCAGGCACCCTGGGCTGCCGCACCCGTGCAGCAGCAGCCGCAGGAGCAGGCACCCTGGACTGCCGCCCACCGCTTCATCATGCAGGAAGCCCCCAGCCTGCTGCAGCGCCTGCTGGCCGAACCCCCAGCGCGCGACCCCGGCAATGAAGCGCACGGGCTACCAGGCGGCGGGGAGGTGCACGGTGGGGACCAGGACGAGGAGCACGAGGAGGAGCCGGCGGAGGGGCAGGAGCCGGAGACTGCGGCAGACGCGATCAGCAATGCTGGTGCCAGCAGTGCCGGCACCGTGCCCAGCGCAGAGTCACTGGTGGCGGCGCTGGTGGCGGCGGCACCACTGGACAGCGTGTGCGCGCTGCTGACACGGCGGCCGATGCTGAGCACCGTTGGAGAGACGCGGGCGGGGCCCTGCTGCGGCTGCATTGGCGGCGTCGCCCTGCCCTCTACTGCCGCTCTGTCGGCGCCCTGCAACAGCACGATATGCAGCAGCCGTGTGGTGCCACTTACGGAAGCGGCGGTGGCGGCGGTAGGGGGGTGTTGCTCTTCGACCGTCGCGCCCGAAGCCGGGACCACCGCCTCCATCGCTCCTGCTAACGCCGGCGCCGCCAGCAGCAGTGGCAGCAGCAGCTCGTCTCGCAGTGACGCTTACTCTCTGGACTCGGGGGGCAGCAGCGACAGCAGCTCGAGGTAGGCCGGTGGGGAGGGACTTTGGGTGCCGCTGGGTATGTGTGTGGTAGCATCATGCATCTGGTGTATGGTAGCATCATGTGTGATGGTAGCATCAGGAGGCATGTACCCAGTGGGGCTCACCCGGGGCTGGGTAATAACACCTCCCGACGGTGAGCTGGTGGACCTCTGTAGTTGGATCAAATCCGGCGCACCAATGTGGACGCTGATGGCAACCCTGCTGGCTACCTCAGCTCGGAGCTCCAGGGACGAATGGCCGCCCCCAAGCCCTGGCACTGCGCATTACCAGTGCACACACCCACACACGCTAACGGCTCCGGTGGCTCCGGTGTCATATCGTGTTGAACGTCCCCTCGTGGTGCTGCCCCCTCCCCGCTGCCCCGCAGGTCTGGGGGCAGTAGCAACGGCAGTAGTTGCTGTCACGGGGAGCCCCTGGAGCACCATTGCGTGCCGCCGCAGGTGCGGAGGGCGCAGATAACTTTGTGGATAAACAAAAAAAGAGTCGTCCCTAGATTAGATTACGCAAAAGGAGGAGCGGGGCAGGAAGGGTGCAGGGCGCAAGCGCCGTTTCTGTTCCTCCGGAGGGCCAGTGCTCGCGGCCCCTGCTCCTGGCACCCCCACAACATCGACGCGCTGGGCCCGGCTCCCGCTGCTATCCCTGCTGCCTGCCGCTGCACAGGTCCAGTCGCTGGTGGCCGACGAGCTTCGCTTCACCAACATGTACAAAATGGTCAACTACTGCTTGCGCCAGCAGAGGGGATGTCCTCACATCCAGGTACCGGACCTCACCGCCTTCATGCACCCCTCACCAGCTGCAGCTAAGCCCCCTGCCGCACCGCCCGCTGCTGCTACCGCCGCCACTTCAGCTGCCCCCGATGCTCCAAGCCCCACAGCTACTGCTGCCACGGCGCCCGAGCCAGTCGTTGCGGCTAACGCAGCACCAGCTCCGCCACCAGTCCCGGCCTCAGGATGCTGCGGTGGCGCCAACTCCACCGGTACGGCGGACCCCTCGGCACCAGCTCCGCCACCGGTCCCGGCCTCAGGGTGCTGTGGGGGTGTTAGCTCCACCGTCGCGGCTGCTGCTGCTGTGCAGCCGCCCCCCGTGTGCGACTGCAGCGACCTGGGGCTGCCCGAGTTGGCAGCGGAGAAGCTCACCATGCTGCTGCTGCAACTACCTGAGGTGGCAGGCTGGCCAGAGCCCTCGCCGCCAGCGGTCCCGGGCCTGGGTCCTGGCTCTCAAGCGGCGGCTGACGCTGGCGCGGCGCCTCAGGCCGCCAACGGCACCGCTGGTGGCGGTAGCGCCGCCGTCCGCGTCTGTGGTCGGCCGAGGTGCCGCAAGTGCCGCCAGCGGGCGGCCGCAGCCGGCGACCGGGTCGCGGCGCTGGGGCTGGCCCGGGACAAGTGGTGCCAGATGCTGCGCCTGGCGCCGCTGGGCCTATATGCCTCCGTGCCCGTCCTGCAGGAGGAGCTGTCGTACATCCGGCTGCAACTGTCGTACATAGGCCAGAGCGCGTGATGCCGTGTGTGTGTGTGTGTGTGTCCGTGAACAGGAAGAAGCACCAGGGGGAGGGAGTGACGCTTGATGTGCAGTCCTATTGGTGCTGTGGTGTGCACTCCATATCGCAGAGCGTTGCGCCGCCTGGCCAATCGGCTCGTACCCGCCCTGCTGTGCAGCAGCAAGTGGGCGGAGCCGCTGCCATGAAGGCAAGGAACGTGCCTTTGGTGACATGATTTGGGTGACGTCATCCGCGGGATATCATTTTGGTGACATCGTTTAGGTGACATCATTTGGGTGACATCACATCACTCACGCAAGTCCGGTGAACCCCCACTGCGTGCACCCGGGCGTCAAGTCGTCGAGCGAGAGCGGGCCAGGGTGTTATCAACGTGGGCTCTCAACGCGTGCTCTCAACGTATGCTCTCAACGACGTGTATGTCACGAAAGCAGGATATTATGCGTTGATAAACGGGAAAGGCGTTTGCGTCATGCTTTTGAATGAAGAGGATTGCTTACACACCGGCGCGAGATGAACCCATATTTTATTCCTTCTCGGGATCTTAGATACTTGTTCGGCAAGGTCGTGAAATGTGATCGGATCGACCGTTGACAGCTGTTCGCAGCTCACCGTAGTAGCTTCGTATTATTGGTGCCGCGCAGACGCCGTGACTGGGCATCCGCGGTGGGCGTCGCGCGGGCACTGTGTACTAAATCGCTGGATGAACGCCGAACGAACGTGCTGTACGACACTCAGATGCCGTACCTGCGGCCTCAGCGCCCCTGCGGCTTTGAGGGGGAGGCAAGTGCGCCATGACAGGCTGCCCGTGTGGCCAGCTATCGCGCACTGCTGCTGTGTTGTCCATATCCGTGCGTTTCCCTGGATGAGTGAAGGCCTTCAAGCTGGGGCGCAGGTGATGAGATGAGCGGAATACTTTACTTTGAGGTTGAGGCATCGGTCCGATTTCCAAGTTCATTGCGGTCGATTGGACGCGCTGCGGGAATGTTGCTTAGGTTATACCCACCGCGATTAGGTGGTGGGGGACGTCGACTGGAAGGTGACGTTTGGGGATACGGTGGCCCTGCCCTGCCACATGTTATGCGTGTAGACGTGCAGAGAGAAGCATCGGAAACCTGGCAAACTGCATATTAACAACAGAGAGGATGTTTTTTCGACAATGCTGCGAAAGCTTCCGCGAACTTTCGAGCGGACGAAATGACCCCCGGTTCCGTCGATTTCTCGGCGCTTCGCGCCACATACAAAGGCATGACTGGTCGTAGTACAAGAACAAGCTGCAAACTCATCTGCTTGTCGGCCCAAAGCGTTGCATGACAGCGAGCAGCATCGCAGGTCTGAATCCGATTTACTGGACCTACTGGACTTACGGCCAACGTAGACCGCAAGATACATTCTTCCAGAATGAGCTTGACCGCAAATTGCATCCACTTTTAAAGCTTCTATTCAATTGTCACTTGATTTCCATCATCGACCTCCACCGACGCTGACGTACCTCGAGCTACACTGGCCCAGCGTCCGGAGCTCGCTTCGCAGTCCTTAGGCCAGCCTCATAGATCGCTTATATTTATCTCTAAAACAGCAAGAGTATCACCGCGGCGTGCCCCAGCCGCCCCGGTGGTGTGCAGACACCGGCCTCGAGCCCGCAACCCTGCCGCCTGCACTCCAATGGCAGCTGTGCTGCGCGGTACAGGAGGCAGCGGCGAGGAGCGGCCAGTCGGGCCCATGCTGCCTCGGCGGCAGCTGGGCGCCACGGGGCTGGAGGTGTCGGTGCTGGGTTTCGGCGCCTCTCCACTGGGCGGCGCGTTTGGGGTGAGTTCAGATCTCTGCGCGGCCTACCGTACATGCATCACCCCTCATGACATGTCACGTAGTAATGTGTGCCGGCCGTGGCGCGAATGCGACCCCATTTCTTCACTCCGCCCCACACCACCGCCCAGCGCAAACACACGGGCCCTGGTTTGACAACCCCCCTCCCTCCGTCCCTCCTCCCGTCCCGGCCGTACGACAGCCCGTTGAGGACGCCGCGGCCGTTGACTGCGTGCACCACGCCTTCCGTCGCGGCATCAACCTCTTCGACACGTCGCCGTACTATGGACTGACGAAATCGGAGACGGTAAGCCTTGGGGGTCGAAAGCCTGCCCGCAGGGTCCCGTACCCTCATGCAGTGGACGAGACCTCCTCTGCGGCCGCCATCATACATTTTCTCCCCGGCATCGCCATACGCTTGCTCCCCGGCATATCACCATACGCTTGCGCCCCGCCGTCCCAGCCAGACACCATTCTGCATTGCCTTCCGCAGGTCCTTGGCAAGGCGCTGCGCGACCTGCCCCGCTCGGAGGTGGTGCTGTCCACCAAGGTCGGTCGCTATGGCTCCGAGCCACGGGACTTCGACTTCAGCGCCGCGCGTGTGACGGCCAGCGTGGCGGAGTCCCTGGAGCGACTGCAGGTGCCGTACATTGACATCATACAGTGCCACGACATCGAGTTTGGGGACCTGGACCAGGTGGGAGGCTGGGGGAGTGGGGGCTTGGGAGGGCTTGAGGTGGGTGGGTAGAGTGATACTCACCTGTGACCGGCAAGGAGGAAAGGTTTACGGACGGGGGAACGGTAATACCGCAACCGCAATACCGGCACCGCAACCGTCATGCCCTTGCATGCACCACTCTGTGCACTCCAGGTAGGTGCGAGACGGGCATGTCCTTCAAGCTGGCTCTCCCAACCCTGCCCCCCCCCCCCCGCAGATCGTGAACGAGACACTGCCCGCACTCGCGCACCTGCGCAGCCAGGGCCTGGTGCGCCACGTGGGCATCACCGGACTGCCCCTGGAGTCATTCCATTACGTACTCGACCGGGCGCCACCTGGCGCCGTCGACGTCGTACTGTCGTACTGCCACTACTGCATGAACGACACAACGCTGCTGGGCAGCCTGCCGTACCTCCAGTCCAAGGGCGTGGGCGTCATCAGCGCCTCGCCGTTGTGCATGGGTCTGCTCACCCGGGGGGGCCCTCCGGAGTGGCACCCGGCGCCGCCTCTGCTGCGGGAGCGGGCGGCGGCGGCGGCCGCCCACGCAACCGCTCGCGGCCAGGACATCTCCCAGCTAGGGTTGCGCTTCGGTCTGAGGTGCGGTGCAGGGAGGGGAGGGTGCGGTCCAGGGAGGGGAGGGTGCGGTGCAAGGAAACTGCAGCGGTGGGGGCTGGTGCTGGATAGGACGCGGCAACGGTGGATGTGCAAGTGTGCACGTAAGGACCGTCCTCCTGTTGCGTCGGGGTTGGAAGGAGAGGCAGGCAGCTTGGCCAGCGCCCTCCACCCCTCCCCACCCGTCATCACGCGACCCGCCTGCCGCCCAGCAGGCAACCCGACGTGTCCTCCACGCTGGTGGGTATGTTCAACCGCCAGATGGTGGATGACAACGTCGCGACCACCATGCGAGCACTGGGGGTGGAGCCGGAGGAGGCGGTGGCGGAGGGCGCAGGGGCCCCGGAGGAGGTGCTGCAGGAGGTGCTGGACATCCTGGCGCCGGTCAAGGATGTGACGTGGCCATCGGGGCGGCCACTGCCTGGCAGCCGCAAGGCGGAGCAGTGAAGTGCGCAGGAAAGGGAGCAGCGAAAGAGAGCAGGAAAAGGAGGGCGAGGAAGAGGAGGAAGAGGAGGGTCTTGTGCTGGGTTGTGGTGGCAGGTCGGGGGGGGGAGGACCGCCCGAGCTGCAGCTGGCGGGCTGGAAGCACCCTTGGGCTGTTGGTCATTACTACTAGGAACAAAGTACCTGATTATTTGAGGGTAGATTTGACACAGGACGCCCATGTGGTGAGCATCCGACCTCACGCCAGACACCCTTCTTGCTCACTCCAAGCTCAGTTTTATCTTCCGAAGCAGCTTTCAAATACGGCCCACAACACCGGCAACTCCAAAACCCTGTCGGGCATTCACACGCAGCCGCGGCCGGGCAGCCCAAGGCCCCTCACCACAGTGCGACGCGACTCCTACATGCTACATTGGCCCTATAGCCTACACGTCTGGGGTCTCCGCCATGAGCAGCTCGTGGTTCCGGAGCGGCATCTTCACCGAGACGCGCACCCATTGCTGTCTAGGGGCCCCCTGGCCTCCACCTCCACCTCCTGGAGGAGCACCACCACCGTCGCCTTCACCAGCCGCAGGATCCTCATCCGCGCCGCCCCACTCCACCACCAGCCGGTTGTCCCAGAGGGATTGCAGCCGGGGGGGCAGCTGGTCCAGCAGGAAGTGCATGCTGGCGGAGGAACCATCCGGGTCGCTCCACATCTCCACACCGCACCTGGGGGCGGGGTACAGAGGCAGCCGGCGAGCCGACAACAGAGAAGCCGTCGCTAGCTGGAGGAAGGTTCCAGACAAGTGCCTGGGTGCACGCGAGATGGCATTACACATCTGCACGCAATGGCAGAGAGGGGCACGCTGGAGACGACCAAGCGTGCTGAGGGCAGGGCAGCGGTGGCATTGTGTAGAGGGTCAAGGAGGACGCCCACCCTCACTTACCCCGACCAGGGCCCGCAACCCCTGTTTCCCCCCAACCCCCCGTTTCCCCGCCTTTGCAGCTTCCCATTCGCACGACACGCACCTGCCCAGTCGCAGGCGGCCACGCGGGTCCAGCAGTGCCAGGTCGGCCATGAGGGAATCGCGGCCGCTGCACAGCTCCTGTGTTTGCGAGGGGGTGGGTGTATAAAAAACGTTTACGCGACGGGGGGAAAGAGAGGGCGAGGGACATCGGGTTGGGTAGTGCTTGCAGTGCAGTGATCTCCCTTTGGTCAGCGGATGACGCATAGTTGGGATAAAGGACATGGTGACGGCCTGCAAGTGAAGCAGAAGTCCATGGCCCATGCGAGTCACCCACCTCGAGCCGCGCCGCTGCCTCGGCACCCCGCAGCACCGGCCTGCCAGCTGCTACTGCTTGTTCTTCTTCTACTGTTGCTACTGCTTGTGCTGCTGCTGATGCCGCCCGGTCACCATGACCCAACACACCGTCATCCAACCCAGTTTCGCCACCACCGCTGCCACCACAACTCATGCCACCAGTAGCGCCGCCGTGGCGGACGTCGGCGCCGTGGGAGAAGACGCTGGCATCCGCATTCGGCGGCCCAAACGCCCGCATCCAAGCGGCAGCGACCTGCTCCGCTGCCGTCCGGCTGGGCGCTGCCGCCACCGCATATGCGGCAGCAGCAGCTGCACGCGTAGCAGCAGCGGTAGCAGCAGCACTCGCACCTGCAGCCGCCGTGGGAGACGCGGTTGCCTCTGCTTGTCCCGGCAGAGGTGAGAGCAGCACAATGTCGCCCAGTCGGCTATCGCCCGTCATCATTGCCATACTGCGCGGCGGTGCTGGCCTCGGCGCCCCGGCCCCTGCGGGGCCGGCGGCGGCGCCAGCCGCCGCCGGCATCCCAGTTGCCAGCGGCGGCACTGCATTCCAGAGCCGTACGACGCAACCTGCAACCCAGCCGCCACCGTCGTAGATGCTGTCGCTGCCAGGCTGTCCGGGGCCGGAGACTGCTGCCGCAGCCACTGGCAATCGGCTCCAGTCCAGGTAAAGGTAAGCGGCCGGACCTACATCCGTCACCGGCCGTGCAGCTGCAGCAGCAGCCGGCCGAGAGGCACCGCCTGACACCGTTGGTGGTGTCGGTGGTGGGCTGCTGTCAGTGGCCGCTGGCTGGTCCACGGTGGCCACGGCGGCAGCAGAGGCGGACGTGGGGGTGGCGGCGGCAGACACCGGTGTGGGAGCAGCTGCGAAAGCACCAGTAAGCGCCGCGTTTGGATCATTTGAATGTTGCTGCTGCTGCTGCTGCTGCGGTGGCGCCGGTGGCCGCGGTGGCGGCGGTCTGCTGGACATTTTCGCCAAGCGCGCGGCGTAGTGGCGGTAGCCCGGGTGCGAGGGATGAGGGGGCTGGAAGTGCAGGGGCAGGCCGTCCTGTGTTGGGCGGGAGTTGGGTTACCGTTACCGGTAGTTGGCTTTCGGAGTTTCCGCCTGCCCTCCGCTGCCTCCTTACTTCGCGCACGAGCGGACCTACTGCAGATAGAACGTGCCAGCGTACCGAATGCGTCATTGAAGAGGGAATGGCCAGCTACCATATGCGGGTAACTGGTTGTTCCTGGTGGCTTGAGGCAGACGAATGAGGAATCGGGGCCCCTCCCAGACCCCGCCCCGCTGAGCCGCTTCCTGAATGCCCCCCCGGATTCTCTTGTCAAACCCCCATGACCCCAACGGTTTTCCTTTCCACACACGGGTTTTCCTTGCAACCCCCACGACCCCAAGCTCCCGACCATTGATCCAGCTCATCCGGGCAATCACCTGCGCCGCGGTCTCCGAGGGACACACGGGCAGCAGCTGATCGTAGTGCAGGTAGGCGGCCAGGTGGGGACCTGGGCGGCCCCTAGGCCCCCCCGCCTCACTACCGCTTTGGGCCGTTGGGGCATCAGCGGCGGCACTGGCGGCGGTGGCGCCGGCGGCGGTGGTAGCCGCGGCATCACCGCCGCTGCCGCCGGCGGCGGTCGACGGCCCCTGTGCGTGTGGTGTTACCAGGTCCTCGTCTAGTGAATCGTCAACCCCATCGTCGCCCGCCCCCGCCTCATCGTCGTCCTGGTGCTCGTCCTCATCGTCCCAAATGTACAGACCTGTTGTTGCCGTGCCATGGTGGGGTCATTTCGAGGGGGGATGTAAATGTTCGACCTGGACGGTCGTCGCAGCAGGGCTTCCAAGTTGCAGCCGCACCCCACGCTCACCCTCCACGTGGCTCTGCAGCAGCCTCAGCCGGTCGCCCTGTCCTTTGAAGCGGCACCAGCAGGCGCAGCAGGGGCAGGGGGGGCAGCAGAGGCAGTAAGGATCGGATGCACATCATCAGCAACAACAGCAACCCCTGCATTCGCGACGCCAACACGGTACGACAACCGATGCCGCAGCGAGTAAGGTCCCGCAGCAGACCCAGCAGGGGCAGCAGCCGGACGCCAAATCTTGTACTGGCAGTACCGCAAGTGGTGGTTGGTGCGGCAAGCAGGGGGCTGATTCACGTGGGGTACGCAGCCGTTGGCTCCCTGGGACGCACCAACGGCAAACGGAAGGGGCTGCTGTGCATGGCAGGCCACTCGCAACCATCGCGGCCCACAGCCACCACCGTCAGCTCCTGGGGGCGATTGAGGGCGCGAGTCGAGGGGGCGAGTCGAGGGGGCGAGTCGAGGGGGCGAGTCGAGGGGGCGAGTCGAGGGGCGAGTCGAGGGGGCGAGTCGAGGGGGCGAGTCGAGGGCGCGAGGCGAGGGCGCGAGGCGAGGGGGCGAGTCGAGGGGGCGAGTCGAGGGGCGAGTCGAGGGGGCGAGTCGAGGGGGCGAGTCGAGGGGGCGAGTCGAGGGGGCGAGTCGAGGGGGCGAGTCGAGGGGCGAGTCGAGGGGCGAGTCGAGGGGCGAGTCGAGGGGGCGAGTCGAGGGGCGAGTCGAGGGGGCGAGTCGAGGGGGCGAGTCGAGGGGCGAGTCGAGGGGGCGAGTCGAGGGGGCGAGTCGAGGGGGCGAGTCGAGGGGGCGAGTCGAGGGGGCGAGTCGAGGGGCGAGTCGAGGGGGCGAGTCGAGGGGGCGAGTCGAGGGGCGAGTCGAGGGGCGAGTCGAGGGGGCGAGTCGAGGGGGCGAGTCGAGGGGGCGAGTCGAGGGGGCGAGTCGAGGGGGCGAGTCGAGGGGGCGAGTCGAGGGGGCGAGTCGAGGGGGCGAGTCGAGGGGGCGAGTCGAGGGGGCGAGTCGAGGGGGCGAGTCGAGGGGGCGAGTCGAGGGGGCGAGTCGAGGGGGCGAGTCGAGGGGGCGAGTCGAGGGGGCGAGTCGAGGGGGCGAGTCGAGGGGGCGAGTCGAGGGGGCGAGTCGAGGGGGCGAGTCGAGGGGCGAGTCGAGGGGGCGAGTCGAGGGGCGAGTCGAGGGGGCGAGTCGAGGGGGCGAGTCGAGGGGGCGAGTCGAGGGGGCGAGTCGAGGGGGCGAGTCGAGGGGCGAGTCGAGGGGGCGAGTCGAGGGGGCGAGTCGAGGGGGCGAGTCGAGGGGGCGAGTCGAGGGGGCGAGTCGAGGGGGCGAGTCGAGGGGGCGAGTCGAGGGGGCGAGTCGAGGGGGCGAGTCGAGGGGGCGAGTCGAGGGGCGAGTCGAGGGGGCGAGTCGAGGGGGCGAGTCGAGGGGCGAGTCGAGGGGGCGAGTCGAGGGGGCGAGTCGAGGGGGCGAGTCGAGGGGGCGAGTCGAGGGGGCGAGTCGAGGGGGCGAGTCGAGGGCGCGAGGCGAGGGCGCGAGTCGAGGGGGCGAGTCGAGGGGGCGAGTCGAGGGGGCGAGTCGAGGGGGCGAGTCGAGGGGGCGAGTCGAGGGCGCGAGTCGAGGGGGCGAGTCGAGGGGGCGAGTCGAGGGCGCGAGTCGAGGGGGCGAGTCGAGGGGGCGAGTCGAGGGGGCGAGTTCGAGGGGGCGAGTCGAGGGGGCGAGTCGAGGGGGCGAGTCGAGGGGACAAGTTGAGGGGGCGAGTTCGAGGGGGCATTGACATAGGCGTTGCGGGGCCAAAGGGGTACATCGGCGGGAAGAGGTGCGGGAGGACTGGGGTCTTCCAACGATTTCAATGAGGGGAGCTGTTTCTTTCGCTGCGTCAATGCAATAATGAACTGCCCCGGGGCTCCCTTACACCACCTCACCTGCCGGGCCTCTCCTCACTCACCATGTACGGCGCGCCGCCTTCAGCAGATCTGTCACCCCCGCTGCCGCCGCAGTTGTAGCCTGCATTACAGCCGCCAAAGGCGGCGAGGAAACGGTAGAACAGTGAGGAGACACACCCCGTGTGGTAGAACAGTGAGGGGACACATCCCGTGTGGTAGAACAGCGAGGAGACACATCCCGTCTCGAGACCTAAAAGAGTGTGGAGATCCCGTCTCGATACCTAAAAGAGTGTGGAGATCCCGTTTCGAGACCTAAAAGAGTGTGGAGATGACGTCTCGGAAGCTATAAGCTGGCGGCGGCGCACAGCGGATGTCGCCGCCAGCACAAAGCTCCCTGAGAAGAAAGCGTAACAGCGCGTTTCAAACCCAGCGACCCAGCGACCCACCCGGCTCCCAGGGCGGCTGGTCCTGTGCCGCGCGGCGCACCCAACTCGGTAGCCGGAAACGAAGCCACACGCTCTGTGGGTTGAGTGACGTCCCGCGGCAGCGGCACGAAGACGACCGCAGCAGCCCAGCCGGCGGCGAGAGCCTGCAGTTGCCGCCGGCAGCGGCAGCGCCAGCACTTGTGGTCGCTCCGAAACCGCCTTGGGGAGGTGGCGGCGGCGCCAGCAGTACGACACGTAGACGCCAGGAGTCGATGCCGGTAATGATGTCGTCCAGGCGACGTACGTAGGATAGGTGGGAAGCTAGCGGGCAGAGCTGATGGGGGGGAAGGGGCGGAGGAGGGGGGTGGGGATGTAAGGGCGATCCCTGACCTGGCTGGCACGTGGTACAGTCGAGAGCGCGGGGCATGGGGGGAATCCCGCACTGCCATAAACCACTACCACCACCACCACCACCACCACCACGACCACCACCACCACCACCACCACGACCACCACCACCACCACCACCTACCGCGAGTTTGCGGAACGCGGCATAGGCCCCCGCTGTACCCAACACCGGCGGCCCTGCAGACGCCGCCTCGTCCTCCTCCACCAACACCGCCCCAGCGTCGCCTGGCTCCGCCACCACCACTCCCCGATCTGCCTCCTGCGGCACCGCTGAGGCCCCACCGGCATCCGGTGCCACCGCTCGTCGTGTTAGCGGCGGCACCGCTCGTCCACTGATGGAACATGCGACGCCCGCAGCCTCCTGTGTCACGCCGAACTCCTGCCGCAGCTGTCGGCACCACAGCGCCTCTGAGGCTGCTGCGGCACGCACACCTCTGCACACGCCGCAGCATCTTGCCAAGGAGCAGCTGTGTGCGTGTGTGTGTGTGTGTGCGTGTGTGTAAGGGAGGAGAGTAGAGGGCAGCGGGGTGGTGTGGGGCATGGGTGGCAGATTGGGGATGGCCCGTTGGCTGCTGGAGAGGGGCTATCGGCAGGCTGGGAACGAGCAGCAGGCTGGTGGCCTTCGTGGAGGCGGCGATGGGGCTGCAGATGATAATAAATGGGAGACTGAATGAGGTGAGTCACGTACGGGCGTGATTTTGCGGGGTCTACCCACCAGTCCAGGCGAGAAAGGACGTCCTCCAGCACGTGTATTGGTAGGTTGGTTAAGACCGCCGCAGCTGTGGCCGCAGGGGGCGCCTCTGCCATCGCGTAGGAGTAGGGCGCAGGGGCGTTGGGGACTGAGGTGCAGGCAAGAGAGATGGTTGCTGGCACTGCCGGTGGCACCAGGTCGACGCCGAAGAGGGCGTCAGACATCGTACAAACGATTCAGCACAGAAATATTGCAGGTGCGCTATGTTAGCTTTGCAGGTTCCCTTCAGGTGTGGATGCTTCCGGGCGCATCTAGGCTGCGGGCAGCCGCAAGCGCCTTTCGGTTATCCGGACCAAGCCCTGACCATCAGCGTTCTTCGCACGACGACTGAGTCCCTCCTAAGTAAAATAATAGAGGATGTTCTAGGGAGTCATCGCATCGTTTTTCTGCACCCCGCCAGGGAAGCGCCGCATGCGTTTTCGTCAGTTTTCCTTGCAAATTGGGAATATAAAAACAAAAAGTGAAAGGCATAGAAAAGACAATTGAGGGCTTTCAATATTACAGAGGGTTTAGACGAAAGGTTCTTCCGTAATGGCGCGCTTTACCGTTAAGAAGGTGCCGTGCAATGCGGAGGCCCGGTCAGCTCGTCCAAAACCCGCTTGCGAATGTGCCACCCTTAATGCAAGGTGCGCCCTGCTGCCAGGCTGTTAGACCTTCAAGGCAACTAGACCCAATTCTTAACCTCTGGCAAGCCTGGGAAGCTTTGGTCAACATGGGAGCTCAGTACGGGGCAATGTTGGGTGTGACTGCCTGTGGCTGTCTTGGCTGGCGCCTGCTGGCGACACGCGAACCCGCACTCCCGGGTCACTGCTTCTACGCACAGCCTCCGTTCGCTAGGTGAAGTCAGAGATTCAGTAGGATCCATTCAGTCGAGCTTCTTTGCGGCGAATCCACATGCTCGTTGCTGCAAGAAGTCTCCAATGGCTGTCCTACGTCGACAGCTGAGCCGGAAAATGTGAAGACACGTGCCAGTGGCAAAGTCAAAACTTTTTTCGGCAGCAAATGAAGAGGAGTTACACACTCATCTTTCATAGGCCGTGATAGGCCACTCCACCGCCGCTCAACAGCGACCATTTCCGCCTCCATGCTTAAAAATAAGGTTTCAGTTTGATCGACCGTCCGCCACCGAGATTCAAGCCCCGACATTCATGCATTCTAATAAAGCGCGGAAGCATGAGACCAGCCATCCCGCAGGGAGGTGCCAGCCGCGGCCGATGTGCAAATGATGTAGGCGTAGCACTAGTCGTGGTATAGATGTCGTGTCGAAGGTGCAGGTCATCCATGGTAATCAACGACTACTTGCGATGTCGAATAGCGTCCCCTCACGAATAGGTCGCAAGACAGCGATTCTACATCCGTGCCTATGCAATCAAAAAGACGGTGGTTGCCGCAAAGGCGCAATGCATCTATCATGCACTTGTGATTTTTCATCACCCCACATCACGCAACACAGTTGCTTCTACTTTTAAGTACTCGTACATTTAGGTCAAGTGTGACGCCCGTCATGCAGCGGTCGAGCGAAAAGGACGCATATCACGGTGAGCTACGTGCCCCCCCTCACGACCACTGTCCCCTGATCACCCGATCCGCCACCTAGCCATGTTCTACGTCAACATGTCTCGCACAAGTCTGGTCGAATGGTCACACAGTAGATTGACTAAGCAGTTCAGTTCCGAGACAAGACGGCCTACATAACAGAGCAGGGAACACAGCTGCAGGGGTCGGTAATGTGCGGCTTGCCAAAGCTGAAGGACCAGGCTGGCAAGAGCAGCGTAGACCACATGCGCTGCGGCCGCATGAGCCCAGCGAGGCGCGCAGCTGTTTTCCAAAATGCTCATAGCAGCTGGCCGACAGAAACAATAACTCGCACACTGAGGCGACAGCAGAGCTACTAGAGCCGAGAAGGGACCAACCCGGAATCCACCACCCCTTCATCGACTACAAGCGCAAGGCCGTCCGCAACGTTTCCTGACCCTGCGGCCGCCTCCACGCCGTGGGCCCTAATTTGCCCAGGCGCGCGTCGCGAGCGCATATAATGAAGTATACGCGTGTAATTACGCGTTCAGCGGCACGATCTTGCCAGAGGACTGCTGGTTCCGCATTACGTCGTTGCCCGGGGAAGTGGGCGACAGGTTGTTGCCGCCAGTGTTGTAGGCGCTGCCACCGTGCTTGGACCGATCCAGACCCATCTCCTCAACCTCCGGCGGGATGCGGAGGGCGCCGGCGAGCTTGAAGATTCCGAAGAAGGGAATCATGAGCGCGGACACCCAGCCAATGATAACGAGGATGCCCACGACCTGGCTGGCCAGAAGCTTGCCGTCTGAGTGCGGGTAGAATGCGCCGTACGGGTACGGCTTGGAGATCAACCCGTCGCGACTGGGAGCATGGACGTATGCCTCCATAATGTAGGCCTGTACGACAAGAGCCGGGACGTAGACTTTAAGAAAATGGTCCGTAGATACATATTCCCGGAAGTGAACAGACCCGCCGTCAACTTTACCGTAAAAACATACTGCGAGCATGCCCGCCCCGCAAATAGGACTTTCCCTTTCGAGAAGTACTGACCTGCTTAGCGAGGAGGCCCGTGAAGAAGACGCCCCACATGCCGCATCCGAAGTGCATGGGACTGGCGCTGAGCGGGTCATCTGCAGCGGGCAGCGACGCACGGCGGATCAAGAAACTGCAATAATAGCATGAAGCCATATACTGCCGCAGATGTCATGCCATATACATACGACTCCCCCAGCAGCGCGACTCCCCCAGGGCGTCAACCAGCGGCATGCAACGCACCAATCTTAAGCTTGAGTAGAATCCAGCAGAGGAGGTCGAACCACAGGCCAGCCACCAAACCGCAGATGATGGCAGCCCAGGGCTCAACAACGGAGCAGCAGGCGGTGATTGCGACGAAGCCGCAAAGGATACCATTGCACAGACCCACGAGGTCCCATCCACGGCTGCGGCGGAAGCCGTTCAACAAGCAAGCAATGCCACCAGCGGCGCCGGCAAGAGTGGTGGTCACAGCGGCACGTCCGACAACAGTCGCGGCCGCAATACTGTCGATGGAAAGCATCGAAGCGGGGTTGAAGCCGTACCAGCCGAACCACAGCAGCACGGTACCCAGCACCACTAGGATGGCGGAGTGGCCGGGCATCTCAACAGGGTTGCCGTCAGCGTCGAAGCGGCCCAGGCGGGGCCCAACCATGATGGCGCCAATCAGGCCGGCCAGGCCGCCGGTCATGTGGATGACGCCTGAGCCAGCGAAGTCGATGTAGCCAGCCTTGAACACGGGCTCGTTGGTAGCATAGCCCAGCCAGCCCTCAGTGCACCAAGCCCACTGGGGAGGAATGGAAACAGCGGCCCAGGGTGGGGAGGACGAATTAGTCTCGACGTACGAAGCATGATACGAGGGGTCGTCCTTCAAAAAGCAATTTGACACGCCGGCCTTTCGAGCTGCATGGCAGCAACGGAGGCCTCCAGGCGACAGTTCAATCAACAGCGGCGCATGCAGTGTCGTCACTTACGTGTGCCACGACGGGATACACGAATCCGCCGAGGAAAGCCGAGTAGCCCAGATAGGCGTTGAAGTTGAAGCGCTCAGCAACAGCGCCGGCGGGGACTGCGTCGGGTGACAGGGGATGCGAGGGTAAGGGCAATGAGAGCACAATCCGCAGGGATGTTGGAAGTGTACAACCGCTGCCCGAGTGGGAGCTTCCAGCTGCATAGAAGGTATATGAACAATGTATCTGTATTATGTCAAGCATGCGCGTCCGCGTTTCAATCGTCAGCGTTCTTGACTGTATTTAGTAATGTAATTGCTAATGTAATGTCAAAAACAGTTAAAGTAAAAAACAAGGCAACGAAAACCATCGATGGCTGGCCACTCACTGGTGGCAGCAGTTGCGCAGAAAGCCCACTGGAAGAAGAAGTCAGTCCACTTGCCAATGCCGGAGCCAGTGGCGTGAGTGGAGTAACGAGCAAGGCCAAACATGGCATCGCCTGTAGGGAAGGAGAGGTTGGGTTCGGGGGTGAGCGATGCGTCCAATCCAGAGCGGATCGACGCAAAGATTGCCAGTTCAGGAGCTTACCAATAAACTTATTGGGGTTGTCACCAACGCCAAACGCGAAGCCATATCTGCACGGGCAAATCTCGTTATCGCCTGCCCTACCAGCTGGGCCACGTGCACGGGAGCATAAATGCACTTACCCAACGCAATACCACATGATAGCTGATGCCGCCGCGTCGAGAATGGTCTGCAGCAAGATGTTCATAGCGTTCTTCGACCGAATCGCGCCGGCCTCGAGCTGCAGGCAAGGAAAGCAATATCCGCAATCAGATAGTAGGAATAATTCAATCATGGGCCACACAGGTGAAATTCGCAACATCCAGAAGGCAACATGAGATGCCTCTAGAAAGGCGCGGCATGTGAAGCATCACGAAGTTGTTGTCAAGGCGGATTCCTTCATCCAGTGTTATGTAAACACTTCTAGTCAGTAGTGATGATCAATGCATGTGAGCAATGTGTGCAGCCATAATGGTTATGCAGTGTATGGCTGCCGTGAGAGTGTACCGGGGCCGCAGCCGCGCGGCAGTCGGCCAGAAGCGGCGCACGAACCATAAGCGCTTAAATGGCACAGGACAATATGCGAAACAAGCATGTGTAAAGTCGCTGGGGCCGACGTCCACGTGCGCTGGCGCTTGCAGGACTCAGCTAGGGTTTGACCGCGCCGGCCGAACTCACCATGGCGAAGCCACCGTGCATAAGGAACACCATCGCGCCGCCAAAGAGCAGGAGGAACGTGTTGAGTCCGAAGGCAATGCCCTCGACCCTATCGGTCAGGTCCACCGAGGCGGTCCCCGCCATAACAGCTTTGCAAATAGCTGTCGCGATGGCAGCTGCATTCTCGTTGCCTGCCATGGCAGCAGTGATTGTCTCGACGCAATCGGGGTCTGCCATTGTGGTAGAGCTTCCGCTTCCGCTTCCGTTTTCGTAGTCTGCCATTTTCGTAGAGCGCAGTAGTGGCGGGTCACGCTGCG
Source organism: Yamagishiella unicocca (assembly GCA_003116995.1). Classification (NCBI taxonomy): domain Eukaryota; kingdom Viridiplantae; phylum Chlorophyta; class Chlorophyceae; order Chlamydomonadales; family Volvocaceae; genus Yamagishiella; species Yamagishiella unicocca. The sequence continues at coordinate 33,355 of BDSL01000089.1, forward strand.
GCTAAGAAATGGCGCGTCCCTGCAGTGCTGGTCAGTGGCAACGACTTGACGACTTGTTCCTCGAAGCGAGCTAAATATTACATACGTTATACGACATACTCGTCCAATTCACGTGGGTAACGTGCAAACTTAGAATGTCGCACTGGACTCAAGTCCTTGGATCAAATGCCGCTCCCGTAGGATAAGCGAAGAATTTATTATATAATTTATTTGAGGACAATATGCACGTGGCTGGGGGCCGGTGGCGTGCGTCTGCTTGCCATTTTGCGCACCATTACCCTCCTGTTCCGATCGCTGTACCATTGATGTTCGCAGCATGTATGCATGGGCATTTACAACGCTGGTGGTGTCCTAAAATTTTCATCTTCCTCTCGTCCACGTGTCTCACACGAGCGCTAAAGCGAGAAACGTAACATCGAGAGGCTTTCTTGATAAATTTAACTCGACAATATGCCGAAAGGTAAATTAATAGGTACAGCGATGGCATACTGATAGCACGTTGAATGGTCGCATGGTTGTGCTGTCAGACAGAGGGCTAGTTTGACGGACTGGGTCACTGACTTCACCCTAGGGTTTCGAAAACGGTCGTTGTAGCAACAGCAGAATGCGTGGCCAAGTGCGCGTCACTGAGTCAGTGACGGTCGATTAGGGCGTCGGGCGGTTCGAGCGGTTTTGCATACTCGAGATGTCAAGCGTAGTAGAAACCACATACCTTTCGCACCATATGTTTTATGTTCCTCCAAGTGGACATCTTTGTGGCGAAGAAGGTATACGACGCAAATAACCGGTTATCGCCAGATCGGGAACATTGCTCTGGCTGAGGCAGGCATGCTCGGAACCACTTGGAAAGACCATCGTGGATGCGGAGTTAAAACGTAACGAAAGCACGTCACACGGCTCCGATGAAAATGATGTCTCGTCTTCCCCCAAGCACGTGCATACTCTTGTGTAGCAGGTTGATAACGGCACTGAACGGCATTTTCCAGACACTGAACAGCAGCCGGTGAGGATTTCCAAGTATCGGTCGCGACGCTTCATCGTCAACGATCAGCAATGTACCCTAGCACCCTCGCTCCCCTGCACCTCAGTACTGCACCGTGCTTCGCTTGCCGTACAATGTGAGTTGCTGGTGCATTAGCCATGAAACTACAAGCACAATCACATATGGGGATATAAACAAGTACAAGATACTGAAAATTTCAGGTTATGGCGACTACAGCTGTAACCACCCCCGACCTAAGATTCAGACCCCCCCTTCCCGTGTTACCCAACTCGAACAAATTGCTCATGGTGCTATCATCGACTCTGCTGGCAAGGGCGGAAACACGTTACAAGATTTGCGCGTGTCGTTTCACCTTTCCACCTGTGGATTCCACTGTGCGCACTGTCGTCACGGTCCTGGAATCAACCTGAATCAATCATTCGTGAAATAGCATCTTATCTTAAAGTTGTCGTGTCGTTATAGGAGGTCGTTAGGTAAGATCTACCGTCTCTCCTGTTGTGTAAGGTATGTCCCAAAAACACTTTCCCCGCGGTGTGCTTGTGCCCGCTTCAGCACGAGTCTCCACCCTCACATTAATCCCCCTTCATGCAAATTTCACACGGGAAATGACTGGCCGGGGAAACAAAGACCATCTGATAGAAATGATCATTGAAGCTGGTGATGCGGCGTCTACAAATTACAACCCTCACCGCTCAACAAGGTGCCATCCAGCGCCTTCGGGATCAAAATCTGGCTGTGCAAACCAGATAACTACACACCACGGATGGTCGCTGGTTAACGACGCCACGTGCAGGAATACATAAGGCACACCATTGGTCACCGCGGCCCAGTACACATGCCTCCCCCTGTGTATTGGTGCTTGCTGTTTTCTCTGGGCGCTCGGTTGTGAGGCTCTGGGCGGTTTGTCTTTCGGAACCGTCGGTCTTCCTTGCTTGCCTTGTCTCTTTCAGTGTCAGGCGATGCGCCCGATGGCTCTACCTTTTAAGGTCTGGAGCCCACTGTACCGTTTACAACAACACATGCCAAACTAGGCTTCTCGACGCTGCCCAGCTACCCTTGCGCAAGTCGGCGCTGCAGCCACAGCTGCACGAAGCAGGCGATGGCACAGGCAACGGCTCCCCAGGCTGTGTCCACTAGCGCCAGTCCCCACGTCCATGGGACCAAAACTGACAGGTTGGTGAACTCGTACGTGCCGTAGATGCCCACGCCCAGGAGGAAGCCCTGCGACAGAAACAAAGCACGTGACCACCTCTGTCTTAGTGACATGATGCTAAGAGTACATTTGACATTGGTGGGGCCAAAGAGCCATTGCGTGCAGCTGGGTTTCGTCTTCAGAGGGCTTCGAACGTGGCACACCAGGCCAGTGACCGCACAGACTTTTGACTCCGTGATTATCACCATCCCGCGGCCAAGGGAGGATCACGAACGGAACATTTGTTGGTTTCGGAGGTAGCCTCGCCTATGGGCCCCACCACTTGCCAAAATGTAAGGCGATAGAACGATTCGCTGCATGCCGTCTCGGGCATAGCCGCCTCAGCTCCTCCTGCGTCTCATCTTCTCGCTACCAACTCGAATAACCAGTATCGCCACGGAAAAGGGCACCTCGTCTTGCCCTGGGTTCGTCCGAGCTTGAGTGCGCTGTGACACCTGACTAATATCTTATTACTTCCTCTTCAGCAGGCAATTCAGGTTGAAGCGTCTTCCCCTCGTTGGGCGTGGACGAACCATCGCCTGCTGGCGATACCCTGAAACCCTGCCCTCTCTGCTGAGGATTCCTCATGTTAACCCATGGAAGGCACCGCCGCCCGCGCATTTGCGCCCACCTGCCGCAACGCCGTGGCCGCGCTCCGTGACGTTGGTAGCGCAAAGAGGTACACCGTGGCGACGATGCACAGCCAGGCCAATAGCCCAGGTACGATGCCGGGTGTGGGCCTCAAAATGTCTCCCAAGACCACTTTGTAGATGTTGCCGGCTACCAGGCTGATCCATACCACGTCAAGGAAGACGAACGCGAAGAACGAGGGCACGAAAACGACGAGGACCGCTGCACGGGCACGCAAGGCATCCGAATATATGATACATGGAGAACCACGCAAATAAGAAAAATCACTTACATTTCCATAGCGGCACGCTTGAGACGCCCATGCTCTCCTCCAAAGGAACATACATGGACAAGGTTTTTTTGTCAATCCAGGTAACCCTTACTATAGGAATGTTTTCCTGCTGCTCCTGACGTTTTTGGGCGCGATAAATGCCAGGTCTAGGTTGTCCTCGTTGATTGGTATATTGATTAATAGCAGTTTCCAACCTTCAGCTCTGGAGGCCTAGACGAGCCAGAAGGCTCATGGGCCGAGAGTAAACTACCCGGGTACATAACGGAATATAGTAATCGTGTGGAATAGCACATTTGGTCGCCAGGGAATTTCCTTACGCGTCGTACAGGCCCGGTGTCATCAGGCGTCACCGCGTGCTTGGTTTCTATAGCCGTACAGAGTCCCCTCGCGATCAAGATAGTAATGTCGGTCCATCCTATGGTTGCACAATTCCTCCAGATATGGGGATCTAGGAAAATTTACATCAAGGCCAACACTGCCGTATTACAAGCAGTTGGGCGGGATTTCGGCAGATTGGCACATCGCCCAGTGCGGAGCTGGACGCCTTCACGTCGTAGCCACTCATACCGTTCCGCTCTCCTGGCTCACACATGCCATGTCACGTTTCATCTAAAGCAGCAGCCACATTACGGACAATCATCAGGGCGTATCAGTGGGCACGTAATGTACATGGAAAACGAGCCGGCCGCAGTTGAGACGCTGCTCCCTGCAGTGGGGATGAAGGGTTCGAATGCGTGTAGTTTGGATGATCTGAACAACTAAAGCGAAGTTTGCAAACCCAGCATTATCAGAGATGCCGCCCCCATTGACTGCCAGCGCCCGCTAAAACAAAGGCCTGTCAAGGACGCATACAGTGCAGGCCTCGTTGGTCCCATATGTCCCACTTACCAACGTTCCCACAGAAACTGTCCCACGTGCCACTATCGTTCCGTGTTTAACAACGCCGAACCACAGTCACAGCCACAGTCACAGTCCAGCGCCTACATCTCGCAACAGAAACCTAGCATGAGCGAGGCCTGACTTTTGGGGCGGGTCCAAGTTCCGGCGAGCCGTGCTACTGCTGAAAATGCGGACAGCCGAGCACCATGCATGACAACTGGCGACAGCTGTGACCGTTGCGCCACCGCAGCCGCGGAATACGCACCCAACAGCGTGGACCGAGTCACTCCACCTCAGCAAGGATACAACTTGCGCGCTGCGTCAGCCAGCGCCGTACAAAGTGGGCCGACTTCGTGCGAGCTGGTTTTAGACATGGCCACAAAGACCCCAACACCCACTGTCTGGAACCCACTGCAATGTGTACTGCTACCTCGTTGGGCCAAAAGCGGAACCCGCGTGTCACCACGTTATAACAATACAATAGATGTAAACCAAGCCAAAAACTATAATCTCTCCACGGAAGGGAAACGAAACAGCCGCTTTGGCTCTCAAACGGCGCCTCCTTGCTGCCTACACCCGCCAAGTGCCGCAAGTACCGCGTGCCACCGTTCCGAGCCCATCAGGTTCTTGCAATGAAGAAGCACTGAACCTCAACCATTGCATCCCTATGCGCTCCTGTGGCCTCTTCGAACCACGGCATAACCGCTGACCGGTGAAGCCGTGGACCCCCACACACACAGCGGCACACCGACTGCCCACTGCCGCAATGCCCGAGACGATAATTCATCAGCCATCACGCCGGCAACACCCTCAGCTACTTCAACCACGCATCCGGGCACTCCAGTTCCTACACAGAACCTCTTGGAACAAAGCAAACAAAAGCGCCAAACCAGCATCCAGTGCCGAACATCTGCCCTCATGGCAGCCTCGCGCAATGGGGCCCCGTTTGAATTACATGGCGCGCCAAAACAAACTATCGTGATTGCAAGCGGTGCCCACAGCCTCGGTGCGGCCATGGCTATTCAGGGTTGGACTGCAAACGCAAGTACACCATTGCAAGTGCCCCATGCATGACAGAAATATAAATCCAATCCAACCCAATCCATCCAATCCAATCCATCCAATCTCGTTATGCAACATGGATGTGTAACGAGGCTGCACTGTTGGAGTTGCCCCCACACACCCACGTCCAGGGCAGGCGCCATCTCCTGTCAAGCAAAATCACCGCGGTACGGCTGGTAACGCTGCCAATGGCATTTAGGGAAAGGGTATCCAGCACTTGAGCCATTGCAGCCGTAAACCTTAAAATGCACCCGACGGTTGCAGCGCTCTCGCCTGCCTGACACCACCGCGCACCACCGTGTAGGGTGTTTCAGGCGGAAACCAAAAGAGACTTGCCGCTTTGGGCTGACTTACTAACCTAATGCGCAAGTGTAGCACGCACATTGGTACGCTCACAGGTTGCAGATTTTCTTGTCACCCGCTCGCCTCAAGAGAGAAGGATAAAAGTGTCCATCGGCTGATTCCCCAAGCCAAATGCCTGCACAAGCCCCAATCCTCCAGACACAATTACCCAGCAGCCAGATACAAATACCCACAATGGTGGAGCCATGAAGCGCTGAAACTATGCGTCTCACGTCGGCGTTCTTCACAATGTTCTCTCTGACTTCCGATTTGAAGCCAAAGACCCCTACCTTCCGAAGTCATGCATACGATACCCTGTGCCCTCTGCAAGTAATCCGAGTGTGTGGCGGCCCATGCGGCCGAGCAGGGTAAAGCACGTAACTTACGAGAAAGGACGGAGCTTGGCGTTCGAGACCCAATGCATTTTTGTTGGGAACATCAATATTCACATAATTGCATGTCATGGCAGCGAGCGAACCCACAGGACCCCCAACATCGTCGCAGGGACTAACACCCATTTCTGAGTGCAACACCCCGCCCCTTCAGTACTTCATAGATAGACGGCCATGACTCGCTGCTTGTATAGGACATCTTCCTCCTCCTCCACCCATAGGTACGTGTCGAGTCGGCCGCGTCCGTCAATCTGAGGCAGCAGGTCAGACAGAGGAAAGCAACGCGGGGTTTGGTAGCGTGCCTAGCGGCTTCAGATCGGGAGATGTTATCATGTAGTAGTTGCGAGCAGCGAGCCACAACATATCATGCATTCCCTGGACGGGACAGCACTGCGTGCCCTGCACGCCCCGCCCCGGTGTTCCCACCCTCGATGCATTTCCGTAGCAGCCGCAATCAACGAGCTGAGCTGCTGTTGATACAACCATCCCAGACATGTCCAAACACGGCCAAGAGGAGCATGCCACGCAGCGGTAGAGTGATCGACGAGAGGAGAGCCCCAGAGTCGTCCGTGCCGTTCAACATTTGTCCACCTGCCCGGACGCTCAGGTCAACAGGTGCCACCGCTTGCTCACAGTGCAAGCCGCCCCCCCCCCTACCCCACCTCTTTGCACCGCTATACGTACGCGCTTCTACGTCGCCCCACCCGGACGCATCGCGGCACGCACCTGCACCCCCTCCGTCTGCGCCCACGTCTCCCGCTTCAGCAGCTCCCGCGTAACACCGCTGACGTGGATCCGCCCGGGCTGCCCGTTGGACTCCATCTTGTTGGCCGCCTCCACGGTCTCGCCGAACACCGTGAAGCGCGGCATCTTGGACCCCACCACGCCGCTCATGGCTGGGCCGCTGTGCAGCCCCATCCGCAGCTGCACCGGCTGGCCGGTGGTCGGCATCATGACTTCCCGGCTGGCGCGCAGCATGGCCTTGGCGAACTCCATAACTCTGACGGCGTGCAGCTCGTCAGCGTCACCCTCCGGCAGCACCGAGCAGCAGCCGTCAGCGTCGTGCCTACGTACGATGGCGGCACATGGAGGGCAGCACCACGTACGGTGTCGGCACATGGAGGGCAGCACCACGTACGGTGTCGGCACATGGAGGGCAGCACCACGTACGGTGGCGGCACATGGAGGGCAGCACCACGTACGGTGGCGGCACATGGAGGGCAGCACCATGTATGGTGGGGCTTTGCAGACGCCTCGGGTTCAGGAAGCCGATCTGTAGCCGGCCTGCTGAGACCTGCACTACCGTCCTGCTTCTCTTGGCAACAGGTGGGATACTGGGAGGCTGCACTGCAGGTCGGCTTCCGAGCGCAGCTCAAGAAAGAAGCCCCGTCCCTTTTGTCACTTCCCACGCTCGCCGTCTTCGGCGGCACCTCTACATAACCATAAGCAAACCGTACCATAAGCAAACCCCGTCCGCCGTTTCCCTAATGTCTGCCAATGCTTCCGTCCGTGAGCATCAGAAGGACCCATACCTACACTGCCCTGCGGAACTTACGGAACTTGCGGAATTTACGGAACTTGCCTCCATTTTGCGCCCACGCCCAGAGGGACCCACCTGACCAGCCCGCCAGCCACAACGTAGCAATCACCAATGGTCTCCACCTTGTACACCTGGGCCCGCAAGCAAAGGGAACGCATTCACGAGCCTCAGACTGTGTCTGCCCGACCGACATGCTTGACCGCCGTGTCCGACCGCCACGCAGGTTGCGTGCATTCCGCAATGAATCTACTCGCGCTCACCTTGTAGATGTCCCTCCCCGCCATCCCCCCCCTTCACAACCCCCAAGCCTCACCTTGTAGATGTCCCTCCCCGCCATCCCCCCCTTCTCGGCCCCCAGCCTCACCTTGTAGATATCCAGCAGGGCGTCCAACTTCTGGTACAGCTCGTTCAGGAAGTGCATGACGGTCAGCGGAGGCACCTGAAATGCGATGCGGTTCCGATGGAAATTTCAACTTGCGGCTGGTGGCTGGGCCAGTGCCGCATTGCCGCCCACAGCCGGTCTCCTGGGGAGGCCGGCCCGGTCCCACATCACAGGAACAAATGCTGGGACCACAGGTATGCCCACAACGCCATAAAATAACGAAGTGCAGGGAATACCTGACTGCTAAAGTCTATGTGCGCCCACCTTTTTGCACATAGCTGTGAAGCCGACGCAATCCGAGAAGAGAATCGTGACCATCTTGTGCTGCGGACGAACACGAGTGCGGAACCGCGGGTCACACAGAGAGGCGTGAGGGGTGCAGATAACGGGGGGTGAGGGGTGCAGATAACGAGGGGTGAAAGAGCGGAAACATCCACCCAGCAGCACAGGCGTAGACAGCTGAACAGGTACACCTCAGACCAAGGTTGCCTCACAGAAGTGTTGGAGGCGACTTGCCCTGCGGCGTGAAGTCCACGAAGGCAAGGAGACCGACCCACCTGGGTCGCCAGGTGCGACACCTTAATGACGTCCAGCTGCTGCTGCAAGATCAGTTGCCGCATCCCCGCCACCGTACTGGCATCGCTGGAATCAGGGCCGTTCGCATGCCGGTCTTGCGTGCCGCCTCGCCAACAAGAGCGGGAGGTGTTGGCCGCTTCTCCTTGCATCCCCACGGGTATCACCGTCATGAACTCAATCACGTGGCGAGGAAACAAAGCCTATGTGGTGGGGAGGGATTCGAGGGCGAATGTGCGGGGGGGAGGGATTCGACAGCGAATGTGGTGGGGGAGGGATTCGACAGCGAATGTGGGGGGGGGAGGGATTCGACAGCGAATGTGGGGGGGAGGGATTCGACAGCGAATGTGGGGGGGGGGAGGGATTCGACAGCGAATGTGGGGGGGGAGGGATTCGACAGCGACAGGCAGGGGGGCTTGTATGTGAGGACAAGACCACAGCCCAGGAAACATTCTCCCGAGCTGCAGCCTTGCGCCAGCTGGAGCTTGCCCCAAGCCCCAACGAGTGCTGATTGAGACGCCATAAGCGCGGGCGAGACTCCTTAATATGGCTCAGCCCGTTTCCACGGGACGTTCGATAGCAGCTGCCAAGAACCTGCCGTGGCAATCAACGCACCTCGAGGATCTTATGTTCATGGCCAAGCAAAGCCGATACCCTCTCTTGGGCCTGTTGTCATGGCATAGGGGCAAGCGAGCTAGTTTGGTTGAACACAGGGGGCGGGGTGCTGCTTCTCTAGGTCGGAAACATCATCGCTTCCGTCCATAAGCAAGGGCTCTCGTGCGAACTGGCGCATGCTTTTGAAAGAGACCACCTTCAGTTTTTCGATAGAAGATTTTGGCTTCGAGCAACGACGACGCGGCCGCAGAGCCCAGGCAGCGCGAAGGGAATTTTCCGAGCGCGCCAGTTTGCTGACTCACCGTCACATGGTCTGTCACGTCCTGCATGATGAGCAGCAATGTGGGACTTTCGCCGCCTGAACCGGGGAACGACCTCATATGGAGGCGAAACCACGAGCTCCTATCCACTGGCGGGGCGCCAGCCGCAGCAGTCAAGGCCTCGCTAATCTCGCCGCGACTGGCTTCCGGCGGCGCGGCAGCAGCCGGGAAATAATTAGCCGATGGTTCGCTCTCACCAGTCGCGGCTTGGGGTTCTGCGAGTAGATTATGCGAACCAGACGGATGCTGGGTCTGCACGTTTTCCGTCGTGCTGCCGCCATTAGCGACCGATTGGCGCGCAGAGGCAGCGAGCTGCACGGCCCAGGGACCGATAGACGTGCTGGTGCTGCGTCGCCTGGATTCCACTGCGTCGGTCGACGCCAAATCCATGTTCTGTCCGCCGAGCATGGGAACATGCGACATGGACGCATTGAGTGAATCGCCGTCAGACGTGTTCGACATCATGTGCGGCTGCTTTGGCAACACGCCAGACGATCCGCAGCCGCCGTGCACCAGGAGGAGCCGCGAAGGGCCGCTCTGGATCTCCGACAGGCTGCCCGCAAAACCCGGCGCAGATGCCTCAAGGCCCATGAGCTGCTTGATTTTGCCGCTGGAAAACGACATTGCGCGATCAGGGATGACATGAGAGGGGATGACATGAGAGGGGATGACATGAGAGGGGATGACATGAGAGGGGATGACATGAGAGGGGATGATATGAGAGGGGATGATACGAGAGGGGATGATATGAGAGGGGATGACATGAGAGGGGATGCGACATAGGTGAACGGGCGACATGAGCAACAGGGCGATATCGCGTGAAGGGTGGCATGAGAGGGAGGACCCTTTTTTCTTTTTTTTTTTAAGGTACTAACCCCCAGATAAAGGTGCCAAGCCGCCAGACGGTGGTGCCAAGCCACTAGCGGCCACCGTGTGCGGCCTCTACAAGGCAAAACAGCTGCACTCGCGTACAAAGTGATGCGGCAAAACCCAGAAACCTCCCCAAAGTCCTCCCAAACTGCACCTCAGTGCTGAGCTATGCGCGACATTCTCCAGCGTGGTTGTGCTCGCCCGCCTTGCCGGACCAGAGTTTAGCACTGGAGGCCCTGTCTTTGAGGCAATGACCGCTGACACCCGCCTGTAGCTGCCTACTGGTGTTACAGAAGGGCCCCCGGGCTGCTCCACATTGCTGTCCATTTGCTCCAGAAGGGAGAAGAGCCGCGTCCTCACTGAGTTTGGCCGCTTCTGGGTGCTGCTGCTGAAACCCACGGGTCCCGAGGAAAGACGTGTGAAGTTTCGGGTAGTGGATGCAGCCCGCCTGGGGACAGCGACTGAGGCCGTTGAACTGTTGTCCAACAATGGTGGTCCGCAATGTCCCCTGCTGCCAAGCGACATGCCGTCCCTGCTGCTGGTCGCCTCCAATGTGCCGTCCCTGCTGCTGGTTGCATCCACCACTCCATCCTTGCTGCTGCCCAGGTCTTGAGCCTCTTCCCTGCTGTCCGACGCCACCTGCTTCGCCAACTTTTCGCTTAGGATCCGGCCGCAAGCCGCTAGCAAGGAGTTGTCCACTTCGGCCGGCTTACTGTCGTCCCCTCCCCACCGTTCACTGATGCCCGCATCCATCATCATGGACTCCGCAGTGCTGTATATTGACGTGCGCCTTTTTAGGGAGGAGAGCTCCCTGACGTGGTCGGGCAAGCCTGGGTGTTGGCCCGTGGATCCACGTGCAGCGACTTGGGCCAAGTTGTCCCCAGAAGGCACCACATCGCCATTTCGCGCGTTTCGCGAGCCCACATCGGCCAGCTGCCCAGAGCTGCTGCATGGCCCATGACTGGGATGTGATGACATCCACGCGGATACGAGCTGACTTTCATTACTGCTCCGCATGCCCATGCTGAAGATCGAGCTGGAGAAGGGATGCTGGTGCCCTTCAATCGCTTGGTCCATCTCGTGGTACATGGGCAGCCAAGCTTGTGTTGGTATCTGCTGCTGCCCCCCGGCCCCCTGACCTCCATCGGCCGCCTGCCCAGACTGAAGCTTGCTCTGCTGCCTCCTGCGGCCCACCACAGGAGCAGCAGACCACTTGCCACCAGGGGACAGCTGCTGGGGAGCCGGTCCATACAACTGGTTTGCAATCGTGGAGCTCGGAATGCTGCTAGCCAGCAAGGGATCCCCTTTCCTGCTGACACAGCTGGGGGCACCAGCAGCAGCCACGTCGTCCACTGCGCGCGCTATCTCCCCCAAACCGGACGTTGCTGTGGCGTGGCCTGACTCAGAGCTTTGGAGGCCTGTTGTGTCCACGCAGCCAGGTGTGACTCCCGCGGTGCAGTCCGCCGCTTCCGTGCTCCCCACGTCTCGTGGAGCAATAGACAACGCTCGGAACGGGGTCCTGGGAGGACTGGGGCTCGAGGGTGGTGCCTCTGGTACCTCCTTATCCACGGCTTCCGCCATGGTTCCACAGCTGCCAGGTGCGTGCAGCCGGTCGGAGGATAACAGCGGCGCGCCTTGCGGAGTGGCGACATAACTGTTGGGCAAGCCACCTGGCTGCAGGGGAAGCAGCACAGCTCTTGCAAGGCCAACACGCATCGGTAGTTCCCCGACTGTGGTTGTTGCCACGCGCCGTATAGACCTCCGCATGCGACCTACACCTGGTGTGCAGGCACCTGGTATCTGTGCCGCTGACGGTGGCGCAAGCAGGGTGGGTTTCAGGGGGGCGCAGTCAACAGCATCATGTGCATCAGGGGAGCTAACAGCAGGCGCTCTTGTCCCCAACGAACGGGCTGATGACCCCAGTTTCCATCCAGAACGCGTCAAGACCATACTGCCCGGCACTGAGCTACCAGCAACTGCGGTGTTCGCCACTGCCGCTACGGAGGCTGGAGAATATGTCGCCTTGTTTAACCTGCCGCCCGCTGCTGCTCCACACTGACGCGAAGTGAGTGACGAAAACTGTTCGAACGTGGCATCACGAGCCTGCCTTGCAACAGTGGTTTCCCCCAAGCGCTGCAGCAGGAGCTGGTCGGACATTTCCTCATGCATGGCAGAGGGTCCCATTACGTGTCTGTGTCGCCCGCTTTCAGGTACGCCCATGCAGCTGTCCTGTGGGCTGGCCAGAGTGAGGCTGTCGGCACGGCTCGACAGGCCGCCTGAAGAGACAACACTGCATTGGTGAAAGAGCCGGTTTGTGGCGGCGAACGGCTGGCTGGGCGGCCGCACAGGTGTTGCCTGCGTTGAAGAGAGAAAGACAGCGTGCAACGGGTGCAGCAGGCTTGTCACAGGGCGGCGGACTCGTAATATCGGTTGCCATAACATGCATCGGAAATAAAGAGTTCCAAGACGCGGCATTTGGAGTCGCAATTAGTAGCATCGGGTTGGCTATATCATCTGCTGGATGGATCGCGGCCGTGCAGTGACAGCACCAAATAGTTAGTTGTTCTGTTCAGTTATTCCGCCTATGGCACACTAATTATAGGCGTAGATAGCCACTCATGTCCCAATAATGTGTATACGTTGTGCAGGGCGCTTGTTGCAGACGGAGTCCAACCAAACAACACCCCCGTAACACCACATGCGTGCGACCAACCTCAGGTTGGTGAGACAAAACACATTCGGTGGGAGCTTGTCGCAGCACCGGCCCTTCCGATGTCGTGACCGACACCTTCCGATCGAATGGCCCCTGCTCCCGCTGCAGCACAGGACTAGCACCCAGCGGGTCCTTCGCTTCGCCTGCGCCATCCGGCGCCTCGCTGCTGAGCGACTCTGCATGCGCACGGACAAGCACCACGGCGCATGCAATCTAAGTAAGCGTACAGCGCAGACTGGCTGCACGTTGCAGATGGACCCCGCCACAGCCTCATGGAGAGGCGTGGGAGAATGATTGCTGGCTAACGGATGACTAAACGTATGCGGCGACGGTGATTGGTGTTACCCGTGGGCTAGCCCGGGCTAGCCTTGCCTGGGTTAAGCTGGAGGAAATATAAGTGACCTAGCGCCTTTGTGCATATCTCACTGAAAGCCATGGGAACACATCATGTGCACCCAACCCCCACCCGCTTGCAGAGTAGACATAGCCGCTGGGGGTCGACATTCGACCTCCAGTTCCAAGTCCTCCAGCATGCGTCCTCAAACGTGTCTACTATACGGTTTCCTACCTGACTTCCTATGTCACGGGCTTTCCTCAACCCACCCACTTGTGAGCGGCAGTAACCATAGCACAACACAGCATACACAGCACAGCTTATTGGCCTTTCCCTTCTGCAACACAGCGGAGCTTGTGCTTCGTTACCTTGGTGCTCAAGCTCATCACAGGAGGGGCATTCCGCAATGTCGTTCATAGGGCCGTGCGGTACCATTTGGTTCAGAGGGCACTCCTCGCCCTGGCTTCCGGCCTCCTCGGACCCCACCAGGGCATAACCGTAACCGTCCATGCTTGACGGCCCAGCAATTGTCGCCGTAAACCCCTGCAAGGCGCCACAAGCATACATCATGTGTGTCTCGCGCGGGCACACATGGCAACATCAACAATGGTGTTCTACATTATTGGCCCCAGGCCGCGCTTCTAGTGATTCTCCTTGCTTCTAATTCTGTTGTTTGCCAGGTACTACTAGGGAGGGGAACATCTCCGCCCTTGGTTTGGCGTATCAGGACACATACGATTTTGCGCACGATTTTGCGCACATATGCCATCAAGCCAGGGTCCGTAGGTCCGGTGGGGCACTTCGTTTGCAAGCAAACTGCCAACTCCAAACGCCTCCGAAACCAACAAGACAAAGTTGTCAACTTCAGTGGTCAACTTCACCTATGCGCGAGAATCCGTGCCCCGCGTTATCTCTACGTTGTTTGCCGAAGGATCCACAGTGATGAGCAGCACTACCTGCTGCTGCGATGCTTCCGCCAATATCTCGTCCAAGCTGCGACCCGCATCCGCGAGTAGATGAAGTAGGACCCTCCGAACGTCCAGTGTTGGCATGCTGCTGCTACGGACGCCGTCAATGCCCTTCGTGGGACAGTGGTACCATACACACCGCCGCATAACGTACACAGTCGGTGCGTGCATTCCATGCGGCGTGGTACAGAAGAGAAGAATCAGACACGCGCACCCTCAGTAAAGAAAGACTCGCGGGCCCTTCTTCTAGAACCTCCATTGCAGGAAGCGTAGCACGAGTAAGCGGTTGAGGCACTTGGCTTTGCAAACGTACTGCTGTCGGGATCAGGTGGAATTGGAACCAAAACTATGAGCCTGATCCTATAGGAAGCGCGTCAATGGCAATGCGTGTGGAATTTCTTACCAAATACTCGCGGGCGCGTTGATTGGCGTAGACGACGGTACTGGGTGTCTCATTCCTGTACGTACGCGTCATGGCGCAGTGCACGTGCAACTTGTTTGCTCGGCAGCAGGCGGTCGTGTGCTGGTGTACACCATCCAGCGCCCAGTTGCCTCTTTAAGCTACGCTGTAGTGCATAGTATGATTTTATGCTACAGCAGTGCATGGAAATCACCGCGTTTCGTAACGTGGCAATGCTAGTCAGGATGCCTCCAAAATTGGTAAAGCCACCAGCTCAAGCATCCGCAAATCCGGATACTCTCCTGTCCTCTGCTAGTACTCATGCACAGCGCTACATACGCCCACCTGTTACAGGCGAATGCCATTACCATCACAGGAACCGACTCAGCCGCCAGGGCCCTGGCAGCAAGCAGGGTTTCCTCGGTACAGTGGTGTGGGTATTCAGGAAGCCGCTGTCCGGAATACTGTCCACGCGTTGGCGCGAGAGGCGAGGAGCTCCCATGTCCCCTTCCTGCTGCCAGAGGCGATGGTGGCGTCACCAACGGCGCACTCCTTGGGACCCTGCATGCTGGCTCCCTGATGACGACAGACACGCCGGGCGCTCGTTTGCCGCCGTCAAGCGCCAGCACACACGACCCGATCTGGAGTTACAGGAAAGGCGGACGCAGCAAGCATTGCCAAGCAAACACAAGAACGCGGTGTGGGTGGGCATTCCAAATCACATACAGACGCTCTTAAGTCTTTGTTCCCGTCATTGGATGTCAGAAATGCTGTGCTGGCCTCCACCGACAGTGGCAAGGCCATTTTGTAGACAAGACGTCGTGTATGCCGGCGGGTTCATCCACGCGCTGTGATGATGAGTGATCTATATGAAAGGGCCAGCAAGGAACTCCTTGCTAATATGTTTCCTCCCGACAATCGCCTGGGGGCCGGCCACATGTGCGTGAGGACTCCCACGCATCCGCCCTCGTGCCAATAGCACAGCTGACCTCAATCACGGCGCTTCTGGTCGACGCCACTTCCTGGTTCGCATTTAGAGTCTCCTCCGTCACCTTCAGACGGTGCTGTATCCTACAGTATTGTCGGCCAATCGCACATCTGCACGGCCAAACAAGGGGAGCCACGTCGTAAAATGGCACCTCTCGATATTCGATGAGTAAGGGTACCCACAGCAAGCACACATGCGGTTTTCGCGCTCATCAAGTGTCCAACGCGTAGATACGCTCAGGTACGCCGAAATGTATGCGTTCACATCATGCGTCGCTATCAATCCGGTTATGCCACGCCCGGTTTGCCCTGTCGTCATCCCCTTATTTCACCCCCTTCACCAGTCCATGCCCCCAGCCCCCACGCACCCCATCCCCGACATACCGGGCCGCCGCTTCCAGGCCCGCCCGCAAAGCATCGTCGCCCGCAAGCAAATCCTGAAACCCGGCAAAAAGCGACTGGAAAGTAGCCAGGGCCGTCAGCGCAATACTTCCATCCAGCCCAAGGCCCCGGTGCGTATGTAGCCACAAGGACCGCAGCCGGGGCTGAAGTTGCCACTGCTCGCCTGCAATCTTGCCCCACGAACCGTCGTCCACGAGGAGAGCCGATGCAGCTGCAGCACCTTTACAGCGAAGAAGCTGGTTTTGAAATGCTGTCTGATCAAGGATAGGCGGAGCGCCGCTGGTGGCGGTATTTCCGTCTCTACGATGCTGTAGGGCTGACCCCGCTGCAAGCAGCAAGGATCCATTTTCAGCAATCCAACGCAGTAGACAGTTCCCTCACCAAGGTTCTTAATACTGAATATTTAAGGCTTTGCAACCGTAATGGCATTTCCCCGTAACTCCTACCCACTTGCAGCACCTTCTAGCGAGCTTGGCACCGAAGCAGCGCCACGTGAGATATTCCGCAAAGGAGCGGATGAGCATCCTGTCCGCTCGGCGTCCAGTCCCACATCGCCATCCTTGAAACAAGACGGGAGCAAACGCCGCAGGAACATACTTGAACCATAAGGCTCTTTTCATCCAAATGTTGATTACCCCATACCAGATTCCATGCGTCCAAGTACGACCCACTAGGCCTGTATACGTAAAAAGTGCAGCCTGATACAGGTATATAGGCGCAGCCTTCAGTAAATAGCTTCATAAAGAGTCATATTGCAGGAATCTCTACCGCCAAAATCAGAGCATATTGCGTGTACAAGAGCCCGGCACCATGTGTGCGTACTCCACACCGTCGTACTTTCTCGGCGTTCACAGATCAGTTGATGTTCTGGCGACTTGCGCCGTTTACATTTTATGAACACCCATACAGGCCCAATTGCGTTCGAGGTTCCTACGTCATGCTCGGCATTTTTTCCGATAACAGCGTTAACACATAGTTGATGTCGCGGCGCTTACCTGGCTTCTGACAGCTTGCCTTATCGTTGATGACCAGATGAAAGTTTTAATGATCGGAAAAATTCGCACTGCCCGTCCCGTCAGATTGTTGCGAATCGGTCGCGAACCGCTGTCGCAAACAATGGCGGAACCAGCGCGTTTCCCATTTAGATGATAGCACGTTTTCATGCAAGTGATCGTTTTAGGGGATTCCTCGTGACAACGGGACATCGGCTTTTGTGCGAGCGAGCGAAGGCGAGCAGGAGCGGTGAAGGATGTCCACCTCTTATTGCCGAACCTGGCGATTTTCCTACTGCAGACCGTGAACATTTGACGTTATATGAGCTCCCAAGTCGTCGCTTGTGGGCAGCGGGCACCGGAAGCGGCGGACCTGGAAGGGGGGCCAGTGGTGACGCACGGCGCTGTATGGGCAGCAACGTATGGCAGGTTTTGCAATATGGGTGGCGGTGGCATGGGCGGCGTGAGCAGCGGCCTCAGCAACACGGGTGGCGGTGGCATGGGCGGTAGCAGCGGTCTAGTCTCAGCAACATGGGCGGCGGTGGCATGGGCAGCGGCGCCTTACTGGACTGGCAGTCTCAGGAACATGAGCGGCGGCAGCATGTAAGGCATGGAATGCTGCCCCAGCAAAATGGGCGGCAGTGGCATGGTCTCAGCAACAAACAAGTGTAATGTAATGTGTACAGATAGGACTGACGGCGGCGACGAATGCTGCCGGTGTCGCAAGCATATGTACGACCTGTGAATCGTTCGCGGTTCCAACGTACATTATGGGTCAGAACGTGCATTCGAGTCATGCACGGACGAGTTATTCGAGGCTGGTCAACGGGCCATGTTTGCGCTCATACGTAAACTACGGCGAAGAGGGCTAATGATTCCCAGGATTGCCCTGAGATGCTTTACTACGCAGGTTCGGTCCATCCTTTCGTATGGCGCTCAGGTCTGGGGGCCGTTGTTTATTCTCCAGCTAGTTGAAGGTAGGCCCGATACCAATGGGCGATCATGCTACTTTGAGAAATCGTTGGGTAATCGCATGGTTGCTTTGCAGAAAAGGTTTCTGCGTATTTTGGCAGGAGTGGGTCTGGCACCTGACCGGTTGCTTTTTAGGGAATTTGGGCAGCAGCCCATGCACACCCATTGGGCAACACTCATATATCGTTTCTGGAATAAATTGGTGAAAGCGGAAGGTAGCATACATCACAATGTGCTGCGCGAGGAGATTCGTATAGCTCTCAGATCAAATCTAAGTTATGAAGGATGGGGCTCACAAGTTCTTAAAGGGCTGACGAGTTTGGGGTACGACTTTGGGATCCCGCCTGAGCTAGGGTTAGAAGAGCAGGTCGATATTATCAGTAAGAGGGAGTTAAATATTGGTAGTATTCTGCACACGCTAGAGCAACGGTTTGATGACGACTGGGCTAGTTTTCGTTTGCGCACACCACCTAGGGAGTTTGTGTCGGATGGAAGCAAACCAGGTGTGAAGATGTGCCGATACACACACTGGATGGGCACACCTACGCATACGCAGGGGTACATTCCCGCTAAGGTGTACGCCAGTTTACTGCGCTTTAGGTTATGTATTTGGGGTCTAGAGGTCAGCCGCCCACATGGGCGAGCTCGTGAAGTCCGCTGGTGCCTGGCATGTGGCGACCGGCGAGCAATAGAAGATGAAAGGCACGTACTGCTGGAATGCCCTGCTTACAGTGGTCTCCGCGATGAACTGTGGGGAATGGGCATAATGCCCAATGCCACGATGCTGCAGGTCATGAGTGTCGAGGACCAACGGGGTCTAGCGAGCGTGTTGCACCGTATTAGGAATCATCGTACAGCGATTACGGGTATCAGGACTACAGGACATAATTGCTACATTATTTGGGCATGGCTAAGTAAACGTTTTCAATTCTTCTTTATGAATTACTTTGATTAGCGGTCCATGAGCCTCCTGGCTCGTCTGGGCCTTACGAGCTCCAAGAGCTTGTAATCAATCAATAATAATCAACGTACAGGGAAGTGATGTTGTTGTTGTTTGTTACAGACGTAAGGCCCGAAGGCCCTGACCGTATAACCCACGAACCGAAGTCAAGAGGTGTCATTGTTCGAAACTTTGTGCATTTGGAAACGACCTCATCGTTTCACCCTACTTCCTTTCGAAGACAGAGGGTTCAGTCGCCACCAATCGAGGGTGCGAATCCAACACACCAAATGTGACCTAACTATGCATATGAACACGGAATTCGGAAAGTGCCGTGAATTGTGGCGAGACCACGTCCGCGAAGTATACACCATATGTAAACAGGCGTCGTGCCCTTGGCAGGTGGCTTTCATTATTTTTAGGTACTGTGAACTTCTGATTGTAGCAGCAGAATGTTTGAAAGGTTCCTTTGGGCCTATTTTGCGCTGTCTCCATAACGCAAACCCTAAGCTAGGCAATATTATATCTTTTTCACTTTTATGCATAAGTGGAAACTGTTGGCCATGGGCTAATGACAGCATGTCCCAGTTTCTTACCACTTGCGGAAGCTCGTCCATTCGTACGATGTATCAAATCATGCAAAACGAGATGACACAATTGCTCAATGCAACGTAACGGATGACCGCAAGATCATCCTGTTTGTCACTAACGTTTGACCATCCGCATCGACGCATATAATGCGCTGCGTCGCGGCCCTGGCCCTATTGGCCACATGCGCCTACCTCGCTGCTGCCCAGAATACAAAAGTAGTGTTATGGACTGAAAGGCCGGGCGTGGGGTACAAGCCCATCTCGCTGCAGTGCAACGACATCGCATTGTTCCAGTGGTCCTACAAACTGCACGAGCTTGAGGGCACTCACACCAGTAAGCTTTGCGTAACTTCGGTATGCCCTGTAATATCGCCGGGGTCTTCTGCCGCCCGCCGCCAGCCCACCTTACACTCGCTTGTGCGAACCCATGGAGTCGGCCCAGATGAATTTCTGGGTAAATAGTTGCGACGGATCACCTGGTGCATTTGTCACTATATTTGCTCTCTACCTCTCGGATCACCACATGTTTTGGCTGGATTGCCCGACATCGTCTTTGCGTAAACCTTATGGTAGTGGCGGAACGTAGCCTCTTACTACGCCTTTCTGTTTGACTTGGCAGAGGGCTGCAATGCGCCTGCGTTCAAGAACTACGGCAAGAAGGAGTTCGCGGCCGTGCCTATCGTTTACACTTATCCGGGTAGCTACTACTACAAATGCGACATTGATGACCACTGCAGCATGGGCCTGCAGTTTATGGAAGTGAAGGTACGGCTGGGACTTAGAGGCGCACCCCTTGTGTTCCGGAATGACACTTCTTTTGGTTACGGTAATGGCGTCCCGAAACGGCAAGGAGGGATGGAGAGGGGCTCCATTCTACGTATCTACCAGTCCGGGGGTACGGGCCCGTCAACGTGTCGACGGCACCACCGTCGCTGCCGCCACCATCGTCGAAACACCAATTATCCCGTACGGCGTTCCGCGCTGGTCTCTGCGTTTGAGGAAGCTTGATTCCCCGGTTGAAGCCATTACGAACGATTAGTGGGTAACTGTCTATCTCCCAGGCGCACCCGCACATACAGCACGAAAAGGGACTGCGCATACGTGCGCGCATCGTGTACGGCACTCAGGAACGTCGATTCACGACTGCATGCCCTGTCGTACAGCCGTTTGCGGTTACAGACAGGGTTACGATGGGCCATCGCCTTGTGTGCTCGGTGACGTTGTCCTCTGGCTCACTGAGTCATGGCACCCTGTGTACCGACGGCCCGCCGCATCCGATGACTCATCGCAGGTGGGCTCTTGCCCCAAGCCCGGCGTCGTGGACTGGGCCTACCGCCGAGATAATGCCACGCACGCTCCCATCACCGTGCCTTGCGGCACCAAAGTGACGTTCGCCTGGAGCAGTACTCTCGGCAAGCACGATATTGTGCAGATTGACAAGGGTAAGTAAACAGGCTGGTTGTCCCGCGCCGATACTAGGTAGGCGGAGGCTGTCATAGGCAGTGCTGCCGTCCTGAGTCCAATTACATTGGGCGCTGCGCCCAGCGCGCACGTGTGCGCTCGGGTCGCTCATTTCTTTCTGGCATTTGCCTAGATTTACTAAGCGACTGACTGACCATGGCCTCACCATGCGGATCATCGTTGCGGATCGCCTGCTGTGGATCGCCCGTTCGCGTCGACCGCGTACGGCCAATGGAGGCCAAATAGGCAGAACCCAGAAGCGCACAAAGCCAATTCAACTCATCTTCCTTCATCCCCTTCCCCACCTTATCTCACCGAGGACAGCCAGCTGTGATGCCTCCGTGATCAAGACTTGGGGCGAACCCGTGTCCACGGGCAACACTACCATCTCGTTCAACAAGTCCGGCACTTTCTATTACATGTGCAGCGGTAAGTCCGTTTGCAAGCCGCGCAGCTCAACAAGGCAGGGCTAGGGGCAGGCATGGGGCATTTTGATTCTCCGCCTACCAAGTGCGAACACACACACCATGCTTTTCATCATTGCCGCTGCGTGCAAACAGCTGCTGAATTGTTCCACCGGTCCTCTACCAATTCTCATTGTTCATCGTTTTGTCATGTTCCCGATCATGGTGCACGACTGCCTAACTGCTTGTCGCCGACCATCCTGTCGCCTATTCGGGCGAAAGTGAATGGAACGCATCCAACCGCTTCGCCCAACAAACTCGTCCAACCGTTGTGCCCAACATCCCTTGGTGCCGCTTGCGCTGCAGAGCCGGGGCACTGCGCTAACGGCCGCATGCTCACGACGGTGTTTGTCAACCCCAGCGAACAGTGCGGCGACCTGGTCCGCCGGCCTCCACCTCGCAAGCGGTCGCCGCCCCCCAACAGGAAGATGCTGCCCCCTGGCACCCGCCTTCACTGATAAACGCAATCATTGGCCATTATAGTGTGCAGAAGCCTTATTCTCTGCTCTACCCCAGCCTATAACGTTTTAGTCTTCGCTGTGTTTGTTGCATGTTGTTTTTGCTGAGCAGATCTCTAATAATGCGCACGGCGTGCGGGTATATATGCCCCCGGAACGGGCCCTAGCTATTGTTTTTAAACGGCATGACACCAGTATCAGCTTCATATGGCATTAGCGAAAGCTGTCAGTGTACTGTTACTGAGCCAGCTGTGAAGGCTTGCAGTCCACTCTAAAGAGCTTTCCTTCGATGTTCTCACCTGCCGCGCTGGCAGAGACACTATTATCGCGCTGCTTGGGAGCTTGACATGCTCACGAGACAGCTAGTTTTGCCAGTTCCCCTCCGTGATCATGTATCTAATCGCTGCGTATGAGGTGGCGTTCCCGACATTTGTATATGTGTGAGGACGCGGGTCGCCCCTCTCTGAATGGTACACTCAATCTTACATCCTGCGTTTGAGCGCAGTGTCTTTCGGCTAGGATCGATTTTGGCCTCTCCTAGGCTGGCCAACCCCCGCCTAGGCTGGTTAGCGTTTGCTGCGAACTACCTGACAGGATCTTGAGTCTCCGCTTATTTGTAAATACCGGTACGTTTGTGAGAGGCTTTCCGGTGCCGCGCATGTTAGTACAGCGCCACTGGAATCTGGATACAGCTACTTGCTTGACGCCAATTCGTCTGTACGGACATGTACGGACGCCATCTTATCCCTATATTCACGAAAGGGCGTACGTAATGCGATTCGTGTGAGATACAATATTGGAACCGGCACATACAGTGACAACTCACTTGTTATCAGACACGCAGTGCGTAGGTAGAGAGACACGATGCCAACGAACTGCCAAGATCACGTCCACTCGTGCGTTGTACTAGCCTCCATTGTTCGACCGACCGGTAACCCGCACATCACATCGAACTAAACACGTATGCGCCAGACGGAATCTTATCCGCATCCTGACAGGACAAAAGGAATAACCGGATCCAAAACGAAAGGTGCCTTCTCGGCCCGCAGCCACCCGCTTGCAATCCACTCCGCCGGCTCCTACAGCTGCGGTAGGTTGTGCAGCTCTGATAAGCAGCCTAGCCCACTGCACGCACATGTCGCCCAGTTATGTTAAGGAGCCCTCTATACGGCTCTATCATACACCACACGCTGGTCCCTTTTCGATTACCGCCCGCTGCGATTATCCAGGCATGCGTAGGCAATCGTGACTGCGCTAGGAAGGCTGGTTTCGGCGCTAGACCGAAAGCGCACAACGTATAGCCACAGCGCGCGCAGTACTGGACATTTTGTACCGTCTCAATGCTGTACTTCACCACATCCCCCAGGCTCTCCCGTCTTTCTCCCTACTCCTTCCGGGACCCAGGAGCTGGTTACAAAACCCTAACAGTACGGTGCATCCATGCCCCAACTGCCTGTGCCAGCCGTCCGCCGCTACCCTACTCTACCCAAAAGGCAGGCCTCCTGTCCCAGGAGTGGCAACGGGCTCCTTAGCAATGTCACATCGCAACTTGGGGAACTAGCACACCATCAAGGTCCCAGGTCAGAGCTCGCATAAACCCTCCTTGGGGACCTCTCCCGTCCGCCGTGGCTCAACAAACCGCGGCGGATTCGGAGCTTGTACATGACGCCCCCGCTCCCCCGCCCCTCCGGTCCTTCCATGGCCCCGCGAGACCTGGGCCAGTGACATCGACATCTTCAGCGAGGGAGGGGCTAAGCTCGCGGCGCCACACGACAGACCCGTACGACAGGCGCCATGCGACGCGCGGCGCGCAATGTACGCCGCTGCGCTAGAGCTCCATGCTGGCCAGGAGCGCCGCCTTGCCCTCCGGGACCGCGAGGTTGTTAAAGGCGCGCTGCGTGCCTGACAGCGGACCCGCGTGCAGCCAGCGGTAGCGGTCCTCAAACGGCCTGTCACGGGAGGCGGGCAGGAGGGATGGTGAGCTAGCCTCAGCAACCGGGGTAGTGGGTGATTTCCAAGGGGTCATGACCCACTCAGACAACATGAAGTAGGAACTGCTAGAGTGGGCCCCAGACCGGCAGGGAGAGCCATCGGGCGCATCGCCTGATATTGAGAGACGCGGAATGCTTACTGGCCGTGAAAATGGAAGGCTTGCAAAAAGACGCAGACACCGGGGCTGCGGAAACTTACTCATCCTGCCTGGCGTACATACTGCCACAGGAGTGGTTGAGTCTCAGGTATTGTCGATGTCATTCAGCTGTGACTGCGCCTCCCCCCGTGCCCTGCACGCCACCGCAAACTCACTCTCGGTATTCGTGATAGCGCCGCCGGTGCTGCTCTGCCACCGCCAGCTTCTGCGACTCACGGGTAACCGCCTGCTCCCGTCGCCGCGCTGCCTTCTGCTCCTGCCTTGCCTTCATGGCGGCCGCCTCGCGGTCGCGGATCTCCTTCCGCAGCTGCTCCTCCGCCTCCGCCGCGGCCTTCCGCTCCGCCTCCCTCGCGGCAATCTGCCCATCCAGCTCCCGAAGCGCGTCCTCGGCCTGCTTTTTCCGGCGCTCATGCTCGCGCCGCTCCCGCTCCGCAGTGGCGGCCTCCACCTCCGCAGCTAGCCGCTCCGCCCGGGCCGCATCCGCGCGTTCCTGTTCCTCAAAGGAAGCCTAAACAGGCACGGCAAGCAGGGCGATAGGTACGCATTAGAAAGGAAATACGTCGCATCATTTCAATTCATTATGGCAGGTGACTAGAAGATTAAAAACGCCAACGTTAAGCTATTGAGAAGGCTTCAAGGTAGACCATGCCGCGCACGCGGGATGAGCCCCTGGCACCCTTCCTTCAGGGGTATGGTTGGTGGATGTCGTACTTGACTGTACGGCAAACTGGCCCTGACAGGGGCTGGAATGGAACCGCGAGTCGACCAGCCGCCCTCCACGTCGCAGCAGGAGCTCCGAGCCCTTACCTGCAGCGCCGCGCCTCCTCCCCGCTCCACAGCGAGTCGCATCTTCTCCTGCCGTATAGCGACGGCCTTTCTGCGAGCGGCCTCGTCCGCGTCTGTGCGGAGGCGAAGCCGGACAGGGACGTGCGCATGCAAGTGAGGCAGGCCCCGTTGAGTTTGCTTCCGCGCAACATCAGGCTGTCACACGAGGCCATGGCAGTGGCGGGCACCGGCAACCACGAGTCCCCCGCACACAACCACGGGTTTCCTCCCTACCTTCCACAGCCCAGGTGTATCCGCGCTGCAGGCGGCGGCGGTGCCGCCGTGGACCCATTCCGTGCCAGAGCATCTACCCCGACCAGTCAGGCAACCAACCCTCACACCACGCTCACCCATCTTCCTCATGTACTCCCGGTTGTACCGCATCTCCTCCTCCACGAGTGCAGCCTTGGCGGCCGCCTTCTCGTCCATTGCGGTAAGGAGCGCCCGCTTTATGTGCTCGCGCTGAGCCGCGTTCTCGCGGGCCAGCTGCGGCGGGGTGAGCGGGGGGAGGGGCGTTGCGGAGTGGTTTTGGCGGCAAGGTTGGGGCGGGCAGGTGGGTTGGGAGAGCCGGGGCATCAGCTCTCGCGACGGGGGAAGTAGAAGGGAGAGGGGATCCCGCGTCTCGCCTCACTGCCCACACACCGTGGATATCGCAACTTACTGACGCGCATCGTTAAACCGTTGCAGGTTAGGAGTTTCTCTGCTCACCTGCTCCAATCGTGCCTTGTCCCTGCGCTCCTCCTCGAGCAGCTGGAGCCGCTCACTCTCGTGATCCCGCATCCGCTGCTCAACCTCGAGCCGCTTGCGTGTCTGCTCGCGATGTACCAAAACACAACGGGAGGGGGCAGTAGTAAGGGAGTTGGTGTCGTGCGTGATCGAGCTCTCAAGCCACGTGCGCTGCCGCCTATGCCCTCGCTAACGTGAATGCCCGACAACCCTAGTTCGACTCCGCCTCACTGCAATCAAGACATGCTGGCCAGGCCTCAACCCAGCTCCACCAAGCGAGATCCCAATCCTCATCATTTCCGGCCGTTGCTGCTGAGCAGGCGCCTGCTTCCGACTTCTCGCGCGCACACCAGCGTGAACCCCCCTCCGGGTGGCCCCACGCCACCGGCCGCACCTGGTTCTCGTCCACTTGGCCCGCGTAGAAGTTTCGGAGCGACGCCTGCTGGTCCCGCTGGTTTTTAAGCCTGGCCTCCTCCGAAATCTGCAGGGAACAGGGCGCAGGTACGGTTGGCTTTGGTGCTGGGATCGATTCATGGGTCGCAGAGGACCGAGCGCTCCAGGGAAGGTCAGAGTGGCTGCCGGAACAACCTCGATTTCATCAGCCTGATCGTCTGGATGCCGTACACCTTGCCTAGTGGCCCGATGGGCCCGTCCGCGCGACCGCGCGCACGTCTATGTTGGGTTTCCGGCCTTTTTTCCGGGTTCTGGGGCTGAGGGTTAGTTAATACACGCACCTGGAACTGTCGGATCTCTTCGTCCATGTCCAGCTGCGCGCGTCGCCGGCCCTCCCTCTCGTCCTGCGGGTGTGCGAAGCGGGCAGCATCGCGGGCGTGTGGTCACGTATACAATTTCCTATCCGCCCAAAGCAAAGCCTGCAGGGTCTCAACACTATACCGACAACCCTATGAAATCCAGTTTACCGATCCCTGCGCCGCCGATCTGACCTCTTTTCGCTTCTCAACGATGGCCATTTGTTCGTTGACGATGGCCAGGGTCGCCCGTTTCCGTTCTGCATCCTCTAGCTGCTTCGCCGCATCCGCTTTTCGCGCCAGGTCGTCCTGTACGAGCGTCATGCGCCCGAAGTCGCCGTTGCGTACGTAGGCCTTGCGGTTGAGGGTGCGCTGCGGAAGCGTCCAATCTAAGCTGGAGCTACCGGTGCTCTGTCAGCGGTTGTCAAGGGGCCGGGGGGTGCGGAGCAGTGATTGGGCAAGCTTTTGCAGCTGCTTCGCTTATGGGGAGTGGCAAATGGACGGAGTGTGGGTCGAGACCCCCTGGGAAGGATGGCGGCTTAGATACCTGGTCGAACAATGCCCTACACAAGAATGAGCGCCTCGCGCCAAGACAATGCTTTAGGGCCCCATAACACACCAGAGCTGCTTTTGGCGAACCGTAAGCCGTAACCGCAACCGTCCGAGTGGGCCCTCAAGGCTAACCCCACGAACAATAACCATTCCTCCCCACTTTCTTTTTGGCTACCCGTTCCTTCCACAGCACCATACCACGTCCCTGCCACATGCCACGTCTCTGCCACATACCACGTCCCCGCCACGTCAGCGAATGACCTACCCGCTGGCTGGTTCTGGAGTACAGCTGCACCCGGCCACCTACTCCAGGGGCGGATGCAGCGACCTCCGCGTCGTTCTGGGGTGAGGTGCTGGGCTGTGATTCGGCTGCTGCCATGGGTTGCGGCCGGTGCTCTCGATGTCGCTGCAGCTGTGGGGAGGCCCTGGCCGCGATCTGGGGCCGGCACGCGCGGATGCGCGGAGGATGGAGGGAGGGCATGCGTGAAACGGTGAGCAACGAGCAGGCAGACTGGGACCGCCGTAGCTTCTTGATGTCACCGGGCACGCAGCCGCTCAGGCCAACAGCCCTGGATTGCAGAGGTCTGCGCAGTCATCCCCACGCACAGATTTCCCCCCGCCCCCTGACGCTCCGCTGGCGTGTGCGTTCCAGCCAGAGGCACCAAACCGTAAATCCGTGCTGGGCTTTTGCTCAACCTGGCTGGGTTCGAGGAAGACCCGTGGATGCCCGAAAAAACCGTTTAGAACAGACGTTGGGAAGGTGGGCCTTGCGCACTGCCTTTACTTCCCATCCCCAGCATGGCTCGATAACCGACCTTGTCCACGAACACCAGCACATACTTATGCGTGACCGGCCCCCCGTGCAGCTAGTTTCTGCCCTCCGTTTCCAATGTCGTGTAACCGGCCACCTGTCCAACTTTGACCAACGACGGCACGTGCCTCACTCGGCCGTACGGATTTTCCTTGCAACCCCGATACGCGAACGATACGCAATTATCTTCATTTCTGCCCCCAGGACCACCGTAACCGACCGGACCGATCGCACCTGGCTCATCATTATCCGCTTTATGTGCAGTTTGAGCGCGTCCAAATCTGACTGACTCTCTTTGTACGAGTGTAGGAATGCATCCACCAACTTAATGGATTGGAATATGCCATCGTTGATCGGACTATCCATCACGCTAGGTTGCAGCTTAGCAACCAGCGCTTCCTGCATTCAGTCAAGGCAGGTCAAGGGGAGGGGCAATTTTAGTGGGCAGGCAGTGAAGAGGGTAGGCAGTGAAAGGGTAAAGGCCGTCAAGTGGGTTTCGTCATGGTGATGATATTAGTTATCGACAAGGTACAGCTGTGCAAAATGCGTGGTGTTAATGTATGTTAACATACGCGCTTGCGCTCGGCGCAGCGCATTCAGTCGCTGCAGCCCGTGAACCCATGCATAAGCCGGTTTGCGCCAGCCAAGGGTTATAACGCCAGGATATGCAGAACACAGCGGACTTCAGCACTTATAGCAACAGAAGTGTTGGCATCACGCTGCACTTTGCAATCCTTACAGCGTTGCACCGCTTCGAGCCCACTCGCACCTTTAGAGTTTCCGCAGCTACGCCGACAGGACCCCGCTTCTGTCCATGGCCCGTCATTTTTGTGTGGAAAGGTTCAACAGGCGCAGTCTCAGTTATGTGTAACGTCAAGAGGGGTTCATGGGCCGCGAGCCCGCGACTATGAGTGGACTATGTACGCCTGAAAATGAGCGCAAATTATGTAATTCACGCAGATGACTGTCGATGAATGAATTGCTGTGCGGTTGAGTGGTGCTGGCGTGCAAAATGTTATACGACGGTCTTAGACGACGTACATTGCTACAATGCCATGAAGAGTCTGGCACATGTTGAGTCATTTAAACAAAGCAGTAATATTACACGTGTGCTTGGAGTTATTAGCAATATGTGCGGCAACCTTGAAAGATGTTGTCCCTTGTCCCCTGTTCGCTGAAACTGCCGCTGCAGTCCGTTTGGCTTGACCATTTATACTAGTATTAAGAACATACATAATATCGAGTTGGTGTGTGGATGCTTTCGTTGTGTTGAAGATTGGCAAGGGCCCCTGGGTCGGCGGTCGCCCCTGGATCGGCGGCCAGGGTAGACCATTTTCGGCCACGCACCTTCTGACAATTGCTTATTACTTATTACAGTGTAGGGTACTAATTCAGGTAAAACAGCGGGGGCTCGTGCCTGTGCATACCTTATCCGCGCACAGCACTAACTAACCTGAGATGCCTGCAAACGCCATGGGCAGCCCCAAAGCAACTCAGTTCGCACATGGCTTGGCATGGCGCAATTGGAACCAAGGAGGCATTTTCCACTACATCTGCGCTGGATACGGCACACAAGAGTACGGCAGAAGTACTGCCATCAAGCAAACACCGCAGAACTGGACCGATGAAAAGGGCCTTGCAGGTCGTCAGATAGGGCGGAGGCCGGCACTGGCGCCAGCTCCAAAACTCCCACCGCTTCCCAATCCGGCTCCTGCGCTTACTTCTTTCCGAACTGAGACTTCGAACATCTGCATCACTACCGTACCAACTGTATGTCACCGACCTACCACGAACCAACACACGGGCCGTTATGACCCGCCAAATCACATGCTCTGCCAGCTCCGACTCCGTCCCAGTGGTCTTCGATGGGACCCATGCAGGTAATCAGTGTGGGTAGGGCCGACCCAAGCAATGCCCATCCCTTGCCGCCAAGGGGAGGGGATACCCGCCAGAGGGCACTGCTGCTTCCGTACCCTACCAAACGGCTATATGGGTTAAATAAATACATAACTTTGAAACAAGTCAGCACTAAGTTGGTGCATAGCCGTCCGTACCAAACTTAGAAATGGGCATGGGTACTACCGCACTTCCCAAGACACCAGCTTAGGGACAAACTTAGAAATGGGCATGGGTACTACCGCACTTCCCAAGACACCACCTTAGGGACAGCTTAAACGAAGTCAATGGACTTATACACATAAGTAATGCCGTGGCAGCAGACCCAGATAGCTGGCCCATCTGCTGCCTTGAGTGGTGTGACAGTGTGCTACGCTCAGTCCCCCCAAAAGCGCCTGCTGTGTCGCCCGAGCAGGGGGGCTCAGGCTTGCTTCGCTCGACAACAACCCGCCATCCAGCCCGCCGCCCCAGCGGCCCTCGCATGGCCCTCTACACCGTTTTAGACAGGAAACCGTAACCTCGTCACGAACACCCATGCCAACACCAAGTGCGTGCGATTATTATTAGTAAGTTGTGTGAAAGGAAAACGCCACTTCGCCGAAAAAGGCAAAGCGACGAACATGAATTATTCGTAGTGCGGCGACGTGTAGTAAACGCCGCCTGCTGTGAGCCCGCCTCAGCGGCAAGACATCAGAAAGGCCTACAATCAATACATTATTGTACCTTAACATGACGGACAAGGAGTACCCACAAAGATATGAATCAGCGCAACCCTGCACCTGGGAACGACAGGGAAGACACGGAGACTATTACGTTCATAGACGCCTGCATCGATGCAAGCAAATGGATATTATAGGTATTTCTACCCGAAATGGGATTTAGGCGTGTACGACTGTCCCAACAACTGCAGCACAAGTAAACGTCGACTCATACATTCATGCACGGAACTTTGATTTCCATCATATACCATTTCGCACATCCAATGCGATGGAGGCATCGAGTATGGTCTGCAGCCTGACGACTATCTGGACGAAATCCGGTCGTCCGGATGGCTCCGGAGACAAACATGCGGCTGCCAGCTCAGCGTAAGGCATGTGAAATGGTGATGTCATCATGTCCTGCATGAAGGGGAAAAGGGTGGCCACGGGGGCATGACTACGGCGGGTCTAAGACGGATTCTTGGTAAGATGGGTGCCTGTAGTGGATGGATTAGCTTCTTGCTTACTGGCCTGTACAGGATGGTTATCGTTCAAGGTTAGGAATCGCGCACGGTCCCACCGCTATCTACCAGCGCTACCGGTTCCTTTTCACATGCCTATGACAAACACGTGTTCCTACCCCGCCCCGTTCACCATTCAGACAGCGGGCAGGAGTAATCTAATCGCCCGCCAACTCACCGCCAGCAGTGCGATTCCCAGCGTCTGGTGCTGCTGCCCAAGCCCTTGATCCGGCCCCACGCCGGCTAGGGACGCGGCCCGTTCCAGCGGACAGCCATAGTACAGGTCCACCAGCATCACTCCAAACGACCAAACATCCGCTCTGGGTGAGGCCTTACCCTCTGACAGCACCTGCAGCAGGTAGGGTCCGGCGAGAGAGGAGATTCTGGTGCGGACGGATCGTTCTGAGGTGCACGCACGTGGTAGCAAGCCACAAGCAAGGTACGAGCCGAGGGTGGACATAGGGGAGCAACTAGCGGTGATCACGTTCCAAGCAAGCGCTCCATCCAGCAACAGGCAACGAACACGCAACTACAGGACCCCATCACACTGCAGCCCACTGCCGCGCTGCTTACATCCACGTCCCGCAACTGATTCTGCCTCCCCGCACCCAATTGCCCGCTAAATGCCCTCCCGCGCTGCTCGAACCTGGCCCCGCGCATATCCTTCCTCGCACGCCAGTGTCACCCACCTCAATGTGTGAGAGGAAGTTCACGGGTTTCCTCTCATATCACCTCAACGTACCTCCCGTCTCCAGTGATTATGGACGCAACGAACCCCAACCCACCTCTGGCGCCATGTACGACGGAGTGCCATGGAACCTCCGCGATGCGTGGGTCGCGCCCTCCGACAGCGGCAGGCTCAGCCCGAAGTCCCCAACCTTGGCGGTCAGCCCGATTACCGCGTCGCCTTCACATGCCTCCTCGGCGTCTTCTTCCACCTTCCCATCCGGCGCTTGAGAGCGGCGTGAGCCCGACACCAACAGCACATTATCTGCGTACCGGTAGGTAAGAGAGGAAACTCGTGGGCAGCGGTAGGTGGGCCGCGCCACCAGGCAGCAGCGGCGGGCATTGCTACATGAAAGCTGGTGAACTGACAGATCCTGTCGCACCAACCCTGCCACCTGCTAAGGACCCGAAGGCTCCGTCGTCACTCTCGACACGTGCGAGAAATGTCGATCCACCTTAACACCTACCCAGGTGCCCAGCAGACGTCGGAATACAGGTGTTTGGAGACATGGAGTCGCTGCTGGCCTCCTGCCCTGTCACCCACCTGGCTTGAGGTCTCCGTGTATGATGCGGCAGCTGTGCACGTGCCGCATGCCCTGCGCCACATCCAGAGCCAGCCGCAGTGCCAGCACCTCGAGGATGCCACCTCCACGGATGCCGCCGGCCATGCTGCAGCCTGTCATGGCGTACGTGCGTGCGTATCGATCGGGTGGGGCTCATCGTGGGTGGCAGGATTGCGGTGGTCATGGGATCGATGCCCCGCGTCAGCCACCATGGAGTGCTGGATGGGCGCGAGCTGGTGGCGATGGGGGCTACTCGACGGAAGGTGCGTTTCGATAGGCGGTACGGCAGGTGACGGCGGAGTGCCGTGCCGTACGGTGATTGCATCAGGTATGTAGGCCGCAAAAACGCCGTACGTCATACGAAATTGGTAGGTCCTTCCTTAGGTCCTGGCATTGTGAAACCGCTGCTGGGTGACAGCAACTAAGCAGGCAGGTACAGTCATGCCGAACACCAAGCTGTGTATTGTAACTGCAAGCAGCTGCATCGGGGAGGCGACAGGGCCCTTCCGACATACCGGAGTGAACCAGACAGGCACTTGCTGGTTCCAGCCCACACAAGCAGCCGCCCGTACATCCCCGCACATTCCCCAACACGGTCATCTCTGGCACCCACAAGGTGCCCTACCCACCATGCATCCACCTACTCACTCCCGTCCGTACAGCCGTCCGTACACTCGTCCACCCGCGCCCCGCCTTCTTACCCAGGGCTTGACGCAAGGTGCCTCCGTTGCAGAGCTCCTGTACGATGTAGAGCTTGTAGTGGCCCGCCTCACCCAAGTCACCCGGGACTGAGGGATTATCGCCGGTTTCAGAAGTAGTTGGAGGTTGGTGTACGAGGGGCTGCAGGTCGTACGTGTATGTGGCTGCAGCGGGAGGGGGTGTTGTACATACACATTGTGGGGAACAACGACAGTGGCGTCAGCCACGTAATAAACTAGTAGCCAGGCAAGCATGACAAACCTACGCAGCAGCCGGTTATTGCTCGGGTGGTTCCTTAAGACAGCGCCGCTAGCTAGCATCTTCATGGCAAGGCATCAAGCGAGAGGGATACATAAACTCGGGCCCAGATTCGACAGCCCTGCAGCATCGTTAGCTTAGGTTACCAATTCGGAGCGCGAGCGAGTGTGGTGCTACAGGGCTGTCGAGTCTGGGGTGCGACTGTGGTGTGGCGGCGGTGCAGTTGCTCCCACCCCAGCATGTCAGCCGGGGTAGATCTACCAGTGACAGAACAGTGGCAGACAGGAGACAAAACAGTCAGGCGCCGTTCCCTGAGTGAGGTGTGCCTGCTGGCGCTCCTCCATGCCACGCGCTGCTCACCCACGACGTTGGGGTGCTCCATACTCATCGAGATGGCCGCCTCCAGCACGATTCGGTGCTGCGGGTGGCCCTCCGTCCCCCCCATCGCGCCGTCCACAACCAGCACCTTGACAGCCACCGGAAGGCCGCGCCACATGCCGCAGTAGACCACGCCCAGCGCGCCGCATCCAATCACCGTGTGGACCTCAAGCTCGGGATCGCGGAGTTTGATCTGCGAAGCGCGCGACACGATGAGACGAGCGAGAGAAGTAAACGGATAGGCTCCCATGGGTAATAATAATCTGTACTCCGGCCGAAGACTGGCGTGGTTATATGAATCCCCGGGATTTATACCGTCAGGCGCGCAGCTCTCAGATCTGAGGCTGCTAGGGATTAACCACGGCAGTTACGTTACCTATGCAAATTCTCTGTATATTTGGGGCCCCTATCCATGTACCAGCTCCTCCTGGACCCGCTGGCCTTTAGATGGGTATCAGCCATCCCGTGTCACAAGATCCCCTCGCTCTTTAGGGCCTTGGTTCCGCACTTCCCGGGCGGAGCATTTAACCATCCATTGAGTCCTCCCAGTATGTACGAGTGGAACGTGGACACAGCTGAAGAGCCGTGCAATCCATGCTGCTCTACCCATACCAGGGCCCCCAGCAGACCCTTTCCCTCCCCGGTAAGCAAGCCGTTGGGTCAAAATCGAACCGACGATTGTGCATAAACAATCAGTGGTTAGGCATCAGGCGCCATCTTAGGGGATTCCCATCGCTTACACCTATCGTGCATAGCTCCCGAATCTACCTGGCACCTAGATAGCATGCATTGCTTGCCAGGGATCACCAGGGAATGCAGACACTATCGCGTCTGGTATGTAACTATAATGTTGGATGCGCAACAGCCATCCAAAATGAATGATAAGAAGAACGAAAGGGAAGACGCTGTCAAAATGTGTGCCACCCAAATGGACGAAGTAATGGGTCTGATCTGTGCCAAATGCCTAGATAGGCTAGGCCTCGTTATTACCTGTAAATTCTGGATGGCACCATACATGCCACGCTGGCCATCAGGAACGGCCTGACCAGCATTGATCTGCTTTTTTGACAGTGTCGTCATAATGCTGCCTTTTGGGCTGTGCGATTGGCCATCTTTCACCTTCTTCCGTAGCTTCTCGAAGTAGGCCTGCACGCACGGCAGCAAGCGTGCGGGCGAAAAGCGGTGTTGCGGGTTTCAGGAAAAGACACAGGCCCAGACCTATGTCAATGTAACCGACGGTTATTGGCTATAATCCCCTAACACGCCAACGCAAAGAAGACACCTTAGGCTATGGTAACCGAATAAGGCCGTAATGCGCCGGCGCACCGTTCCCCAGCAGGTACACGAATACATACCGATTGATAATGATCGATAATGCTGTTGATACTACTAGGGCCGCAAATTTGGCCGATCAGGGACTAGTTGAATCCAACCGAGCAGCGCTTGGGACAGAATCGGTAAACGTACGCGCCTTACCTTCATCTGCTCCACGGCGGCTTCCTCGCTCTCGATCCCTAGGTAAGGCAGCTGTGCCATCGATTCCACCGTTGTCGACTTCGCTTCGGCAGTGCAATCGGCGGCGCCTTGCTGACACCACTGTTCCTCAGCCGCCGTCTCGGCCGTACAAGTTTGCTCCGTCAACACCTGTGCGACGGCAATCCATACGTTCGTCATCACCGGCGATGGAAGCTACCCTGGCCGCCTTGGACATTGAGGCGGGGCCGCAATATCGTACGTCGGATCCACATGCATTTATGCATGTCACACACATCAGACATGCCCCTTTCTCACACACATCAGACATGCCCCTTTCTCACACACATCAGACATGCCCCTTTCTAGGATACCACGCACGCAGAGGTGCCCCTTTTGTTTAGTGTTTACACACGCTTTCCAGGGGCGGATGGGGGACACTTTGCTGCTGGTCAAGCATCTTCCCTAAGTCAGGCTCGTGAGCAGGTCGCCATGCGGTGACCGCTTGCGCTGCTGTAGGCACGGCGGACATTGCGGTTCACCACCCACCTCCGTAGCGCCCATGCAGCCTGTTGCCTTGTTTCCAGGGGTCCCTTCAACAAAGTGCCGTGCATGTAGCGTCAGTGCAACTGACGACGCTGCCCCTGCGCAGCTCATCTCGCCCTGCCTTGCAAGCTCCAGCGCCAATGGTTCCGCCATGCACCGACCTGATGGTGATGACAGGTCTGCAGCAGCAGTGCGAGGTGCGGACTGCCGGAACATGCTCGATACTGACAACACCGTCATACGGGGCTTGAAGACGTCTCCATAGCTGAGGGATTCCGCTGCTAATTGACCTTTTGCGGCTCCCTTTTCCCGTGAGGAAGACGTTTCGGCGGACTGCGTCACGCAAACCAACGGGCCCACCGCCTTTCTCCTCTGACGCGACCTCCTGTACACAACGATGAGGCCAATTACGGCAGCGGCCAGCAGCAGGGCACCGAAAACTGCGGACAACACGCTGACTACCGGAACCACCCAGGCGGGCCGACCGCCATCGTTGGGTTCAGGCGGCAGGTCGACGCTACTTGTTTGGAGGCGATCGGTGCCGAAGCCGCCACCCGGGGCTGATAGTAGTGGAATTGCAGGGCTGGGGCTGGGTGGGTTGGGGTGACGGAGAGTAGGCTCGATTAGTGGAGTTGCAGGGCTGGGGCTGGGTGGGTTGGGGTCAAGAGGAGGAGGGTCCATCGTGACGTTGACGTCTAAGCCTGCGTGGTGGTACGTACGAGGGGAGCGATCGACAGTGAATAGATTAGCGCATGCCGGAAATGTTGGGTCGCGGACGGGTGCCGTGTAGGGAGTGCTTTTGGCCGCGAGGCCGTCGCCCTGCTAGTACATGTCTGCATGTTGTTTGACTAGCCGACCCGCGCCGGCCTCGGTGCAGGTCACATCGCTTCCACGCAAGGTCCAAGACTGTGACCTAGTGCCGCTGGGGGACAGTGTCAAACCGCCGGCTCGCAATACAAGTCAAGTTGTATCACTATCCTTGTCATGCCTCGTTGAAGAGCCGTCTCTTCGACCTCGTAAAGGGTGTACCCCTACCAACAGCTCGCTCTGAAGACGTTGCTGGAAGCAATTGCGGTTGTCCGTTTGCGCGACCCTTACGTACTTACCAGCAAGCTCGCCGTACGGAAGGTCGAGTGGCGGGTGCGACAAGAGGTTCGCGCTGGGCGGCGCATCCTGCGGGAGCTTGTACGTGATCGTCACGTTGGTGCCCGTCCAGCCGTAGTGCCTCGCCACCGCCAAAACCAGCACGCCGCTGTTGTAATCGTATGACAGCACCTGCGTAAGCGGATATCGCAAATTGAAGGCTTGCGTGGTTGATGACCAATGCGTATCAAGAAAGCACACTTGTTAATGTACGGTTAATTTACCATCACGAACGGCAAAAACACGGGATTTGCCGCCTAAAACTGTCTGTGGTCTCTGTAAGATGTGTATATCGCAGACACCGCGAGATCGAGACGCTAGATTCTGGAACTGGTCCGTACTCCCATACATGCATTGCGTCATTTGTTGGCCAGGTTTGGCGTCCCCGCCGCAAGCCTTCGAGGGAAATGCATACCTCCCGACCACGGCGCACCTCCAGATGGTAGCGTTACTAAGCAATGGTAAACATGTCAAGACACGGCCGTGCATTTTGCAAACGCATGCAGGGCGCTAGCTGAGCCCGCCCAGGATGTGCTGAGTGACCGGACCACTCCGTTGGCAATACCCATCGTGTCGTTCCTGCCCTAATCAACAACCTCGCCGGACACCTTCACCGCACACGGTAGCGACCTGCTGCTGATGTATGTGCCGCTCGCCGCGAAGTGATGCATACATCAGCGCCAGCTCAGCAGCACGTACTGCTATTGCAAGCTCCGGGTGGGCTTCACCGAGAGCAGCGAGCTCCTTCAATCGACGCATGCCGCCCTCAAGGGAGCCCTGCGCACCTGTGACGCGGAGGCGAAGTTCAGCAAGGCTGCCATCGTGGTGTCGGTGTACGGCGGCGACGGCGGCGGCGGCGGCGGCGACGGAGGCAGCGGTGGCGGGGACGGTGGTGGTGGCGGTGATGGCGGCAGTGGCGGTGATGGCGGTTGCGTCGGCTGCTGTGGCGGCAGCGTTGGCGCGGTCAGGAAGGGTGTTGATGAGCCTGCACGCGGCAGCACCAGGAGGTAGAGATTACGATGATTGATGTAAATGCGTGCGTTCCAAATTGCAAGAGCTGAGGATCTGGGAGTCGAGGAGCTGATGAAGGAATGTTGTGGGCAGCTGATCAGTTCGGTGTTCGGTTCCTGTCGTGCCCCCGACATCAGAAAGCCGGCCCGCAGCTGCGGCTGCAGCCCCGATAGTCCAAACGGTGCTTCCTTTACTATGCCTTGCTTGCGATCTGGATGCGTCTCGGTTTTCCTGTCCTTATGGTTCTCTTACCATCGGTTGTGCCACCTATAGGCAGAGAACCACCGTTTGGGCCAAGAAAAGGCGGAAAGAGGCCTGAAAGCCCACCGATCAACCGGCGCACTGCTGCCCAGCGAGCTGGCCTCTGCGCTGATACCAGCCAATCACCCGGAGTAGCTGCTGCAGTCCACAGCGGCCGCCCCTGCTGAAGTTTCTTCCTCGCTTCCCTCAAACGCCGCCGCCCCTCGTTCGCCCCTTCCTGCTGAAGTCTGTCTAGCTGGTGCTGCCGCTGCGCCGCCGCCGCCGCCGCCATGGCGTGAGGCGCGTGATGTAGCAGTACGGCGGCGGCCAGCGCGCGCCACTCCTGCTCCGGAACCACCAGCGTCACATTATCCAGCACAAGGCGAGGCCCGATCGGGATGACGTAGCCGCCGTCTTCAGCCGGGGGTGGACTTGGGGTGAGGATGTTGTCGAGTCGTTCCTGGCGGGGATAACGAATCCTTCCGCCAATCCTGTGACATGCCCGCATCATAGCATTCAATGCGACAATGGAGTTACCAGGGCGGGCTGAAGTCGCTCGCGATTGTTAGTCACGTATATGCTTGTATGCAGTAGGCAGCTGGCTGTGAGCCACAGCCGCGCAAGCAAGCCGTCTCCATTTCTAATGTATCACGCCCGTATGCCATGACGGTCACTGCTGCATGGAACGAGTGCAACGTACGTGTGCTTCGATCGGCAACATGCGCTGACCGTGTATCCGTCGGTGGCAGCTTTTGCTACCGGTAGTGGACATGCATGTGTATGTGGTCCCAATAATGTTTCATCGGTTGGAGGTTTGTGGCTGTGTCGAGGCCTAGAGGACGTCCGAATGTGTGTTCGACGTCGGACTTGCTGCCATTAAGATGGCTCGCTCTTACTCTAACCGGTAGTCCTCACTACCACCAAGTTTGGACTTGGACCGATACACATGATTTTCCGATGAAGCTTGCATGACGGGCGTGAGGAAAGCCCGTGTACTAGGAAGCTTGCATGTCTGGGGGACGGTATGACGTAGAGCTCGCATCCCTACCACGGACCGACATTTATAACCCGCCCATGCATTGTCATCGGAAGGGGTGAATTACTGAATTTCCCCTCCAGCCCCGAACCTCATTTTCTGGGTCGCTACCCCCACGGCCACTTTTACACAGGTACGCGCCTGTCGCACTCGAAGAACCACAACGGTAGGGAGCTATTGCTCCAAGCTGCGTCCTCCGGCCTGACTGCGGGTGGCTGAGGTGTGGCGCCGCTTACTATGTCGGGCGGCAGGTCCAGCGGGTAAACGCCTCCCGGCGCCAGGT
Organism: Yamagishiella unicocca; assembly: GCA_003116995.1. Classification (NCBI taxonomy): domain Eukaryota; kingdom Viridiplantae; phylum Chlorophyta; class Chlorophyceae; order Chlamydomonadales; family Volvocaceae; genus Yamagishiella; species Yamagishiella unicocca. Next base: position 72,411 of record BDSL01000089.1, read on the forward strand.
TGTACAGAACCAGGTTTCGGAGCGTAATGCCCCGCACAAGCTTGCTCCGGTCGATTGCGCCCTGGAGGGGGGATTAAAAGCGCCACCGTAAACTCTCAAAAATGAGGTTATCCAGTCCAGGTCCGTTGCCCCGGATCGGAGGCGTAGAAATTACGCAGCAGCCTAAAGGGTTACCTATCGACAGTGGATTGCTATCGCTGTATTAAGAAAGGCAGACTATCGTTATATGTAAAGGAAAGTGTCGCTTACTACGTGAAAGCGAGCAGTGCGTGCGTCTCGCTGTATGTTTCGAAGTATGTAGAGCTGGGCCTATGAGACAGCACCACTTAGACCACAAGCCGCCAAAAAGACACTAGTATTCCGAAAATGAACGCCGTTGTGGACGAGCCGGTAGCGCTCTTGCACTAACCTGTCGCGCGATCGACTACGTCTTGTTGCATATATACACTGCACTACTCCCACCTATCGCTACGTGCCTACCCTGAGGTCCACAAAGGCTCGTGCCCCCATGAGCTCCTGCGGGTAACCGGCGATGACACATGTGTCGGGAGCCCCCAGCGGGTCCTGGTTATTATTTATGAACTTGTTGGGCTTGTCGTACGCTGCCGGCTGGGGGATAGATTCGTCATCGTGCCTGTATAATGGTTTAGACGTGGGGGGCCGGGAGTGCGTGTTGTAAGAAGCAAGTCGCCAGCAGCTCGGGCATAACGCTGTGAAAATCATCAGAGGCGAAGATAGGTGAGGTAGGCGATGAGGTAGATCGATCACCCCCGGTAACTACTCGCAAATCCCATCTTCTGTATGTCCGTATCAATGACCCCATGCAATTACGCAACCCTATACACATGACCCCATATATACACATGAATGATGACGCAGCATACATGACCCCATACACGTGCAGACCAAGCAAGCGATATACGTGCAGACCAGGCATACATGCGATAGCGAATGAACGTCTTGCTATCAACGCACGTTGGAGTGCAGTAAAGGGGGGTCATTACAGGCGCCGGGCCGCAGAAGTCCAAATTAGTTAGTGCGTCCCCGAGACGGGGTATCAAAGCAACCATGGTGGGTCCCTGCGGCCAGAGGCAGCGAGCAACGACACAGCCGGCGGCACGTACGTGCAGCGAGGGCATCCGTTACTAAAGCAAGGGGGGCTCACAGAAGCGGTTGACGCGCAAATCGGCGCGGCGGCGGGCTAGGGACAGCATACATGCCATGCCGGAAGGTTGCGTGCTGGGGGGAACCCACCCTCCTCGTCTCTGCAGCTGAGGCCCTGGAGGGAGGGGCTCAAATGCCATACTCGATGCCGTACATAGATACACACTAGTTAGCCGGTAATTTTGACACGCACCCACTGCAGCACCGCCTCCTTGTCCCCGCCGTGGAGCAGCAGCGGCGGCCACACTAGGGACTTGTTCAGCAGAGGGACGGCGGCGCCGGGCAGCGACTGGAATCTGCTGGTGGACAGCAGCGTGCAGTTCAACAAGGAAACCTGTGCACGTGGGGTAGGCCAGCAGATAGGGGGGTGGGTTGGTGTAGGGCGGGGTTCGTTGCGGATCGCTCGCTGCCTGCAAGCAAGTAGTAAGGATAAGGCGTCCTTCCCTACTTCCTCGCTGGGGAGGGTCAGTGCGTAGGTGGGCCAGAGTGTAGCCAGGGGGACGTCAGGTGGGTCGGTGTACGATGTGTCAGTATGTAGTAGGGTTGCCAATGGGCGGTCAGCAGCTGACAGGCAACAGACAGCGAGGTAGCAGATAACAGCAGACATGTAATGAAGACGAGCGCCAGCCACATGCCGCGTCTACATCCGCGCCTGCTGACTCACCATGTCCCCCACGAACACCTCTTCCAGTTCTAGCTGCCCCTCGGAATTCACACTTCCCGCCGGTTGATTGTCCTGAATCTGCAAGGTAGGGGAGGAACGGTGTGCTAATGTACCGCTCGCTCAAACAGCCGCGAGGTGGATTGGATGGTGGACACGGGTGACGCGGATGAATGAGGCCACAGGCAGGTTGGTTGATTGGCTGGTTGGTTGATTGGCTGGCTGCTGGTTGCTTGGCAGGTGACAGTACATAGACGGCGAGGGAGCCTGCTGAGGCAAATCACGGCCAACACCCGATGAGCTGCTGTTGCTGCTGCTCAATGCACATTGATGCATACTGGTAAAATCACACTTGCCGGACATTAACCCTACCTATCGCCAGCTGGCGTTCCGGGAGACGCAGACTTCTCTGTAAGAGAAGGCTAGTTCTTGGACGAAGTACGGCACAGCCGTACTCCGTCTTATTGATAACTAGGCTGATCCCGCTTTCAGCGGTATCCGCCGTAGTATAACATTATCATAGTATATTCCTAGTTGTCCCTAATAGTTGATTCCAACATGAACGACGGGAACCTGCCGGCCCCTGCAGCCATTATTCAGCAGCAGCTACCGGGGCTGCGGCGGGATCCACCGCAACAAGAAGCTATCGTAGCTGCTAATAATTACACATTAGCACAGACGGTTAAGGCGCAAGCCAGAGCCGAGTTTGAGATGCGATGCCGCAAGCCTGTGGATATCGCGGGCCCGGATAGGCCTCGCAGCTTGCAGGAGGAGTTCGACCACACCTTCCTGCTTGGCAGCAAGCTTTGGTCAATCATAAAACTCGTGGACGCGGTGAAGCCTTTTCTGCCGGCGGAGGCACTCCCTGTCGTCGAAGTCATCACGCAGGAGGCCGTCGCCGGATCACGGCTGGTCGACGTATACCGAGCAGCCAGCGAAGCAGGAGCCAGGTGCAGCACATTGCACACGGAAGTGCGCTCGGCCTACTACCAGGACCGCGTAGGGCTGGCGCTCCAGCCTACCCCGGAAGTCGAGACCGGAGCGATCCGCCTGTTCGACCTCGATCACACCGTCTACAAGCAAGCGTGCAAAGAGGTGAAGAGCGTTAAGGGTATCGACCCGCGCGCCGAACCGCGGCCACCGCCCGTAGCAGAAGCCAGGAAGCGCCAGCGCGGTTTAGGTGGAGGTCGCGGCGGCGCAGCACAAGGGCAATATGGCCAACCTGCGCCCCAGCAATATTACAACCAGCCCCCTCCCCCGCAGCAAGCACAGCGCGGCCGGGGCCGGGGACACTATTGACGCGATGTACAGGAAAACTACGTAGGATTGCGTCAGGAATGAGCTAGATACTGATTCGGGGCCGTTGACGATATTTACAGTAACGCAGTGAAATAGAAGCTCGCGACGAAATCGCTGAGATGCTCGCAATAGCGGTTCGAGCGTAGCTTGCTCACCCGTTGCTAGAGCTTTTACTTACTGGCCACGACCGTAAGAAGCCATTCGCGCTAGATTCGGCCAATAGAGAGCCAATCGCGCTTGAGTTGGCGTAGTAGCAGTTCGCGCTGGAGATGGTATTAGGCAACCACTCGCGCAGGAACCGGCTGGCATTTTTGTTCGCATACGATGCTGAACTTGGCCTTTATTTCGCGCACGTGCGACCGAATTAATTCGAAGCCGATTGAGGCATTGGATCAAATTAGACTCAACGAAGTTGCCACGTGTTTTCGAAGCGAATAAATCGTACGCTTGTAACAAGCCGATATCACCTGCCAGGCCGCCAATTGTCAACTCCCACATAATTTGTATCACAAGTGAACATACCTCCAGTAAGCAAGCCATGTCCAACCTAGTGCCCTTTATCATACCAAAGCGCGAGGATAGTCAATTTAACGCGGTTTCAGCCGGCACTGCGCAAGCTAGAAACGTTCAGCCACTCGCGGTGACATACTGCAGTGCCATTTCAGCTGGCCGCGTGCCGTTCTTACGCGTATGCCACGCCGCGCCGCCTTCCATGGCGCCGGCCGTTCAGGCCAATCCGCCGCAAGCCGCTCGACCTGCTGCTCCAGCAGCAGCGGCTGATCCAGGAGGCCCGTCACAACCTCCTGTCGATATGGCAGCAGGACCGGAGCGCGACAGCAATGCGGGGCCTCCAGCGCGCCAAGCAGGCATGGCTCAAGTCGACGCTCGGCGCGCTGAGATCATCACGCAGACCAAGAACTCAGCAGGTGGGGAAAGCGACCTTCCAGAAGGCCCGGGGGAATTCGAATCCGGAGGAGCTCAACGCAACGCATCTGCATCGACTCGCACCATGCGTGGACGACTGCGAGCCAAATCAAAATTCTGGGAGAAATTCTGCCGTAACCCACTAGTGCTGCAGTGGGTAATGACAGGTTTCGTGTTATTCTGGATAGCCGGTCAGCCGCAAGCGGTTTGGCAGAAAAATCACGGATCCGCCAGAGAGCACGCAGCTTTCGTGGGAGAGGCAGTTCGGGAGCTAGTGCTGACGGGCACCGCTATTGCCGTTCCCGAACAACCCCACTGTGTGTTGCCGTTGGGAGTCGTATGTCGCTCAGGTTCTGGAAAGAAGAGGCTCATCCTAGATGCGCGGTACATAAACGACCGGGTAGTGACGCCGAGTTTCAAATATGAGACCCTCACCGGCCTGCAACACGTCCTGAAGCCGAACGATTACGCGTTTACAGTAGACTTGAAGGCAGGGTATCATCACGTCGATATGGACGAGCGGTTTTGGACTTTCCTGGGTTTTCATTGGGATAACCAATTTTATGTGTTCACCCAGCTGCCTTTTGGACTAGCGCCAGCATGCTGGGCGTTTACGAAGGTGACCCGCGAAATGTTGACGCTATGGCGGTCGGAGGGCCTGCGAAACACGGGTTACCTGGATGACAGCAGCCACATGGACCAGGACCCAGTCAACTTGCAAGCTACGCAACGCAAGGTGTTCAGAGATTTTGAGAGCGCAGGTTTTATTGTTAATCAAGAGAAGAGTGTGACAATGCCGTCACAGCGTTTTAAATATTTAGGGGCCATAGTCGATACAGTGGAAGGAAGTATCACAGTTCCTAAAGAAAAGCGTGAGGCCCTTATGGCTCAGATAGGGCAAGTGCTCACTGACAGGCACCGTTGCCAGTTACGAGCAGTGGCGTCGTTAGTCGGCACAGTTATGTCCATGAGTTATTCTTTCGGTGATCTCGCGCTGCTAATGACGCGCAGAACAACCATGTGGATGAATCGTGAACTAGCTCAAGGCCACTCGCTAAGTCATCATGCTGCGTTAGATCTCGAAGCAATTGCGGAACTACGTTTTTGGCAAGAATCGTTCAAATTTTTCGATGGGCGTAGGCCCATATGGCCCCCGTCAAACCTTTTCACTTTAAAGGTTTTCACAGACGCGGCAGGTTTCAGCGAGTATTCCAATGGAGGTTGGGGAGGTTGGCTGCACACGGCTGCACGCCGGATGGCAGCTGGCCGCTGGGAAATGAGTTCCCAGGGCCTATCTTCGGGATACCTCGAGATGCAAGCGATTTACAATGTCATTACAGCCATAAATAGGGATGGGGTCCTTAACTCACAGCGAGTTTTACTTCACACGGACAGCCAAGTTGCTTATGCTGTTCTGAATAAATGGGGCTCGACAGTCCCTAATATACAGAACGTTTGCATGGACCTTTTTTGGTATTGTTTGCGAAACTGCATTACGCTTGTGCCCACTTGGATTCCTCGTGAGAGCAATGCGTTAGCGGACGCGCTGTCGAAGCGGGACGATGCATGCGACTGGAAATTGCATCCAGCAACTTTCGAGACGTTGAGCAATGAATGGGGACCGTTTTCAGTTGATCTTTTCGCTTCGGACACGAATTTCCAGTTTCGACCTTTTTACACGTATTTTTATACCCAAGGCAGCCACGGGGTAAACGCATTCGCTCATAAGTGGGAACGTGTGGCATGGTGCAACCCGCCTTTCGCAGTAATAGCCCGGGTACTTGCTCACGCAGCAGCTTGTAGAACAAGCATCACCCTTATTGCCCCTTTCTGGCCCGGTGCCCTTTGGTGGCCATCGTTGATAGAAAACGAATTGGTGTTCCAATCGTTTGTATGGGATTGCAAAGTGTTAGGCCCAGGCCAGCACTGGTTTATCGATAGCAAAGGAGCAGGGCGTCCCGTTGGATGGAGCACGCTTGCACTCTTGCTGGATTTTGCCACTGACTGCCCTTATGCCGTTTTCATTCCCCAATTGTAACCCAAACAGACCCGGCAATCGCAGCCCTCGTGCGTGGAGCCCTTTGTCGGGACATCCTGACAGCATATCCACAATTAGCGGGTTTAGCAGATGTTATGCTCGATAACAACCGCCTCACACGTGCACGCAGCACTTGGCAAGGTTATGACCCAGAGATCCGTCGGTTCATCGCGTTCTGCGCCCGGCACCACGCCCCACCGTTAGGAACCGACCCGCGCCTAGTCGCCCTGTATTTGACATCACGCCAACAGAACGCGCAAGAACGCCATATTGGCCCACAAGCCGTAGAACGCGCCAGCGCCGCTATCACAGCTTTCCACGACCTAGCTGGCCTTCCATCGCCATGCGCGACACCGCTGTGCAAATCTGCAAGGGAAGCGGCGCGCCGCACCCTGTGCAGCAACCGACGCCCACGTGGTGTTGCAACACCAGAGGAGATGCAGAAACTAGTAGAAGTCCACCTACACGACGACACGCCGCTAGAAACCCGCATGATCGTTACGTGCGCCATCATAGCGTTCGCCGGCCTACTACGCTACGATGACCTCGCACACATCCTAGTGCACGAGGAGCTACTACGGTTTTACAACGACCGGGTCGAGATCTACCTTTACCGCAGTAAAACCGATCAGTACTGCGGAGGCGCAGTAGTCACCATTGGTCGGGTCGGCGGACCATGCTGCCCCGTGCAGCTACTCTCCACGCTGCTCACCATTGGCGAGTACAAAAGGCTCCCCAGCCTTCGCCCACGCCGAGGTGGGAACGGCGCATTGGAAGATGCCGAAGACGTCGGGCCACTACTGCGGGCCATCAACCCCCGCACAGGCCGTTTCGCGCAGCTCACAGCAGCCCTGCCAGCCGTAATCCCGCCACTCTCTTACGACGATTTTCGGGCCGCACTCAAGCGCCTGTGCAGCGTAGCTGGGATCCGCACCACCCTATGCCCGCACGATCTGCGCCGCGGAGGTGCGACAACCGCTGTCGCAAATGGCGCCGACCGCACCGTAGTGCAGAAACTCGGTCGCTGGAAGAGCAACCAAGTGTTCGAGTTCACCTACGTGCGCGAGAGCGCTGAGAACCAGGTTGAGGTCACGGGCAGGCTCGGCCTCCGCCTCGGCCCTGCCTGAAGCGATATCTGTTGCTACTTTCAAGGTCCGGAGATGATGCAATTTGATGTTGTACTACCGGCCACTATAGGCAACATGAAAAATCTGTCGACTGACAATTGTTTGCCCTTTCCGTTTGCAGCTGGTTGGGAGATGGGGATGCCGGGAACTGAGTGCCGGTCAGGGGATTACCGGGATCTGAGTGCCGGTTTTAGTGCTACTTGGGAGGTTTTTTGCCGCCGGGAGCTGAGTGCCGGCGTGCGGGACTGTTCAAACTTGTAACGTACTGAGGACAAGAAACGCAGACTTCTCTGTAAGAGAAGGCTAGTTCTTGGACGAAGTACGGCACAGCCGTACTCCGTCTTATTGATAACTAGGCTGATCCCGCTTTCAGCGGTATCCGCCGTAGTATAACATTATCATAGTATATTCCTAGTTGTCCCTAATAGTTGATTCCAACATGAACGACGGGAACCTGCCGGCCCCTGCAGCCTGCCACCCGCCCACCCGTGCTGACTGACCCTGTTCTCCGCTGCAGCCGCCGGGCCAGTGCCAGTGGCGTCATCGCCCGTCCGGCCCGGTCGAGTTACGCGAGTTCGGTCCTCTGTACGGGTCCGTGCCAGAGGGAGGGCTCCGCCGTGGTCCGGTTCGACGCCGATTCCGATGAGCGTCTGGTGTTCCCTCCTGGCCCTGGCCAAGGACTCCAGCGACGATGCGATTTTGCTGTCGCGCTACTTAGTGTATTTGCCGCCGGCCTTTTCTAGGCCCGCGATGCAGTTAGTTTGCCTCCGGGCCCTGCGGGCCGGAGATGATGCAATTTGATGTTGTACTACCGGCCACTATAGGCAACATGAAAAATCTGTCGACTGACAATTGTTTGCCCTTTCCGTTTGCAGCTGGTTGGGAGATGGGGATGCCGGGAACTGAGTGCCGGTCAGGGGATTACCGGGATCTGAGTGCCGGTTTTAGTGCTACTTGGGAGGTTTTTTGCCGCCGGGAGCTGAGTGCCGGCGTGCGGGACTGTTCAAACTTGTAACGTACTGAGGACAAGAACCGTCTATCTTTGCCAACCCGCACCATGCTGCATGCTTGTGCCGTACCTTCACGCGCAGCTGGTAAGGCGCAAGCACATATGACTTGAAGAAGAGGCGTTTGACCTTTGCTACCTCCGCTATGAAGGCCAGCTCCAAGTCCGGCACGACCAACACACAACCTGAAAGAAAGACTTTGGCTCCCTGCTTGACGCCACCTAATAAACCGTTCCTGCACGCGTAGTCAATGTTCCATGTGCGGCGGACAACAAACTTCGTGATCAACCACCAGCCAGCAGTATTTCAAAAGCTCGAGACAACAGCAGTACGCTCCTACTCATATCCAAGGGATCGCGCACGAAATCATGTCGAAGGCATAAGCAATTATCCTGAAGGCGTGAGCCATTGGTCCTAGGCATCTAGATAGCCATAAGCGATTATCATGAGGGCTTGAGAAATGGACACCATGCACCTTGGTAACCACAAAGGAAAAGGGGAGGCGGCCCATTTAGAATAATTCCCCCTGGGTTCGGGGTTTCTAGTGGGGTTTCTAGTGGTTTGGTCGAATGTGTTTTCTTCTTCCTGCGCCTCTCTCAGTGTCAGGCAATGCGCCGATGCATGGTTCCATCTTACCGTCTGGAGCCACATTTAACAGTTACTACACAAAGACGGATGATGCCATACGTTTGGTATCGATCGGCCGTAGCTCCATCCAAAGATGGAGCCAGGATTGTGACCGCGCGGTCGGTCACAGCAGATAGATTCACTCCTCCCTGCCATACCTGCTGGGCGAGAATTTGCGGGGACCCCTCTGCGCTAGCTGGAGCAGCTTGGAATGATAGGCTCTTAATAATGTAATGCAAGCTTCGGTCCAGCAGAAGCAGTCCTATGATTAGGTTGGATGCTCTGCCTGTAGAAATGCCTTTGCGAATGAGAAAGAGCCACGCACTGGTCGGTGGTGGTCCTATGACCGGCACTGGGTCGCCGTGGATAGGGACCATACGTACGTAGTTGCGGCGCGCGCTAGATGCTCGATCGGCTGAAACGAAGGTTACCGGGTACACCATGTAGTAGCTTGCAGCTCAGCGCTGTTCTCGTTTCATACGTGCTAGGGAGTGGCTGGTCCGGCGTAAGTAACAATCGTGTTATCATAGGTCGACGTATTCGGTGCCTGCATGTACGGCCCTACTGCCGTACGCTCGGCGTGCCTTGCACTGCTGGCGCTCGTCCCTCCCACACCTCCTCTCTCACCTTCCGTCGCCAAAGCTGAGCATCCCAATGAACAATAGGTCGCTGGACATGTCCGGTTGCGTGGCGTAAGGCAAATTGACGAGCGTCAGGTCGTACAACCGGGCTACCCACGCCGACGGGCTCGACGTTTGTGCTTCTGCTGCGCGCCACGCGCCCTCGATTCCGGACAGGTCGAGGGTGGTGGTCCGAGATGGGTCGCCCAGGAGCACCAGCCGCCGCCCGCTGGGCACAAGAACCTGCGATCGAATGAACATGAGGACATGTAAGCCGCGGAGCGAGGGCGTGGGGGAGAAGCGCGAGCTTGGTTGCACGATCGTTCTGTGTCAAGGTGCAAGCTTTGGCGGAGCCTGTATCAGTATCCTTTGAGTTGCTTGACCGTACGACACCTAAGATGCCTACACGTTCTGGCGTTTGTTCTGGCGTTTGGTGAGAACCAGGGTAGACAAGTCGTATATAATATAAGACGATCCGGTTACACGGTATAGGAGACGGAGCGCAGAAGCTGGTGGGCCAATAGTTTTTTGGCACGCGTATAAGTGTGCAAGGGAGGAGGCGCGGGGCCTTTGGACGGACCGAGAGGCAGGGGGCGCTAGGTAGCATGTGGCCGGGTGACGGCCTGCCAGCGCCGGCTGGGCGCTGGCTTGCTGGGGTAAAAGGAGGATCCGAGGCAAACCCCGGTACGTGCAAGAGCCGTACGGGCAATACCATCCCACTCCCGCTGCCTGCCGTACCCCGCTCCGCCGGAACCGCTCACCGGTTCCCAGCTTCCGTCCGCTGCCAGCGCCACGTCGGCGGCGATGGACAGGAGCACGGGACCCTCCGTGGAGTTAAGAAGCGCTGCTGTGTCCGCACCCAGCTGTGAGCCCTTCGTGACGGCCCGGGCGGCGCACGGCTGAGGCGCCAGCACGCCACTATCGGGGCACGTCAGCGTGACGTTGGTCCACTCCACCTCCCCGCCCGTCCCAGGGGAGTCGTTCTCGCCCGGCGCCCGCGAGGTGTGGCGAGTGATGCGCACGACTCCGCCATCCACAGCCACCCCCGGGCTGTAGAACCAGGTGTCGGTGTTTGCACACATGCTCAATATCGCCCTGTCCATGTCCTCGACTGACAGCACAATCGTGACATCGTTCAGATGCAGTGTCGCTCCCCCGTCCACCCGAATAAGGCCCGAGGGCGCCAGTCCTCCCAGTGTGGTGGCGGTGCCCAGCGGCTGGCTCACGTTCACCAGGAAGAGGGACAGAGATGATAGAGTGAGCTGCTGGCCTGTAGGGATTAGGCAAGGACCGCAGTAGTGTTGATCGGGTGAACCGAAAGCCACGCACGCACGCACTTCCTCGTCCCTTTACGTCCGGTATGCAGATAGAGCTTGCATTGCAACAGGAACGCACAAGAATGGACGGAACCCCAAAAGCAACATGTCAGTTGCAGTGCAACCCTGATCCTGTGGGCTGTAGTGGCAACACGCATCGATCGCTAGCTTCTCCTAAGATTTATATTCCATATGAACCTGCTGCTAGGATAGATAGACACAAATCCTCAGCCACCCGTTAGCTAACTGCTGACGGTGTCATCCGCCCTGCTATTGTGTACCTTCATCCGAAAAAGGGGAACGGCATCATAAGCCCCAGGAGCGACCCCACAGCGCAGGTGTATGCCATGGACTGCCAGCTGTCAGACATACATGGGCATCTCTACATCTGACAATATGTAGCAAGGCAGGCAACTTCTCCACGTACCGGCGTATAGCGCTACACTAGGCCCCTCTGTCCCCGTCGGGATGGCGGGCGGCGACCAGACAATCATCGTGAAAGGTGCGTCCGCGGGTTGGGGACCATCTGTCCTGGAATGCCTACGTACGCAGATAACCGAGCCAAGCGATTAAATCGATTTAGGCAGCAGGTAGGGGGTTCGCGGCGCCGGGTAGCCCGGCAGGACTTACTCTGCCCCGCGAAGATTGATTCGCCCCGTGAAGTCAGTGCCATGGCCGCGCAGGGTAACGGACGACGCGCCCGGAGGAAATGTCGCGGGAAGCTGGTGAGCAGCAGCATCGGTGTCCGACAACACTGAAACGTCACCGCGGGGCAGTAGTGTCTTTGTTGCTAGTAGGGACTGCACCGTGAGATCTCCCAATGCACCCGGAGCGGATAGCAGTAGCAGCAGTAGCATTGTCACTTGGAGAACCACTGACACCTGCATCATGCCCCAGAACATTTGAGCCAGCGGGCCTCCAACATTGATAGCATTAGCTGACAACTTACTGCCATTCCTTGAGGAACGGGTATGTAACAACAAAACATACGTGGACACAACGAAGGGAGAGTCACGTCTTCAAGCCGCGGCGCAACGGCGCTACTATAATGCCACTCTCATTGCACAACTTGCCAAACCATCACTGTATTTGGATAAATATATGTTAGTGTGGCGTTTTACAGCGAGTAATTATGGCAAAGCGGTAACTTTTGCGGCTTCAGGCGTCGAAGATAAACTACGGTTAACCACGTTATCCTTATTACTACGGTATGCCGAGGACTTCAACTCGGCGAGAAGTTCTTAGCCGCCGATGGGCGAATTACTACGATCGTCTGCACTACATTGTCGTACGCCGGGTCCCGACTGGAAAACCCTCCGAAACCCAAGCTGACACCTGCATCATGCCCCAGAACCTTTGAGCCAGCGGGCCTCCAACATTGATAGCATTAGCTGACAACTTACTGCCATTCCTTGAGGAACGCGTATGTTAAAACAGAACATACGTGGACACAACGAAGGGAGAGTCACGTCTTCAAGCCGCGGCGCAACGGCGCTACTATAATGCCTCTCTCATTGCACAACTTGCCAAACCATCACTGTATTTGGATAAATATATGTTAGTGTGGCGTTTTACAGCGAGTAATTATGGCAAAGCGGAAACTTTTGCGGCTTCAGGCGTCGAAGATAAACTACGGTTAACCACGTTATCCTTATTACTACGGTATGCCGAGGACTTCAACTCGGCGATAAGTTCTTAGCCGCCGATGGGCGAATTACTACGATCGTCTGCACTACATTGTCGTACGCCGGGTCCCGACTGGGAAACCCTCCGAACCCCAGCTTCGGAACGGTGGGACGGGCACCTCCATAGAACTAGGCTTCGGCCATTCCTCGGCCCATAGAAACACTCCTATTCTGCCCAAACGAAGACCGGTAACACGCCACAAACAACAAAGGCATGGGCATTTCTTCTTGTCCCGAGTTCGCCCGGGCTTGAGGACACTATAACATACATCACTATAACATACACCTCACCATCAACGTCTGTAATTTTTCTTACCGACTATAGCGTCCAACATCGGCTAATAGACGGCCGGGGACAATATCCGATCTATAGTCGATCTGGACTATAGTCACCAGCTAAAGTTGATCTGGACTATAGTCATGGACTATAGCAACCGACTATAGCCAGTACCGATGTGAGTGCGGTGGCAGCATGCACAGGGCGTGCGCCTGGGTGTCGAGCGGTCATAGCCTGGCAATGGAATGAATGGAATGGTCGATGAGGGATGACAGTTGATAGGAGCTGCCCCGGCCAGTTAGATATGTATTCGTATTCTCACATCTGGCTACCCTCCATCCATGGATTACATGAGCGGACAACATGTGGTCGATGACTGGATGGTTCCCGAGCATAATGTAACCTAGAGATGATATCAACTACAGTCCTTAGACAAATTCAGGCGTTTTACACAGTCACGCCTATGACATGGCTTTCCCATGCATGGCCTTGCCATGGCCATGGCTAAGTGTTACCCAATCCCAAGCACAAGAGGCGCCACAGAATAGCAGGCCGTCAAGTGTCGTACAGACATCCACTCCTCCATTCGCCTAGCCAAGTCGTGCCCAGGCCATCAAATATGCCAAAATGAAACCCGTCCACTCGTGTGTGGGCCCCAGCCTCCTGCCACACACCAATCCATGCTTGACGGATCCCAAAGTGCGGTCAATGTGCTCAGTCCATCAACAAGCTAAAGTATCCATCAAAGACAAAAGAACGCAGGCAAGTTAGGGCCAGAAGAGCGCCTCAAAGAGAGGTCCCAAACCGACAGCGGGTTGCGTCTCATTGGGAACTGACGTCTTCATAGCGTAGAAGTGCATGCGTGGCGCCATGTCCCCCACGGAGCCCATGTCCCCAGCATGTACAGTGTTGCCGTGCAGGAGGACAAGCTGGCCAGGCTCGATGACAAGCCGCACCAGCTTTGGCACTGCGATCGTGAACATGATGTCAGCCTCCGAGGTCTTGCCATGCTCACTCCGCTGGTCCATCAGGGACTGATGCATCTGTAGGGCCCAATGACTCCCTGGTGACACCAGGAGAGTGTACCTTGACAGGCCCAGCAGACCAACAAAACCGGGTTTGAACGGAGGGAGATCCGAGTGGAGGCACTGGACGCCCACTGGTGGCTCCACGAGTTCGTTCACCAGCACCATGGTCTTTTGGACTCGCAAATCCGGGCCTGCTACAGTCGACATCAGTTCCCCGGCCGTGGTGGCCACCGGCTTCAGAAGGCCGTACAGCTCCTTGGCACGCTCGCAAACCCTACGAGCAAAAGATGGCTGACTTCGGCGAAGTCAGCCATCTTTTGCTCGTAGGCAGCACGCGCGCTCGCTGCTGACGTCGCCGGCTCGCGTGGCTTAGTCGGGCGGTGCAGTGGAGCCTGCAGGCGCCGCCCACCCATGCCGTTGCCCATGATGATACGGCCACCGTCCTTGGCATCACGGCGCAAGGCTCCGCTGGGAGCGAGTGGTTTCAGGCTGTTGGAAGATCCCATCCCCCATGAGGCCGCCATACTCAGCGCCGGCAGCTGCAACATCTGGTGTCACCAGCTCCTTCAGTTTGCTGTTGGCAATAGTAACAACTCCGTATAGCTCCAGCTTGCCTAGTGCCTCCTTAATGTCCACTTCAAAAAAGGAAGCGTGGACCACCTGTGCACCAGGGCGCATACACACAGCGTCAAGTTTTCGAGGGTGTAACACTCAAGAGTAGTCCGTCTGTGACACTGACACTGGGGGCAACAGGAAAGAATGTGGGCATCTAGAAGGCACAAACAAATGGGCAGCAACTGATGGCCAGCAGCTACGTAGCACCGGCCAGCACAATTTTACCGCTCCCACACCTTCGTTGAACACCCAATGTCGGTGCACACCACTGTACAGGAAGTTACGTAAGGCATGGGGGTAATGGGGCTGTGTGGCCTCCACGGGTGCCAGCAGTGCCAGCAGTGTCTCTATGGAGAGCGTGTTGGCTGATGGCAGGATTTGGTGCACTAATTGGATGGGTAGGAGCCAGTAAAGATGACAGGATAGGAAGGAGGAAGACTGCCTGCATGAATGCCACGAGATGGAGTGCAGTATGTACAACATCGAACTATATACACGATCTGTAAACACTCACCTGGAATATCATACGGCGTCCCATTCCCCAACGCTGATAAAAAGTCTCTCTCGACTATAGACAGCATCTATAGCCGACACTGCGAAACTATAGTCGTTCACTATAGCCGGCTCGTCTATATCTGGCTTCGACTACTATAGTTGAGCTATAGCTGGTCGTCTATAGTCCACCAGCGGATCGGCTAAAAGAATGGTGTATGTGTCGACTATATCCGTACCGGCTTTTACCCCGAAAAGACCGACTATAGTCACACTCCCATTTTACAGACGAACAAACGCACCATGCACTGGCATATGGGTAACAAACGCTAGCGATAGCAGTTACCTGCATTTTTACCAAAAACCTGCCAAGGATGCATGTACTAACAAGTTTTGGGGGGCCCTGCGACTATTAAAGTCTCAAGCCCGGTCAAACCCACGCAGGACAAGAAGACTGGGCTCATGGCCATAACTCACCATGTGGGATGAGGGGCTCAACCCAGCAGTCGCCCCCAAGGCCACAGCAGGAAAGCTTCGAAGGGCACAAGGAATTGAAGGCGCCGGGTAAATTGTTACTTTGGGCTGACTTTATTTTGGGCTAAGCCCAAAGCGTGGTTTGTGGCACAATAAATATGACTCTACACGCACACACACCAAGGCGCCCGGCAAAAGGGAGTTTGCAATGACATTGTTTTTACTAAGCCCATAACGAATGCGGTTTGTGGCATAACATCTCGGTATAAGAGGCAGCGCCTATTGGGGTGGGTCATAAGGACGACCCACCCCAATGCTCTCCGTGCGTGTAACGTGCGAGGACTCGTTACATAGATGTCTATGGGTGTCCCATGGGGTTCAAGGCAGGCAACGGCCTGTTACCGCTTATGCCCCCTATGTTGTCATCCGTACATCGGGCGTTCCAGAAGGTTTGGGGCTTGCCCGCAAACCGTTGTCTTTAGGCCACCTAGTTGTTGTTGTAATCGTTACAGTGGGCTCCAGACCTTAAAAGTGTGGACATGTAAGTTGCACTCCGGTGTCGGTTATCATACATACAAATTGGCGTGGGCCGTACGGTTATGTGATCAACGGTCGCCTGGCCGTCAAGGCTTCCTGCGCCCGAAACAGCGTCGTTTCCCGTGCAGATAATCGATATGTTACCGCTCAGATAATAATCGATGTTGGAACAAAGCGTTACAGTTATTTTGTCTGGCTGCGCATGTGCACGCAATGCAGTAAGCAACTCGACCGGCTACCCGGTAATGACCCGTGTTCCCACGCAAGAATGACCGGCTAGCCGGTCATGGCCGTGTTCCCGTGTTCCCGCATTACAATACAGCCAAAAGTCACTCCAAGCTTATGGCACCCCTTAGTATGACTTATTAGGGCTATTTGGTATATCCGGGCCACTCGCAAGGGTGGGAACACGGCCTAAATGCTGGGAACACGGTTATGACACACACCGTGTTCCCACCAATATCACCCGTGTTCCCACCGATTCCCCCGCTCATATCACCCGCAGGACGCCCGGTACCCTCTATATGACTTATAAGGACTATTTAGTATGTCTGGGCCACTCGCAAGGGCGGGAACACGGCCTAAATGCTGGGAACACGGTTATGACACACACCGTGTTCCCACCAATATCACCCGTGTTCCCACCGCTTCCCCCGCTCATATCACCCGCAGGACGCCCGGTACCCTCTATATGACTTATAAGGACTATTTAGTATGTCTGGGCCACTCGCAAGGGCGGGAACACGGCCTAAATGCTGGGAACACGGTTATGACACACACCCTGTTCCCACCAATATCACCCGTGTTCCCACCGCTTCCCCCGCTCATATCACCCGCATGGACGCCCGGTACCCTCTATATGACTTATAAGGACTATTTAGTATGTCTGGGCCACTCGCAAGGGCGGGAACACGGCCTAAATGCTGGGAACACGGTTATGACACACACCCTGTTCCCACCAATATCACCCGTGTTCCCACCGCTTCCCCCGCTCATATCACCCGCATGGACGCCCGGTACCCTCTATATGACTTATAAGGACTATTTAGTATGTCTGGGCCACTCGCAAGGGCGGGAACACGGCCTAAATGCTGGGAACACGGTTATGACACACACCCTGTTCCCACCAATATCACCCGTGTTCCCACCGCTTCCCCCGCTCATATCACCCGCATGGACGCCCGGTACCCTCTATATGACTTATAAGGACTATTTAGTATGTCTGGGCCACTCGCAGCCTGCTGAACTCCTCAAGGCGGTGACATTCCTCCCTGGAGTCTTTACCGTATTCGCCACCGAAAAGCTCGTTCGCATTTAGTGCATTTGTCAATTGCGAGCTTGCGACGTGAAGAAATGGAGGTCGCACCAATCCTGGTACCATCGGCTCCTGCGGACACCGTTTTATTAGCCCAGCTGCACACGAGTAGGATTGCTACACAAAAGAAATACTGGCAACCTAGAGGAGATAAGGGTCGCGGTGCCAGGTCAGAGCCTGTTGGCCATCATGACCATTTACGACGCAGACTGCTAGGAGCGTAGCGTTCCCCTTTAAATGCATGAGAGGTGCAAGGTTCGGGGATAGGTGGACAGGAGGGCGGGTACAGGAGAGAAAGCGGTGATGGCGACGGCCTGGTGATATCAGATGATCGATATATGACGCCGTGGGCTACGAGACCTTCGACGGAACAAATGCAATCAAACACTATTGCCTGGTATTATTGCGACGTGCGAAAGAGCTTTGCGGTGGCGAATACGGGACAGACTCGCGGGGGTGCGTGCGGTAACTACGGCTTAGGGCGCTTCTGGGCGTTTTCGGGGCGTCGAAGCGATACCACAATTGATATGACGCTATCCTTGTGTATGTCCGAACGGTTACACCTGCGCCGATGGGCGAGCTATAACCACGGTGGTGGATACGACGCTATTGTCGTTTTCGTCGATCCGTTTTAGTCGATCTTAATAATAAGAGGGTAAGGCGTTGCAGTGCCCTCTTTACAGTGTCCTCAAGCCCGGGCAAATCCAGGACAAGAAGAGGGACGCATAGCCGGGCCTAACCTGGCCTAACTGCGGCCTAACCACACGAGAGCCGGGGCTGAGCACAGGCACGCTTAATGATGCACAAGAGGCGCCGAGCAAGCCCGGGACAAGCGGGGGACCCAGAATGAGGTCACACCGTACGACAAGCCAGCCAACAGACGCCCCAATAGGCACAGGAAAAAACAGGCAGGGCAAGAATTCGCCGCGCCCAAGATGGCGGGGCCCCGCCCAAAAAGACAGCCCAGGCACTTCTTTTTATCGCATAAGTAACCCAGGCACCTCAAGGCCCATCGCCGGGAAACAAAGACGGGACCAGCCAGCAGCCCAGACCTACACGCCCAAGGCACCCCCCCCCCGGAAATAACGCCCCACCCAAGCACTCCCCGCACCCCAGTTCTCCAGCATGCATTTCCAAAAGTTATTTCTAAACGTTTTTTTCCTGCATACACGGATCCTCCTCGAAACCCTCCCAAGCAACCGGCCAGCAGAGGGCAAAGGGAACTTCAGCACCATGGGCAGTCCCAACAAACCAACGGTACGAGGACGGGAAACGCAAAACCGGGCAGACGGCGCCCCAGGCACACTTACCAACACGACCACATACAGACTATACAGATAACAGAAACAACTAGGCGCCCCAACCCGCACGGGTGATAATATTGAGTTACAGTGTCATCAAGCCAGGGCGAACCCAAGACAAGAAGAGGGACCTATGCCGGGCCTCACATACGACAGCCAGGGCGGAACCTGGCAGATGCCCCAAAGGGCACAGGCAAGCTTCGAAAAGCACAACAGACGCCGGGCAAATCTAGGACGAGAGGGGAAAGCTAGAAAAACTAGACCACACCTGATGCCTGCGCGAGCAGCCATCAGGTGACGCGCCGAAGGCGGTGGGGCTCCAACAAAAACAATCCAGGCACCACAAGGCCCATCGCCAGAGAGAACGGTGAGAGCAGCGAAGAGCCCAGAACGACGGGCCCAAGGCATCACCCACCTGCAAAAGACTGCCCCACCCAAGCAGCCGGCCAGCAAAGGAAACTTCAGCACGACGCGCAGTCCCAACGAGCCAGGGGCACGAGGACGAGGACCACAAAAGCGGGCAGATGGCGCCGGGGCGCACCCATCCTCACGGCCACAGACTTCAAAAACAACGATGAGCGCCAACTCGCCCGGGAGAACAACGCAAAACACAAACAGTCCCCGGCCCACAAGGCGCCAGACAGGAGGACGGGAGATGATGATAAAGGCACGCAGCGGCGTCCGCTACAATGAATTAGTGAACAAAGAAGTCATATTGCGTGGCGGATCGATCAGGATCGATCACAAACTCTCGGAAGGCCCAGGCGAGCCACGAAGCTCATGGAACGCGAACCAATGCATTGTAAAACGAGAAATATGAAACTACACGAAAACATCTATGATCCGATAAGGTAGCAGCTATGTCTTGACACCTGTAATCGCGGTGCGGCGATTCCAGATAAGGCGCAACGCGCCCGCTCGCTAGTCCCCGTTGGTTGTCAGCACTCGCATTGGGCGTTAGGACCATTCACAGGGATTTAGAGGGAGCAAGACTGGGCAGAATGCGGAAGTTACAGGTGAGGCATAACACCTACAAGCGCGGAAGCGCAACCCGGCGTATGACAAAGCAGTGCCGCCGATCGAAGGAACTGGGAAATGAACGTATAACCCACCGCAGCGGAGGTGCTTCCTGGATTGAAGTGATCAAATCGTGAGTGTCCAGCATTACTGAACGGCAGTTCAAGGGGACCAACGCACCGATGGACATAGAGGTGACTGGAGGTGACGCCAAAAGAGACAGCAGGAACTTTGAACTTCGTCCACACCGTTTGCAAAGTCCTGGTTCAAACCTTGTCAAAATTCCTTTTGCTTGAGATATTTGCGTATGATCCTATGCCAGTCTTCACAAGGTCCCCGCAATGAACATACACACCTCCGAGACCTTGTGCACGCCTTCTTCATTCTCAAATTGCCAGCTGCATGGTAATATTCCGTGCGCCTGTCTGTAACATGACAGTTGCCAGTTGTGCTAAGTATCGCCCGCCCTTTTGAGTGAGACCGACAGGGACCGATCACCGATGCATGGCACGCCAACCGCAAGGCTCACCACCATCGCATCGCTCCACAACTTTTTCCAATATGTGCCGTAGCATCGTAAACAAGGATCATGGTTGCTGCGATGGGGGTCACTTCATTTGCGACGAGCATTATTCTGCTGAGCATTGATTGAAAGCTCCAACCCGACCATAAGGCAAGCCGCGCCCGACTTATTCCAAAACCGATTGAATGCTCCACCCCGACCGCAACACAAGTCGCGCCCCAGGTTATTCCTCATGCTCGTCCGTCGTGCCAAATGTGGCGCGACTCCGCCGGGAGGTAAACTGCCACAACGGAAAGGAGTGGCAACAGCGCCGCGGGCGGGAGGGCGGAAATCGCAGCGTTCACTTGCGACCTCCTAATTAATCCATTTCTCTCACACAGGTTGTTAAGAGGCAAATATGCTGGGTAAATGAGGCTCTACCGTCCCAAGACATGGAACTTGCGCGACGCCATGCCGCGCTTCAGGTCAATCCTCCTCCGGCCTCGTGTAAGTGATGTTCCATTGCACCATTTCTACATGGACGCGCAACAGTTGAATACCGGCGGATTCACGCACAGGAAGCTATCGCCCCTCCGGGCGGTGGTGTCGACCACCGTCTGGCCGCCGTTCCACATCCCCTCGCCGCCGATGCCTAATGATGCGGGCATGACCTTAGCCCTGGCGGTACACAAGCAGCAGTGGGAGCCGGAAACCTGGCATCAAATTCAGACCGCAGGCTGCAAGTTGTCAGGCCGCCCAGGCTCCTCCCCAACTCTTCCCAGCTGCACTGATGAATTACCTTGATTCCCAGACCACAAGCGCTGCTTCTGCCCTCATCCGTGTCACATTCCTTCACGACCTGGACCAGTTATCCTTATTGTGGCATATGGGCAAGCGAGCGAAAGAAGGGGGCAAGCTGACCTTCAGAGACTGCAGGGCTCCCGACAATGACATCCAGCATTTTACCGGCTTCCCTCTGCTGCCTGACGTGGCCGGGTGTTACCCCTCCGACTACATGCTCCACATCGAACAACTCGGCACCAAAAGCGCCCGCAGCATTCATGCTCGCGCCTCCCATCCTGCTTTGGCCAAGTGTGGACCCCAGCACCTGCTTCATGGGGGCCCTAGCCTGCTTCGTACCTCACTATGATGGATGGCCTGCCCACCCCTCCCAGCCCATTCCTGTTTCGGCCGCTGGACCAACACCAGGCAACTTGTGCCGACAGTCCATACAGCACCTCCACCACAGAAGCCAGACTACGCCAGCACGCGGTCTTTGTCTCCTCCGTCTTTCTCAGTGTCAGGCGATGTGCCCGATGGTTCTACCTCTTGGCCTGGAACCCACTGTAACCGTTACAAACAAACCTGCAGAGCATGCACCTATACTGGTACGTGGGTGAGGCGGCTCTCAGTTTCCATTGAGGATCTCTGCAGCATGAATTGTTTTTTGTTCTAACGGTTAAAGTGGGTTCCAGATCAAAAGGTAGAACCATCGGGCACATCGCCTGACACTGAAGAAGACGGAGGAGACAGAGACCGACGTCCACCGGAACAAAGGCAAACCACCAGAGCACCAATCGATGTATGTGTGGAAAGTTGTTCTATGGCAGTTTTAGACAATGTAAACGGCAACAATGCCGTGAAAGGTCTGGCCTGTGTAGAACCTTCGCATATAATACCGCACAGTACTGTGGTTGTGCGGTATACGGTATGTGTGGCAACCTGGATGCGCAGTCCTCATACCTGCACATTACCTAGCATTGAGCAAACAATCCCCAAAAGGACAGGGAAAAAACAGGACTTTGGGTCCCTGTAACCTTTCGAGACCAAAGATTCACAGTGCCGTGGACGAAACTCTACAAAGTGGCCGAAAACAATACGAAAAAGGGCGCGAAACAAACTTTCCAGTGGGTCCCTGTAACCTTACCGACTCTCTGATCATCGCTGAGGTAGTAACTGTTACAGTGTTTTCCAGACCAGAAGGTAGACTGGTGCAATCTCCGATCATCGCTTCCCAAGTCAACAGCTCCTGCGCTTTTTTCTGGACTGAGACTTCGGACATCTGCATCACTTCCGTATGCCTACGGCCTGTCAATTTGGTGTGCTGGTGGTTTGCCTTGGTTTCGGTGCATGTCGGTTTTTGTTTCCTCCGTCTTGTTCAGTGTCAGGCGATGCGCCCGATGGTTCTACCTCTTGGTCTGGAACCCACTGTAACCGTTACAACAACTTCCGTACCAACCCCCGCACCTACCACGAACCAGTATACGGGCCACCATGTATCCACCAAATCACACGCTCGGCCAGCTTCAACTCCAGCCAGTGGCCGATCTTTCACAGGACCCATGCGAGTGATTAGTTGGCTAGGGCCGACCCCTTGCCACCAACGGCAGGGAACCAGAAGACACTCAACTGCTTCCATACTTACGTTCGGTACCTGCGTCGCCCAAGCAGGGGGGCTTAAGCTGCGCTCGACAACAACCTGCCATGCATCCAGCCCGACGCCGCAATCACCCTGCAACATTCTAGGAAACCATAACCCCATCACGAGCACCCATGCCAAGACCAAGCGAATGCGATTTTTATTAGTAAGCTATGTGAAAGGAAAATGCCACTTCGCCAAAAAAGCCAAGCGACGACTAAGAACAAATCATTTATACCTGAGACGTGGGTGTGTACCAAATGCGATGCACGTGACATGGGGGCAGTGGCCCAGAGGATGCGACGCGCAGTAAATGCAGCCTGCGAGGCTGGCTTACTGCCTCAGTGGCAAGACATCAGAAAGGTCTACATTACATAATTGTACCCTGGAATGACGGACAAAGGAGACGAGACTCAAGCGTCCACAAAGATCAGTGTAACCCTGTACCTTGAAATTGACGGGGGAGATAAGACGAAAAGTGTGATCTTGCTGTGTACGGATCGGCAATCAAAACAAAGCGGGTCAGGAAGCATATGCTTTACGCACACCGGTATCGATGCACGCAGCTCGTTACCATAATGGATTCAGGAAGGTAACATCGACTCAAGCACTTTCGGCAAAATCTGTACATTAACATTTACCATATCGCACATCCACTGCGATGGAGGCATCGACTATGGTCTGCAGCCTGTGAACTATCTGGACGAAATCCGGTCGTCCGGATGGCTCCGGAGACAAACACGCAGCTGCCAACCCAGCGTACGGCATGTGAAGTGGTGACGCCATCATGTCCTGTATGGCAGGGAAGGAGGGTGGCCACGGGGACACGACTGCAGCTACTGCGGATTCATGGCAAGTTGGGTGCCTGTGGTGAATGGATTGGCTTCTTGCTCATTTGCCTATGAGGCAGCGCCCCTTGGGAACCAGGGGCAGCCCCTGCTAGCGGCTGGTCCAGATGACCCTTGACCAACCTGTTCGGGCACTTTCTTCGTGAAAATCTTTCTCTTTCAGGACTTTTCCCACAGCTTCTACTAGCACTGCTGCAGCAGACTAGAAAGGGCCTTTCTCGCTCCTCTTTGGACACCACCACCCTCTTTGGACACCACCACCCTCTTTGGACACCACCACCCTCTATGGACACCACCACCCATCTACCTACCCCGCCCGCCACCAGTCCGAACTCTGCACCCGCTTTGACGTTTCGGACGTAAGCAATATTTTCCAATCAAGCGACAAACACTTCAATTTGCATACATATTAGGAAGGGCACATGGCCTCACCCCTACCTACTAGTTACCGGTTCCTTTCTCAAGTATGTGACAAACACGTGCTTCTAGACCACCCCTTCCGCCATCCAGGCGGCTGGCGGGAGTCATGTAATCGCCCGCCCACTCACCGCCAGCAGTGCGATTCCGAGCGTCTGATGCTGCTGCCCCAGCCCTCGATCCGGCCCCACGCCAGCTAGGGACGCGACCCGCTCCAGCGGACAGCCATAGTACAGCTCCACCAGCATCACTCCAAACGACCATACATCCGCTCTGGGTGAGGCCTTACCCGCTGACAGCACCTGCAGCAGGTAGGGTCCGGCGAGAGAGGAGATGTTGGTGCGGACGGATCGTTCTGAGGTGCACGCACGTGGTAGCAAGCCACAAGGTACGAGCCGAGGGTGACCATTGGGGAGCAACTAACGGTGGTTATGTTCCGAGCAACTGGCAACGAACAAGCAACTACACGACTCCATCACACCGCCGCCTACTGCCCCGCTGCTTTCTTTCTCGTCCCACAACTGCTTCTGCCGCCCCGTACCCAACTGTCCGCTTAATGCCCCTCGCTGTTTGGACCTGGCCGCGCGCACAGCCTCCCTTGCACGCCAGCGTCACCCACCTCAATGTGTGTAGGTTTGCTCTCAGACCATCACTACGTACTAAACCGGAGCAAACGCATCCTCCCGTCTCCAGTGATTATGGACGCAACGAACCCCAACCCACCTCTGGCGCCATGTACGACGGAGTGCCATGAAACCTCCGCGACGCGTGGGTAGCGCCCTCCGACAGCGGCAGGCTCAGCCCGAAGTCCGCAACCTTGGCGGTCAGACCGATTACCGCGTCGCCTTCACATGCCTCCTCGGCGTCTTCTTGCACCTTCCCATCCGGCGCTTGAGAGCGGCGTGAGCCCGACACCAACAGCACATTATCTGCGTACCGGTAGGTAAGAGAGGAAAGTTGTGGGCAGCGGTAGGTGGGCCGCGCCACCAGGCAGCAGCGGCGGGCATTGCTACATGAAAGCTGGTGAACTGACAGCTCCTGTCGCACCAACCCTGCCACCTACTAAGGAGCCGAAGGCTCCGTCGTCACTCTCGACACGTGCGAGAAATGTCGATCCACCTTAACACCTACCCAGGTACCCAGAAAACGTCCTAGCTCGTACAGGTGTTTGGAGCCATGGAGTCGCTGCCCTCCTGCCCTGCCACCCACCTGGCTTGAGGTCTCCGTGTATGATGCGGCAGCTGTGCACGTGCCGCATGCCCTGCGCCACATCCAGAGCCAGCCGCAGCGCCAGCACCTCGAGGATGCCACCTCCACGGATGCTGCCGGCCATGCTGCAGTCTGTCACGGCGTACGTGCGTGCGTATCGATCGGGTGGGGCTCATCGTGGGTTGCGGAATGGGATCGATGCTCGGCGTCAGCCATCATGGAGTGCTGGACGGACGCGAGCTGGTTGGAGCTTCTGGGTGGTGGGTTTAGGTAGGCGCTACATTTCCGCACGTTTTCCGACACAGCCGTCGCCATCTCTGGCCCCCATAACGATGCCCTACCCACCATGCCCTACCCACCATGCATTCTCCTACTCACCTTCTCACCAATATTCACCATTCACCTCCCCTCCGTAGCTGTCCGTACACTCGTCCACGCACCCACCCGCCTTCTTACCAAGGGCTTGACGCAAGGTGCCGCCGTTGCAGAGCTCCTGTACGATGTAGAGTTTGTAGAGGCCTTCCTCACCCAGGACTGAGGGGTTATCGCCGGTTTCAGAAGTAGTTGGAGATTGATGTACGAGGGGCTGCAGGTCGTACGTATACGTGGCTGCAGCGCACGGGACGGGGTGTTGTACATACACTTTGTTGGGGACAAGGACAGTGGCGTTAGCCGGCGGATGACACGTAATAGACAAGTAGCT
This sequence comes from Yamagishiella unicocca, assembly GCA_003116995.1. Lineage (NCBI taxonomy): Eukaryota > Viridiplantae > Chlorophyta > Chlorophyceae > Chlamydomonadales > Volvocaceae > Yamagishiella > Yamagishiella unicocca. Next base: position 98,033 of record BDSL01000089.1, read on the forward strand.
AAGCAAGCAGGGCAAAGGGTTGCAGCAGCTAGTTATTGCTCAGGCGTTTCCGTGCGGCAGCGTCGTTATTGTTTTATGGCAGGACGTTGAGCGAGAAGGAAAACAAATGCGGTCCCGATCGGACGCCTAATCAGGCAGCGATGCTGCAGGGCTGCTGTTGAGCCTGGGGTGCGAATGTGATGCGGCGGCTGTGTGGTTGCTCCTGCCCCAGGATGTCCGCCGGGCTAGGTATGCCTGCTGGTGCTCCTGCATGCCACGCGCGCGCTGCTCACCCACGACGTTCGGGTGCTCCATACTCATCGAGATGGCCGCCTCCAGCACGATGCGGTGCTGCGGGTGGCCCTCCGTCCCCGCCATCGCGCCTCCCACAACCAGCACCTTGACAGCCACCGGAAGGCCGCGCCACATGCCGCAGTAGACCACGCCTAATGCGCCGCATCCAATCACCGTGTGGACCTCAAGCTCGGGATCGCGAAGTTGGGTCTGCGAGGCGTAAGACGACACGTACGGTGAGACGAGCGAGGGAAGTAAACGGATAGGCTCCCATCGATCGGTAACAGTTGTAGCGCGCAGCTCACGAATCTACCTGGCACCTAGCATGCATTGCTTGCCTTAGGCAGGGTGCACCAGGAAGTGCATGAAATGGCGCTGAATTGTATAAACTATATTGTTGGATGTGAGCTGCCATTCTAAGTATATAGTAAGAAAGGACAAACGCTGCCAAAGCATATGCCAGCCAAATGGACGAATGAACTAATAATGGACATAACCTGCTGCTGTACCAAAGGGCTAGCTAGGCCTTGTTACCTGCAGCTTCTGGATGGTGCCTAACATTGTACGCTGGCCATCAGAAATAGCTTGAGCAACATCGGTCTGCTGCTCTGACAGTGTCATCGCGACGCCGCTTTTTGGGATTTGCGATTGGGAATCTTTGACTTTCTGCCGTAGCTTCTCGAAGTAGGACTGCAAGCACGGCAGCAAGCGTACGGGCGGAGCGCGGCGTTGTGCGTTTCAGGGGATGAAAAAGAAGCAGATCTCTGCTGTCATTGCAACCGTTGGCTGTTGGCTATTCATTCCCACACCCGACAACGCAAAGAAGACGAACGAAGATGCTGTACGGTACGGCGGTGACCAAAGAAGGTAAAACTGTAGCAGTGGCTCAGGATCTCCCATCGCCAGGCACATTCATACACACCGATCTATACTGCTGTTTGTACTGGGGCCCCTAAGCTGGCCAATCAGGGAACTGAGTTGCGTCCAACTGCTGAGCAGCGCTGGGGACAGAATGAACCAACTCGATAAAGTACGCGACTTACCATCAACTGCGCCACGGCACTTTCCTCGTTCGCGATCCCTAGGTAAGACTGCAGTGGCATCGATACCATTGATGCCGACTTCGCTTCGGCCGCGCGATCGTCGGCTCCCTGCTGTTTCTCGGCGGTGCAAAATTGCTCCATCGACACCTGTACAACGGCAATCCATCCATCCACCCATCCATCATCACCGGCAACGTAATAAGCTACCCCGGCCGCTCGGGAGTTTGTGACGGGGCCGCAAAACCACACATCGGGTCAACACGCAATGATATCATACACGTCAGCGGTGTTCCAGATGGGGGAGCCACTGTGCTGGTCCTTCCCAACTTGTTTCCCACTTGTGAGCAGGTTGCCATGTGGTGACCGCTTTCACAGTGAAAGCAGCAGTGAAACGGTTTCACTGCTGCAAGCACGCACGGTGGACGGTGCAGTACATCACCCACCTCCGCAGCGCCCATGCAGCCTGTTGCCTTGCGTCCAGGGGTCCCGTCCGCAATGTTTCGTACATGTAGCGTCGGCGCAACTGACGAAGCTGCCCCTGTGCAGCTCATCTCGCCCTGCCTTGCAAGCTCCAGCGCCAATGGTTCCGCCACGCACGCACCTGATGGTGATGGCAGGTCTGCAGCAGCAGTGCGAGACGCGGCGGACTGCCGCGACGTGCTCAATACTGGCAACACCGTCATCCGAGGCTTGAGGACGTCTTCATAGCTGGGTGATTCTGCAGCTAATTGACCTTGTGTGGCTCCCTTTTCCCCTGAGGAAGACGTCTCGGCGGACTGCGTCATGCAAACCAACGGGCCCACTGCTTTTCTCCTCGGACGCGACCTCCTCCTGCTCACGACGACGAGGCCAATCACGGCAGCTGCCAGGAGCAGGGCACCGAAGATCGCTGACAACACGCTGACCACCGGAACCACCCAGGCGGGCCGATCGCCCTCTTTCGGTTCGGGTAACGAGTTGATGTTATTCTTTTGAAGGCGATCGGTGCCGAAGTCGCCAGCAGCCGGCGCTGATAGTGGAATAGCAGGGCTGGGGCTGCTGGGTGGGTTGGGGTAATGGAGAGTAGACTCCAATAGTGGAACTGCAGGGCTGGGGCTGGGTGGATTGGGGTTAAGAGCAGGTGAGTCCATCGTGACGTTGATGTCTAAGCCTGCGCGGTGGTACATAAGAGGGGAGCGATCGACAATAAGGATTAGACAGCACATGCCAGGAATGTTGGGTCGCGGGCGGGTGAGGTGTAGAGAGTGCTTTCGGCCGCGAGGCCGTCACGTGTTTGCATGTTGTTTTGCTAGCCGACCCGCGCCGGCGGCGGTGCGGGTCACATCGCTTCCACGCTCATCTCCAAGACTGCGAACGGGCGCCGCTCGAGGATGGACAGTGTGGTACCATCGGCTCGCAATGTCAGTCATGCTGTATTACTATCCTTGCCATGTATGCCTCCTTCAAGAGCAGTCTCTTTGCCATCGTGAAGGGTGTACCCCTGCGGATAGCTCGCTAGGTATGCAGACGTTGCTGGAAGCAAGTGCGGTTGTCCGTTTGCGCGACCCTTACGTACTTACCAGCAAGCTCGCCGTACGGAAGGTCGAGTGGCGGGTGCGACAAGAGGTTCGCGCTGGGCGGCGCGTCCTGCGGGAGCTTGTACGTGATCGTCACATTGGTGCCCGTCCAGCCGTAGTGCCTCGCCACCGCCAACACCAGCACGCCGCTGTTATAGTCGTACGACAGCACCTGCGCGAGCCGATATCGCAGTACGACGACGTGCGTGGTTGATAATTACGCTTGCAACGAAAGTCTTCACGTACAGTACCTACATATAACCATAGTGTACGGCCAAAGTAGGGGATTTGGCGCCGAAAACTGTCTATGGCCTCTGTAGAATGTGTACATCGCAGGCACCGCGAGATCGAGATGATGGATCCTGCTGGATCTGGTCCTTACTCGCATGCATTGCATCGTTTACGACCATGCACTCCTTACTCGCATGCAGTGCATCGTTTACGACCAGCAGCAGGTTCGGCATGACACCGCATGCCTGCGAGGGAAATTGCTTCATTCCTGCCCCCACGGCGCACCCCCAGCGCGTTATAGCGCTATTGTTGTAGCGGTATTATCGTACCTAGGGGCGATCGTCGCGCACCCCTAAATCCTTGCAAATATTTCCCAAAGTCGCGCACCCCTGGAAGGAATTGGTTTTGAAGTCGCACAGCCCTGACGGGATTTAATTTCAAAGTCGCGCACGCAGCTACTGTTTTGATACCTTTTGACAGGACACACAGAGTCCGGAAGTCGTCAAATATAGCAATTTTATTAAGATCTGGAGGTAGAATAGGGGTGTCCGCAATGGCCTGGAGGCAAGCTATAAGTGCGTGGCTGCTGCCCCCTTCCCCTTGCTACCCCAGTCACCATCTTCCTACCCCTCCCTGGCCCCCTCCCCGCTGATGCCGCCCCCTGCTGACCTCGCCTCCTCTCTCCATCGGCCCCCGCTTGCGTTTGTCACTGATCCCGGCGCAGTACGGGGGCCTCACATACAGCTTTACCAAGGTCGCGCAGGCTGCCTGACAATGATTTTCCAAGGTCGCGCACCCCCCGACACCAATATTTGTTTTCGCGACTTCAAATAGTTAGTTACATATGCGCGACGATACCCTGAGGGTGCGGTATGCACAAGTAGTTATGAATGTCAAGGCACTTCTGCGTGCATGTTGCAAATGCAAACAGGGCACAAGTAAATTGAATCAAAAACACGCTAGGTGACCGGACCACTCCATACGTTGGGATTGCCCGTCATGCCACTTCTTCCTGCCCTTACGTACTATCAACCCCGCCGCGCGCTACCCTCACCGCCCACGCTAGTGAGCTGCTGCTGTACGTGCTTGGACTTTGGCTGGTATACTTTACTGCACGCTCCGGGTGGGCGTCACCGAGAGCAGCGAGCTCCTTCAATCGACGCACGCCGCCCTCAGGGGAACCCTGCGTACCTGCGAAGCGGCGGCGAATTCCAGCAAGGCTGCCATCGTGGTGTCGGTGTACGGCGGCGATGGCGGCGGCGGCGACGGCGATGGAGGCAGCGGTGGTGGCGGTGGCGGCGGTGGCGGTGACGGCGGTGATGGCGGTTGCGTCGGCTCCTGTGGCGGCAGCGTTGGCTGGTTGGGTCGCGATGGTGAGTCTGCGCGTGGCAACACCAGGGAGGGGCCGATGGTATGGATAAGGATGATTATTGATGCGAGTGCGTTCCAAATTAAAGGACCTCATGAGCTGATGAAGGCACGTTATGGGCAGCTAATCATCGGGTGTTTACTTCCTCTCGTGACCGCGATATCAGAAAGCCGACCGAGCGACTCGCAGCCCCAATAATTGTGCCAACTGTGCTTCCTTTCTGCCCTGCTTGCAACCTGGGCGCAACTCGATTTTCCCTTGGGGGCCTCTTACCAGCATTTGTGCCACCTAAAGGCAGAGAACCACCGTTTGGGCCAAGAAAAGGCGGAAAGAGGCCTGACAGCCCACCGATCAATCGGCGCACTGCTGCCCAGCGAGCTGGCCTCTGCGCTGATACCAGCCAATCACCCGGAGTAGCTGCTGCAGTCCACAGCGGCCGCCCCTGCTGAAGTTCCTTCCTCGCTTCCCTCAAACGCCGCCGCCCCTCGTTCGCCCCTTCCTGCTGAAGTCTGTCTAGCTGGTGCTGCCGCTGCGCCGCCGCCGCCGCCATGGCGTGAGGCGCGCGATGTAGCAGTACGGCGGCGGCCAGCGCGCGCCACTCCTGCTCCGGAACCACCAGCGTCACATTATCCAGCACAAGGCGAGGCCCGATCGGGATGACGTAGCCGCCGTCTTTAGCGGAGGGTGGACTTCCCGTGATGGTGTCGCCTAATCGGATCAAGCGGGGATAACGAATCCTTCCGCCAATCCTGTGACATGCCCGCATCAAAGCATTCAACGAGTGCAGTCATCAGGACTGAAGTCGCTCGCGATTATACGTCATGCATGTAAATGCTTGGATGCAGCCGGCAGCTGGCTATGAATCACTGCTGCAAGGAAGCTGTCTCCATCCCAAAAGAAGCTTGCATGGCGGGCTTGACGAAAGCCCGTGTACTAGGAAGCTTGCATGGCGGGCTTAATGAAGCTTGCATGACGGACCGGGACTGTCCGTCGCAGAGTTCGCATCCCTAACACGGACCGTCCCGCCCATGCATTCGTTGTCATCGGGAGGGGTGAATTACTGCATATCCCATCCCCCCTAGGACCTCAGTCTCCGGATCATTACACCCACGGCCACTTTTTCACAATGTACGCGCCTGTCGCACTCGAAGAACCACAACGGTAGGGAGCTGTTGCTCCAAGCTGCGTCCTCCGGCCTGACTGCGGGTGGCTGCGGTGTGGCGCCGCTTGCTCTGTCGGGCGGCAGGTTCAGCGGGTATACGCCTCCCGGCGCCAGGTTGTACAGGACCAGGTTTCGGAGCGTGATAGCCCGCACAAGCTTGCTCCTGTCGATTGCGCCCTGGAGTGAAGAATAGAAGCGGCACCGTTACAATTGAATAAGGAGGTTGTAAGGTAATCCAGCCCGGGTCCCTTGCCGCGGGCTGAGGTGTAGAAATTACGCAGCAAGCAGCCTGGAGATAAACCTACCGAAAATGAATTATTGTTATCGCTGTAATATGAAGTTTTAAAGGAAATCGTCGCTTATTACGTCCAAACGTCAAAGCGAGCAGTGTGTCTATCTGTATGCATGTTTGTAAAAAGATAGGACATGGCCGATGAGACAACACCACGAAAGTTACAAGCCGCCAAAAGACACTTTTGTTTTGAAGATAGACGCGTTGTAGCTTCGTAAACGAGCCGGGAGCGCTCTCGCACAACCCTGTCGCGCGATGGATAATAGTGGCCACATACGCCTTGTTGCATAAATATGTACACTGCACTACTCCCACCTATCGCTACTTGCCTACCCTGAGGTCCACAAAGGCTCGTGCGCCCATTAGCTCCTGCGGGTAGCCGGCGATGACACATGTGTCTGGAGTCCCCAGCGGGTCCTGTAAGACAGCACTGATCTTGTTGATATCGTCGTATGCTGCCGGCTGGAGAACGGAGTCGTCATCATGCCTGCATAATGTTTGAGGCGTCGGGGGGCGGGAGCGAGTGCGTGTTGTAAGAAGCAAGTTAGCAGCTCGGGCATAGCGCTGTGAAAATTAGAGACGAAGATATAAGAGGTAGGAAATGAGGTAGACTGATCACCCTCGGCAAATCCGTAGTGCGTTGTAATCCACAAGGCGGCCTCCCATCTCCTGTTTGTCCGGTACCAATGACCCCATGCAATTACGCGCCCCCATACACATGACCCCATGCAATTACGCAACCCCATACACTCCATATACACATGATGACGCAGCATACGTGACCCCGTATACGTGCAGACTAAGCAAGCGTGTAGGTGGCATGCGATAATCAACAGCATGATATCAACGCACGTTGGAACGAAAAATGCGGGGGTCATTTGCTGCGCCGCCGGGCCGCAGGAGCTCAAGCCCTTTAGTGCGTCGTAGAAACCGCCGGGCGTCAAAGCGAGCAAGGCGGGTCCCTGCGGCAAGAGGCAGCAAGCAGCAACATAGCCGGCAGCACGCGTAGAGTAGCCATAAATGAAGCAAGGGCGCTCACGGAAGAGGTTGACGTGCAAATCGGTGTGGCGGCGGGCTATGGACAGCATACATGCATGCTGCTGGCATGTTGCTGGGGATTTCCCTCATCCTGCTGAGGCCCTGAATGGAGGGGATCAGATGCCATACTCAATGCCGTACATACGTACACACCAGTCGTACACACTAGTCAGGCGATAATAAGTAACACACACCCACTGTAACCGTTACAACAACACACCAAATGAAGAGCCGTCTCCCTGTCCGCGTGGAGCAGCAGTGGCGGCCACACTAGGGACTTGTTCAGCAGAGGGACGGCGCCGGGCAGTGACTGGAATTTGCTCGTGGACAGCAGCGTGCAGTTCGACAAGGACACCTGTGCACGTGGGGTAGGCCAGTAGGTAAGGGGTGGGTTGGTGCAGGGCGGGGTTCGGGGGGGTTCGGACGCTCGCTGCCTGCAAGTAGTAAGGACAAGGCGTCCTTCCGTCCTTACTTCTTGGCTGGGGAGGGTCAGTAGCTGGGTGGGTCGGTGTGCGATGTGTCAGTATGTGCCAATGTATGGAGGGTCATCAGCAGGCAACAGGTAGCCGATAACAGCAGACGTTCAATAAAGATGAGCGCATGCCGCGCCTGATTGACACACCATACTGTCCAGGAGCACCTCTGCCAGCTCAAGCCGCCCCTCGGCCTTCGCACTATCCGATTGATTGGCCTGAAGCTGCAGGACATCCATCCAGGTAGGGAGGAACGGTGTGGAAGGGTAAATGCTCCGCCCGGGCAGTGCGGATCCAAGGCCCTAATGAGGGGACCTTGTGATCGATACGGGGTGGCAGAGATATAGAGAATCTGCGTAAACAAACAACTGAGTAATCCCTAGTGCCCTCAGATCTGAGAGCTACGCGCCAGACGGTATAAATCCCGGGGATTCCTATAAACCACGCCAGGCTTCGGACGGATTATTACTCTGCGTGACCAGGAACAAATGAGGCCGCAGCAGGCTGGTTGGTTGGCTGCTGCCGTGGTTGGTTGGCTGGTCAGTTGGCTGGCTGGTTGGCGTCGGCGGGTGACAGTACACAGGCAGCGAGGGAGCCTGCTGAGGCAAGTCACGACCAACACCTGAGCTGTAACCGTTACAACTAACCTGAGCTGCTGTTGCTGCTGCCCAATGCACGTCGATACATCCCAACCTGCTGCCGGACTTGAACCCTATCGATCATCAGCTGGTGTTCAGGCAGGGAACCGTCGTTGCCTACCCGCACTCTGTTGCCTGCTTGCGCCGCACCTTCACCGTAAGCCGATAGGGCTGAAATGTGGGCGGTTGTAGGTTGAGGTTATCGACCTTTGCTACCTCCGCTACGAAGGCCAGCTCCGAGTCCGGCACGACCAACACACAACCTGAAAGAATGAGCTTGGCTCCTTGCAGGTTGCCATTCCCCATAAATCCGCTCCTGCATGAGTTGGCAATGTTCCATATGCGACAATAAACTTCGTGGTCAACCACCATCAAGCTATACATGCAGCGCTGATTTCAGAGGCTCATGTCAACAGCACTATGCTACTACTTGTACGGTATGCAAGGTGTTGTAAACCATTTTGGAGGCATCAGCAATTATCCTGAAGGATCGAGCTTGCATCTTCCCATGCTGCCTTATGTGCGGCTAATGACACCCTTCGACCGACCCTTGGTCTGTCCATGTCAGTCGCCCGAAAAATAGCTCTGGAGTCGCGATTCCCAAGTAAGGCGCAATCGATAGCCCCAGGCACAAAATGTACCAAACGCGACAGGGCCGCCCATCCATAGCTTTGTTTTCGTGGGTCAGTGGTTGTTAAGGAAAGGGGGGCCATTATTTGGGACGCTTCCCCCGCCGGATGGCTGCTGGTGCCGCTGTTTGTTCTCTCGGGCCTTGTTCGTGTTTTTTAGTGGTTTGGGCTGCCTCGCTCGGCCTAATGTGTTTTTCTCCATCATGTGTGTCTCACAGTGACAAATCGATGCGCCCGATGGCTTCATAACACCGTCTGGGGTCATCTGTAACAGTTACCACTACTAAGGAAAGCGTATCCCAGACGGACGATGGTATTTGGTATGTATCGGTCGGGCGTAGCTACAAGATGGATGGCGCCAGGCTTGTGACCGCGCGGTCGGTCATAGCAGATTCACTCCTCCCTGCCATACCTGGTGGGCGAGAATTTGCGGGGACCCCTCTGCGCTAGCTGGAGCAGCTTGGAATGATTTGCTCGTAAGCTAATGCCACCTCCATCTGGCCCAGAGGCATTCATATGATCAGGTTCGATGCTCGCACCGCCATAAAGTGCCCTTTGTGAATGAGAAAGGACCAGGCCTACGATCGGCACTGGGTCGCCGTGGATTGGGACCGTACCTGCGTTACTTGCTAGATGCACGGCTAAAACGAAAGTTATTAGGTACTTTTACCAAACAGCTTGCCTACCGACTTAGCTAAGTTGGTCCTAAGTAAGTGCATGGTCATTCTTGCTTAGCAATCTTAGTGATGGCACTACCGCACTTCCTAAGAAACCAGGTTATGGACAACTTAAGGACATAACTGGCCACCTGCTGCCTTGAGTGGTGCGTGTATGGGGCAGTGCGACAGGTGTGTGGGTGGGCAATTGTCGATTACGGCAGCACTGAGGACACAGCAATGGCCAAGCACAGTGGCACCAAATGAATCTTCATTAAGCAACATTATTTTGATATGAATCCTTTCATCGGGATCATGTTTGGTCCTGAAAGGCACCCATAGAGGTGTTGTTGTAAGACCTTGTCCGGCGTCTCAGGCCTTGACCTTAAATGTGACAACACACACTAGCAACGGTTCATCACTGCGTACTCCTTAGCAGTTCGCGTATGCCTCAGTAGCTAGCTCGCGCACTTTTTGGTTTTTAAACGCGCAGGCTCAAACGACTCTTGGGCTTGTTGGATTACTGGACCAACTGGAGATAAAGATCAATTCCACACACGGCAGCTGGATGTGTCGGGCAGCAGCACCGTTGACGCAAAGCCAAGTCCCTCTCAAGTACCTGGGCAAACAAACAGTACACCCGTGTTGCACCTGTGACGTGCTGGTATGGTCTGGCCGGATAAGGTAAGGTCTGCGTGCCACTGGGCGGGTCTGGTCGGGTTGGCAAACATCTGGGAGGATCTGGCCTCGAGGGCAAGAGGCCGCACCTGGGCCACCGCGAGTTCCTGGACGCGTGCTTCGCTCCGTGCTTGTGGGGCGGCAAATGCCGTATGGCGGACTAGCAGCCACGCTAGGGGCATCACATACCCCTGGTTGTTAGTGGGAGGGGGGCCTGCACTTGTGCGCATCCCGTTGCGCACCCACGCACTGTGTGCTGTGTCGGCACGCATGCTGCAACAGCGGCCACCTACAGCTTTCAACGACTCCTTTGCAGTGGCCTTTGTGTGCAAACGGCTTATGGGCGGTCCAGCAGCGGCGCTAGCGGCATCACATATCCCAGGTGAAGCAAAGGGAGCGGCCACATACAGCCCTAAACGAGTCCTTTGGCGAGGCGCTTGTGGGGTGGCATATGGCTTACGTACACACCCATGTAGCTGCTTCCAGCTCAGCGCTGTCCTCCCTTAATACGCGCCAGGGATTTGGTCCGGCGATAGTAACGATCATATTATCATAGCTCTGCCTACTCGCTGCCTGCATGTATGCATGATGTGCCCTGCACTGGGACTAGCTCGTCCCTCCCGCACCTTCTCTCTCACCTTGTGACCGCGAAGCTAAGCAATCCAATGAACAATAGATTGCCGGGATGGTCCGGGTGCGTGGCGTACGGCAAATTGACGAGGGTCAGGTCGTACAACCGAGCTACTCCCACCAACGGACTCCACATTTGCGCCTCTGAGCGCCACGCGCCCTCGATTCCCGACATGTCGAGGGTGGTCGTCCGAGAGGAGTCGCCCAAGAGCACCAGCAGCCGGCCGCTCGGCACAAGGACCTGCGACGGAGAACATGTAAGGCGCGTGGGGGGCCGGCGGAGGGGAGAAGTGCAAGCTTGCTTTCCGTATACACAGATTAATTCAGTGTCAAAGTTGCACATCCTGGCGGAGCCTGTACCAGTATCCTTTATGCTGCACGACAGTACGATGTCTAAGACGCCTACATGTTCTGGAGTTTGTTTAGTACCAGGGTATGCAGACTAACAATAGTCGTACAAGAAGAACCGGTCACATACACGACATAGCGGACGCAGTAGAAACTAGCGGGCGAATAGTTTTCGGACAGACGTTTGAATGTACGTGCTGGAGGAGGCGCGGGGGCCTGTGGACGGACCGAGACGGGGCGCTAGGACGTGGCAGGGTGACGGCGGGGTCCGCGCTTGCTGGGGTGAAAGGAAGATCCGAGGCAATCTCTGAAAGGAAGATCCGAGGCAATCTCCGGTGTGCCAGAGCTGTACGGGCAATACCCTCCCACTCTCGTTGCCTATCGTACCCGGCTCCGGAACCACTTACCGGTTCCCAGCTTCCGTCCGCTGGCAGCGCCACGTCGGCGGCGATGGACAGGAACACGGGACCCTCCGTGGAATTAAGAAGCGCTGCTGTGTCCGCACCCAGCTGTGAGCCGTGAGTGACGGCCCGGGCGGCGCACGGCTGAGGCGCCAGCACGCCACTACCGGGGCACGTCAGCGTGACGTTGGTCCACTTCACCTCCCCGCCCGTCCCAGGGGAGTCGTTCTCGCCCGGCGCCCGCGAGGCGTGGCGGGTGATGCGTACGACTCCGCCGTCCAAAGCCACCCCCGGGCTGTAGAACCAGGTGTCGGTGTTTGCACACATGCTCCATAGCGCCTTGTCCATGTCCTCGACTGACAGCACAATCGTGACATCGTTCAGATGCAGTGTCGCCCCGGCGTCCACCCGAATAAAGCCCGAGGGCGCCAGTCCTCCCAGTGTGGCGGCGGGGCCCAGCGGCTGGCTCACGTTCGCCAGGAAGAGGGACAGCGACGATAGAGTGAGCTGCTGGCCTGTAGGGATTAGGACCGGTAATAATAGTAACTGTTGGTGCAGGAGTGACACGGGCGCAAGTCTGGTTGGTACAGGCATCCCCCGCGGTGCAGCCCTGTGTCTGGGATGTGGTAGTCCTGGCGGCTATTATTGCCATGAAAGTGGGGCGCCGGTTTATGCCTGCGGCCTTGAAGAGGGCGGGGGCTGGTGGCCCTGCTGTTGTTCCGAGAAGTGACCTCCAGGATCGTGCCATCCGCCATGGGGTGGTGGAGTTTTGGTCCCTGCTGCGGGTGTTTGCTGCGTTGGGGCTTCCCCGGAATGATTGGGCTGCAATGGGCCCTCGGCATCCTTAATTGCGGATAGTCGCCGGTCGCCTTCTGTGTGGAGGACCGGCTGATGTGCTGGTGGGTTCGTGATCGGTCCGGGTTGTTTTGGGGCTGGGGTTTTCCCTTCCCCCTTGATACTTGTACAACTTGATACCGTGCCGGTAGAGCAGCCATCACCATGGCGGACAAGCCGAAAGGCATGCGGGCACGTGACACGTGTTTCGGCTGCAGAACAACGCGGGTTCGCCATGGCTTGTGGACACATGGCTGAAGTATTCTAATTTTAATTGTGCGGACGTCCTCTTCGCAATAAGCGCACTCGACGACATTAGCCTATGACCGGTATATGCCGCTGTTTGCTCTCTGGGCCCTTGTTCGGGCCTTCTGGTTGTTGCCATATCTCGATCGGGCGGTTTTCCTTCTTCCTGCATCTCTTCAAGCTACAGACGGATCGCCAGGTGGCTCTACCTTTCGGTCTGGGGCCCGCTGTAACAGTTACTGGGCCCTTTATGATCCTGGGTTCGCCCGGCCTTGAGGACACGCGCCAATTGCCGGTGCCGAGAGAAGCCCCGTATTTTGATGTACGTATATGCACAGAATGGCCAGAAAAAATTAAATTGGCGCACAAACAAGCTTTCCTTGGGTCCCTGTGATCCGCCAAACTGTACTCGGGGATAGCCGAACCTTTCGATTCGTTACTTGATAATGAGATGTTTCAGTGTCCCCAAGCCCGTGCGAACGCAGGACAAGAGGAATGGCCCATGCCGGGCCTCACCATACGAAAGCCAGGGCTAAAACCAGCAGACGCACAGAAGAGCACAGGAAAGCCTCGAAAGGTACAAAGGCTACTTGTGTAGCAAACTCGCAAAATGATCGCGGCAACGGACTTTACAATATAATCAAGTCAGTGCAAGCTTCGTTGCGAGCGAGAAAGCTGGGAAAGGCCAGTCCTGGACGGTGTAGTTGGCGGTTTCATACGGTGGATCCAATTACTTTGATTTGTATTTACCCGGTATCAATGCTTCTGTCGACCTGGAACTCAGACAAACTTAGCGTAAATAATCGGTCAGATGCCTTTCCGTTGCTTAAGTAATTCCTCAGAACCCTCCCCGTAACTGAAATAATAATTCCAAAACAAGGTGCTCATTAGGCATCCAGAGCGGTATGTTCCATATGAACCTGCCGCTCGATAGATACAAACCCTCAGCCACCCGTTAACTAACTGCTGACGGTGTCATCCGTCCTGCTGCTGTTGTGCCCTACTTCATTCGACACAGGGGAACGGCATGATAAGCCCCGGGAGCAGCCGAATAGCGCAGGTGTATGCTATGAATGGACTGCCAGCTGTCAGACATACATGGGCATCTGTACACCTGGCAATATGTAGCGAGGCAGGCAACTGCTGCACGTACCGGCGTAGAGCGCTATCACAGGCTCCACTGTCCACGTCAGGTTGGTGGGCGGCGACCAGACAACCATCGTGAAAGGTGCGTCCGCGGGTTGGGGACCATCTGTCCTGGAATGCCTACGTACACAGATAACCGATCCGAGCGATCATAAAATCGATTTAGGCCGCAGTTATGGAGGTCGCCCGTGCTCACGGCGGCGGGTTAAATGGCCGGCAGGACTTACTCTGTCCCGCGAAGTCTGATTCGACCCGTCAAGTCAGTACCATAGCCGCGTAGGGTAATGGATGATGCGCCCGGAGGAAATGTCGCGGGAAGCTGCTCAGCAATGTCTGTACCAGTATCCGAGAACACTGAAACATCACCGTGGGGCAGTGGTGCCTGTGTTGCTAGAAGAGATTGCACCGTGAGGCCTCCCAATGCACCAGGAGCTGATAGCAGTAGCTGTAGCAGCACTGCAACTCGGAGGAGCATTGACACCTGCATCACGCCCCAAAACATTTGAGCCAGCAGGCCTACAACATTATTATCATAAGCTGAGTACTTCTTACCCTTTCTGGAGGAACGGGGACTAAACGTATGTTAAACAGAGCATACGAATCATTACAAAGGAAGAGCCGCGTTTCCAAGCCGCGGCGCGACGGCGCTACTATCCTCGCGCATTCTGTCAAAAAATACTTTCAGCAATAAGGCGTATGGGATGAAGATGTGTTTGTGGTGTTTTGCAACGAATATTTCTGTCAATGCAGTAAAGTCTGCGGCTTTAGGTGTTGAAGAGAAACTACGGTGGACCACGCTATCCTTGTTAATACCGGTATGCCAATACCTATGAATCAGTGAGAAGTCCTTCGCCGATGGACGGATTACTACGAAGGTCTGCACTACATTATCGTACGCCGGGTCGTGACCCGGTAACCCTCCGAAACCCTCCCATCCTGCCGTGCTTGCCAGTCCTGCTGGCACTGCTCGCGCTGCTACGTGCACTATTCCATTGTAACGGACGCCTCTATATGCCTTTATCATCAGGAGGAAGGTAAGAAAACAGTGCGCAAGGTCCCAAACAAAGACCGGCAACACGCCACAAACAACAACCGCACCACAGGCATATGGGTCATAAACGCTAGCGATAGCAGTTATTACCTGACATTTTTTAAAAACATGCCAGAGCATATAAAAAGAAGTTTTAGGGGGGCCCTGACGCGACGTTTGAAGTCTTAAGCCTGGGCGAATCCAGGACAAGAAGACTGGGCCCATGTCCATAGCTCACCATATGAGAGTGGGGGCTGGACCCAGCAGTCGCTCCCAAGGACATAGCAGCAAAATCTCGAAAGGCACATAGGCGCCGGGCAAATTGTTATTTTGGACTGAGTGTATTTTGGGCTAAGCCCAAAGTATGGTTTGTGGCGCAATAAGAGGCACTGTATGTGGCACTGTGGTTGGCGCTGTTCCGTGTGGGTTCTGTCTGTTCTAGGTTCGTCCCCCTGCCACTTGCCGACTCCCTTTTGGGGCTGATCTACGCGGGCGTTCTGCTGTTGTCACCCTTTCCCGCTGTTTCGTGCGGGTTGTGCGTTTTCTTGTGTGATGCCTGGCGGCCGTGAAGTTGGTTAGCTGTGCTGTTACGTCTATCTTGGCTGCTGTTTTGGGCAAGGTGGCGTCTTTGTGCCTTTCGAGGCTTTCCTGTGCTCCTCGAGGCGTCTGCTGGGTTCAGCCCCGGCTACCGTATGGTGAGGCCCGGCATGGTCCTTTCTTCTTGTCATGGGTTCACCCGGGCTTGCGGACACAGTAACATCTCATTATTAAGAGGCAAGCGCCTTTTTGGGCGGCTCGTAAGGACGAGGAATGCTCTCCGGTGTCGGTTATTTGACGTACAACTTGGCGTAGGTAGGCAGTACAGTTATGTGACGGCCGTCAATGTTTCTTACGCTCGAATTAAACAGCGTTGCATTGTCCGCGTAGCTGTTGGAACAACGCGTCACAGTTATTTTGTCCGGCTGCGCCTACCCAATGCCCGAGCCCAGCGTGCCGGTAGGGGCACGTTAGGGGAAGATTTCATATGCGATAGTTACTTCCGTGCAATAGTTTATTTCCTTGACATTATGTCGCGGGAGCTGGTTCGTCCGGCCAGACCTGATCGCCCTTTACATTATTGTCGGAGGCAGCCGGAGAGGAGGGTATGACAGACGTTTCGCATCTGGCATCTAGGGGGTGGGTACCTGAACGGCATCTAGCTGGCAGCGGCATCTGGATACCTTCCTAATGGCATCTGGCTGCGGGTGATCCTGCATCTGGCTCCCGTAGGGGCCCCCCTTCGGCCGCATCTGGCTATCGGGAACCCGCATCTGGCTGCCGTAGGGGCCCCCCTTCGGCCGCATCTGGCTATCTGGAACCCGCATCTAGATACTGAAGGTGCCCCCCTTCGGCCGCATCTGGCTGCGGGTGGTCTGGCATCTTCGTGCAGGTGCCTACCCGCATCTGAGGCCCGTTCATACCCTCCGGCCGGAGGCAGCGGCTGTAAGGCAAGGCCAATATGCTGTAAAGGAACGCCGTTTCGGCTGCGCAGCAAGGTCAGACAAATGCAAGTAAAGCCGCACACAAGTTTGCGGTCGAAGCAGCGGCGGAGGATGCCTGCAAGGAGGCCTTCTCGGCCTTGCCATCAAACTGAAACGAGCTGTCCTGCCGAGTTGGAGCCGCCGCGTAACGGAAGGCGCCAAAAAAACGGACTTTGGGTCCCTGCAACCGTGTCCCCTAATCTACAGATTGGCCGAAAGCAATCCCGAAAACGACGGGGTAAAAAGTAGACTTTGGGTCCCTGTAACCGTGTCCCCTAACGATACCCTTGTTGTTGTAACGGTTACAGTGGGTTCCAGACCAAAAGGTAGGACCATTGGGCACATCGCAGTGGTAAGTTTCGGCCTTTCACTCAGCAGGCGAGTGATGAGGGTCGTATTTCCTCATGTCGGCTGGCACAGGCCGCTTGCGGCTGTAACGATTACAACAACAGCTGGTGATCGACACAGCGTGTGCGAGACACCAGAACCCGCTCAGCAGTGGGGTGCAGTAACAGCAACGACTTCGGAAGGCGGCGCGCCTAGGACCGGCTAAGTTGTTGGGCACAGGAGCAGGGACGTCCAATAGCAGCGGCGGCTCGACACAACTCGGTCGGAAGTACGACAGGGTCATCATGTACGACAGCCACGGTTGTAAGCCGCTCGGCGCTGCTATACCAGCCGGGGAAGAGCATTCCCACCATCTCGAGCATGCCTTTTCAGCGCTAGTGGCCACACATGTATCGGAACCGGCACCTGATCTGCCAGTTACGTGCTGAGTCGTGACACGGCTGTGTGTCGGGCGTACGGTTGTATGTTTGGCCTTGCCCTCGGGCCAGTGAGGGTCGTATTTCCTTGTGCCGGCAGGCGCAGGCCGTGCGAGATGGGATGAAGCAAGCAGATCACCACCATGGACCTAGAACTTGGTGAGGGGGGTGACCATGGGCCCTGGCGGCGAAATGGTATCCACGGATGCCAGCGGCATGGGCTTCAGAGCCCGTGGAGATTCAGGAACGCCGTCTGTATGACTGGAGTTGCCAGCGCAGCGGTCTTGCGACGCCCTGCAGTCGTGAGCACCGCGGCTGGCCCGTCGGCGAGTTCTAGTAAGGCGACCGCTCATTCCGGTCATCACCAGCGCCGACCCCTCCCGCCC
The DNA here is from genome assembly GCA_003116995.1 of Yamagishiella unicocca. NCBI lineage: Eukaryota > Viridiplantae > Chlorophyta > Chlorophyceae > Chlamydomonadales > Volvocaceae > Yamagishiella > Yamagishiella unicocca. The sequence goes on from BDSL01000089.1 coordinate 115,376, forward strand.
CAGAGCCTTGCTCCTCCTGCGCCTGCAGCTCTCGCGTCCCGCCGCTGCTGCTGCCCCATTGGCACTGAAGCCGAATCGTGGATCAAACTGCGAAGCGAGTAGTACTCGTGGTAGGCGGCTTCCCAGCCTGTGTCAGCGTCGGAGGCTAGAGGCCCGGGGCAATGCCAGGAGCGGTGCAGACCAGGGGACACCAGGAATTTCCCCGCACCCATCGGTGCTGGCTTCGATAGTTGTTTTACAACGGTCTGATTTGACGTACACTGCGACAATGCCATGAAGGGTCTGGCCTATATTGGATCTTCTCGTTCTCACATCGGACGTAGTAGTAACTGTTACAGTGGGCCCCAGACCAGATATACGGTGGTACACGTGTGGTTGGATGGTATAGCGGTATGTGTGGCAAGCAACCTTCAAAGGTGTTCCCCTGTTCGCTGAAACTGCCACTGCAGTCCCGTTGCCTTGCCCAGTTACACTTGTATTATTGGTCATACCTATCTATCACTGCAACAGTTGCTACTCGTCGCATGGGTGCTTTTGTTGTGTTGAAGGTTGGCAAGGGCCCCTGGATGCATGGGTCGGCCAGCTCCCTGGGTCGGCTGCCAGGGTCGACTCTCTCCGGACCCACAGTTCCTGACAATTACTTATTGCAGTATATAGCTAGTTCCGGGGAAGTATTTTCATCAAGCACCGCGGGGGCTCGGGGCTGTGTATACCTTTGTTGTAACGGTTACAGTGGGTTCCAGACCAAGAGGTAGAACCATCGGGCACATCGCCTGATACTGAGAAAGACGGAGGAAACAAAGACCTTACACCTTATCCGCGCGGAGCACTAACTACCAAAAGCCACGAGGAACGAAGCATCCCAAACCGACTTCGGAGCGCATGGCTCGGCATGGCTCAAATCTTGGAACCAAGCAAGTGTTGCACGCTATCAGGGATATAAGACAAAAGTTTATTATGTAATATTATTACGTAGTACATACACGCTGGTGTGGCATACATTAGTATGGCAGTCGTACTGCCATTAAGCAATCCTACGAATTCCCCTGAACTCCTTAGCAGCAGAGGATCCCCATACATACCGTTAGCGCTCCGACACACCTCCTTATTAAGGGTGTCCCCTATGGGGTTGCTCCGCCGAAAAGCGCCTTGCCTGCAGGTCGTCAGGTTGGGCTGCGGCGGGCGGCGATGGTGTCAGCTCCGCAACCCCCATCGATTCCCAAGTCAACAGCTGCCGCTTGCATCACTTCCGTACCAACCCGTACCGACCTACCACTAACCAACATACGGGCCGCCATCTACCCGCTCAAATCACGCGCTCGGCCAGCTTCGACCCCAGCCAGTGGTCTATCTTTGACGGGACCCATGTGAGTGATTTGTTGGCTAGGTCCGACCCCTTGCCGCCAAACCCTAAACCCACCAGATAGAAGGAGTAAGCTCAACTGCTTCCATACGTTCGGTCCCCGCAGTAAGGACCTGTGTCGCCCAAGCAGGGGGGCAGTGCTCGACAACCCACCATCCAGCCCGACGACGCCGCAGTCGCCCTGAAAGTTTCTGAAAGCTGAAACACTCTAGGAAACCATAACCCCATCATGAGCACCCATGCCAATACCAAGCGAGTGCGATCATCATTAAAAGCAAGCTATGTGAAAAGGAAACTTTAATAATAAAATAATATTACGCCGGCCGGAGCCTGGCGTGCGTGTATTAAGGGGGTGGGGAACTGAGGGCCGGACTCCGCCCCTATATGCCCGCACCACCAGTGTGAAAAGGAAATGTCACTTCGCCAAAAAGGCCAAGATAGAGACGAATACAAACAAATTACTCATAAACAACGGACAGAGGAGACTAGACTCAAGTGTTCACGAAGATCAGCATAACCCTGTACCTTGCAATCGACAGGGGAGATGAGACGAAAAGTGTGGTCTTGCTGTGTACGGATCGGCAACCAAAACAAACCGGGGTATGACGTAGGATAATTCAAGCACGCCGGTATTGACGCGTGCAGCTTGGTAACAAAAATACTTTCGCCCAAAATGGATTTAGGAAACAACGGACAGAGGAGACGAGGCTCAAGTGTTCACGAAGACCAGCATAACCCTGTACCTTGGAATCGACAGGGGAGATGAGACGAAAGTGTGGTCGTGCTGGGTACGGATCGGCAAACAAAAAAACCGGGGTATGACGTAAGATACTTCAAGCACGCCGGTATTGACGCATGCAGCTTGGTAACAAAAATACTTTCGCCCAAAATGGATTTAGGAAGTAAACGTCGACTCACGACTCATGCACTTTGGACGAAATCTGAATTTCATCATACACGATATCGCACATCCACTGCGATGAAGGCATCGACTAGGGTCTGCAGCCTGTGAACTATCTGGACGAAATCCGGCCGCTCGGAGGGCTCCGGAGACAAACACGCAGCTGCCAACTCAGCGTACGGCATGTGAAATGGTGACGCCATCATGTCCTGTACCAAAGGGAAGGAGGGTGGCCACGGGGGCACGACTGCAGCTACTGCGGATCCTTGGCAAGTTGGGTGCCTGTGGTGACGGAATGGATTGGCTTCTTGCTCATTGGCCTTTCAGGCAGCGCCCCCTTGGGAACCAGGGGCAGCCCATGCTGCTAGCGGCTGGTCCAGATGACCCTTGACCAACCTGTAAATCGTTCTCTCTCAGGACTTTCCCAACAGCTTCTACTAGCACTGCTGCAGCAGACTAGTAAGGGCCTTTCTCGCTCTTCTTTGGACACCACCACCCATCTACCTACCCCGCCCGCCACCAGTCCGAATCCTGCACCCGCTTTGACGTTTCGGACGTAAGCGATACCCAATCGAACGACAAACACTTCAATTTGCAAGCATGTTAGGAATGGCACACGGTCTCACCCCTACCTACTAGCGCTATCGGTTTCCTTCTCAGGTATGTGCAAAACATGCGTTCCTACACCACCCCTTCCGCCATCTAGATGGCGGCTGGCGGGAGCCATTCTCCCGCCCACTCACCGCCAGCAGTGCGATCCCCAGCGGCTGGTGCTGCTGCCCCAGCCCTTGATCCGGCCCCACGCCGGCTAGGGACGCGGCCCGTTCCAGCGGACAGCCGTAGTACAGCTCCACCAGCATCACTCCAAACGACCAAACATCCGCTCTGGGTGAGGCCTTACCCGCTGACAGCACCTGCAGCAGGTAGGGTCCGGCGAGAGAGGAGATGTTGGTGCGGACGGATCGTTTTGAGGTGCAACGCATGTGGTGGCAAGTGACAAGACCCAAGGGTGGCCATTGTGGCGCAACTAACGGTGGTTATGTTCGGAGCAAGCGCTCCATTCAGCAACTGGCTTGGCAACGAACACGCAACTACATGACTCCATCACACTGCCGCCCACTTCCCCGCTGCTTTTTTCCACGTCCCGCAACTGCTTCTGCTGCCCCGTACCCAACTGCCCGCTTAATGCCCCTCCCGCGCTGCTCGAACCTGGCCGCGCGCACGTCCTCCCTTGCACGCCAGCGTCACCCACCTCAATGTGTAAGTGCTAAACCGGAGCAAACGCATCCTCCCGTCTCCAGTGATTATGGACGCAACGAACCCCAACCCACCTCTGGCGCCATGTACGACGGAGTGCCATGAAACCTCCGCGAGGCGTGGGTAGCGCCCTCCGACAGCGGCAGGCTCAGCCCAAAGTCCGCAACCTTGGCGGTCAGCCCGATTACCGCGACGCCTTCACATGCCTCCTCGGCGTCTTCTTGTACCTTCCCATCCGGAGCTTGAGAGCGGCGTGAGCCCGACACCAATAACACGTTATCTGTGTACCGGTGGGTAAGAAAGGAAACTTGTGGGCAGCGGTAGGTGGGCCGCGCCACCAGGCAGCAGCGGCGGGCATTGCCAAATGAAAGCTGCTGAACTGACAGCTCCTGTCGCACCAACCCTGCCATCCACCTGCTAAGGACCCGAAGGCTCCGTCGTCACTCTCGACACGTGCGAGAAATGTCGATCCACCTTAATACCTGGCTTGAGGTCTCCGTGTCCTAGCTAGTACAGGTGTTTGGAGGCATGGAGTCGCTGCTGCCCTCCTGCCCTGCCACCCACCTGGCTTGAGGTCTCCGTGTATGATGCGGCAGCTGTGCACGTGCCGCATGCCCTGCGCCACGTCCAGAGCCAGCCGCAGTGCCAGCACCTCGAGGATGCCGCCTCCACGGATGCCGCCGGCCATGCTGCAACCTGTCACGGCGTACGTGGGTGCGTATCGATCGGGTGGGGCTCATCGTGGGTTGCGGTGGTCATGGGATCGATGCTCGGCGTCAGCCACCATGGAGTGCTGGATGGACGCGAGGTGGTGGCGATGGGGGCTACTCGACGGAAGGTGCGTTTCGATAGGCGGTACGGCAAATGACGGCGGAGTGCCGTGCCGTACATTGATTGTATCAGGTATGTAGGGCGCAAAAACACCGTACGTCATCTAAAAGTGGTAGGTCCTTCCTAAGGTTCTGACATTATGAAACCGCTGCTGGGTGGCAGCAGCTAAGCAGGCAGGTACAGTCATGCCGAACACCAAGCTGTATATTGTAACTGCAAGCAGCTGCAGCTGGGAGGCGACAGGGCCCTTCCGACATACCGGAGTGAACCAGACAGACACTTGCTGACGTGGGGGTTATTCCAGCCCACCCAAGCAACCGCCTGTACATGCTCGCACATTTCCCGACACAGCCGTCGTCATCTCTGGCCCCCCAGAGGTGCCCTGCCCACCACCTGTACATACATCCACCTACTCACTCCCGTCCGTACAGCCGTCCGTACACTCGTCCCCCCCCTCCGCCTTCTTACCCAGGGCTTGACGCAAGGTGCCTCCGTTGCAGAGCTCCTGTACGATGTATAGCTTGTAGTGGCCCGCCTCACCCAAGTCACCCGGGACTGAGGGATTATCGCCGGTTTCGCGAGTAGTTGGGGGTTGGTGTACGAGGGGCTGCAGGTCGTACGTATACGTGGCTGCAGCGGGGGGGGGTGTTGTCCACATACATGGTGGGAACACGGACAGTGGCGTCAGCCGGCGGATACCATCCACGTAATAAGTGAGTAGCCAGGCAAACACGACAAACGTATGCAGCAGCCGGTTACTGCTCGGGCCACGTCGTCGCTAGCTTGCGTCTACATGGTTAGATGTCGCGTCATAAGGATTCATGCATATACCCGGTCCAAGACTCGATAGCCCTGCCTGCGGCATCGTTAGCTTAGGTTTCGAATTCGAAGTGCGCGCGAGTGCGATGCGACGGTGGCGGCGTGGTCGCTCCCTCCATGTCCGCCGGGTAGATCTACCAGTGACAAAACAGTGACAAAGCGGTCAGCAGGCGCCGTTCCCTGAGTGAGATGTGCCCGCTGGTGCTCCTGCATGCCCCGCGCGCGCTGCTCACCCACGACGTTCGGGTGCTCCATGCTCATCGAGATGGCCGCCTCCAGCACGATGCGGTGCTGCGGGTGGCCCTCCGTCCCCGCCATCCCGCCTCCCACAACCAGCACCTTGACGGCCACCGGAAGGCCGCGCCACACGCCGCAGTAGACCACGCCCAACGCGCCGCATCCAATCACCGTGTGGACCTTAAGCTCGGGATCGCGAAGTTTGATCTGCGAGGCGTGCGACACGGTGAGTCGAGCGAGAGAAGTAAGAAGGAAGGTATATAGGCCCCCACCGGCAACTAACACACGCCGCACGCAGCTCACGAACCCGCCTGCAGGCACCTAGCATGGCTTGCTTGCCTAGATAGAGTGTACCAGGGAATAACGAATGCATGAAACGACGCTTTCTAGCGAGCGTCATGTGTGTAACTGTAATGTTGGATGTGAAGCAGCCATCCTACATGAGTGTTCGAAAGGAAAACCGCCTCCAAAGTATGTACGGACGAACGAACTAATGGACCTGGTCGTCACCAAAGGGCTAGGCCTCGTTACCTACCTGCAGCTTGTGGATGGCACCTAACATTTCGCGCTGGCCATCAAGACCAGCAGCCCGAGCAGCATTGGCCTGCTCCTCTGACAGTGCTATGACGGTGCTGTTCTGGCCACCTTTGACCTGTTGGCGTAGCTTGTCGAAGTAGGACTGCAAGCACGGTACGGCAGCAAGCGTACGGGCGAAACGCGGTGTTGTGCGTTTCAGGGGATCAAAGAGTCGCAGATCTCTGTCAATGCAACCGTTAATAGCTAGTTGGCTATCCCCATACACGACAACGCAAAGAAGATGCTGCTGTACGGTACGGCGGTGACCCAGTAAGGTAATGCGTGCGGCCGCGCTGCAGCAGTGGCTCAGGACCTCCCAGCACATTGATACACACCGATGGATAATGCTGTTGATACTGGGGCCGCTAAGTTGGCCAATCAGGGACCGAGTTCCATCCAACCGACCAGCGCTGCGACAGAATGAAACACGGCAACTCGGTAAGCGTACGCGCATTACCTTCATCTGCTCCACGGCACCTTCCTCGTTCTCGATCCCTAGGTAAGACTGCTGTGACATCGATACCACCGATGCCGACTTCGCTTCGGCTGTGCATTCGGCGGCTCCCTGCTGACACCACTCTTTCTCGTGCGCCTCTGGCGTACAAATATGCGCCATCGACACCTGTGCAACGGCATTCCATACATCCATTATCAACGGCGGAAGCTACCCTGGCCGCCCGGGAATTTGAGCCGGGGCCGCAAAATCGCACGTCGGATCCACACGCATTGGTGTCACACACGTCAGCGGTGTTCCTTTCTAGAGTATCACATACGTATCACATACGTTAGTGCTGCGCCCTTTCTTTAGTATTAACACACGCTCTCACTATAAGACACGCTCTCAGGCAAGGGGCAGATGGGGACACTTTGCTGGTTCAACATCTCTACTTCAGTCTCTTGAGCAGATAGGTTGCCGCGCGGCGACCGCATCCGCTGCTGCAGGCACGGCGGACGGTACAGTACATGACCCACCTCCGTAGCGCCCATGCAGCCTGTTGCCTTGTTTCCAGGGGTCCCTTCCACACAGTGCAGTGCATGCAGCGTCAGTGCAACTGACGACGCTGCCCCTGCGCAGCTCATCTCGCCCTGCCTTGCGAGCTCCAGCGCCAATGGTTCCGCCATGCACCGACCTGATGTTGATGACAGGTCTGCAGCAGCAGTGCGAGACGCGAACTGCCGGGATGTGCTAGATAGTGGCAACACCGTCATCCGAGACTTGAGGACGTCTTCATAGCTGGGGGATTCTGCTGCTAATTGATCTTTTGCGGCTCCCTTTTGGCGTGAGGAAGACGTCTCGGCGGACTGCGTCATGCAAACCAACGGACCCACCGCTTTTCTCCTCGGACGCGACCTCTTGTACACGATGGTGAGGCCAACCACGGCAGCTGCCAGGAGTAGGGCACCGAAGGCTGCCGACAACACGCTGATTACCGGAACCACCCAGGCGGCCCGCCGATTGCCATCGTCGGGTGACGAGTCGATATTGTTAATTGTATGAAGGGGATCGGAGGGGAAGTCGAGCGCTGATAGTGGAATTGCAGGGCTGGGGCTGGGTGGGTTGGGGTTAACAGGAGGAGAGTCCATCGTGACGTTGATGTCTAAGCCTGCGCGGTGGTACGTAAGAGGGGAGCGATCGACAAAAAGGATTAGACAGCACATGCCAGGAATGTTGGGTCGCGGGCGGGTGAGGTGTAGAGAGTGCTTTCGGCCGCGCTGCCGTCACGTGTTTGCATGTTGTTTTGCTAGCCGACCCGCGCCGGCGGCGGTGCGGGTCACATCGCTTCCACGCTCACCTCCAAGACTGCGATCGGGCGCCGCTCGAGGATGGACAGTTTGGTACCGCCGGCTCGCAATGTCAGTCATGCTCTATTACTATCTTTGCCATTGGTACTGGTGGCGCGAGCGTATAGGGTGTACTGATACCCTCACAGCCCCGCCCCCTTAACACATGCCAGGCCTAGTGCCGGCGTAATGTAATAATGATAATAATAATCCTTGCCATGTATGCCTCCTTGAAGAGCCGTCTCTTCGCCATCGTAAAGGGTGTACCCCTACGGATAGCTCGCTACATATGCAGACGTCGCTGGAAGCAAGTGCGGCTAATTGTCCGCTTGCGCGACGCTTACCAGCAAGCTCGCCGTACGGAAGGTCGAGTGGCGGGTGCGACAAGAGGCTCGCGCTGGGCGGCGCATCCTGCGGGAGCTTGTACGTGATCGTCACGTTGGTGCCCGTCCAGCCGTAGTGCCTCGCCACAGCCAACAGCAACACGCCGCTGTTGTAGTCGTACGACAGCACCTGCGTAAGCGGATATCGTAAATCGAAGACTTGCGTGGTTGATAATTACGCGTACAACGAAAGCACACGTCTTTAAGTGCGGTCAGTTTGCCATCATGTACGGCAAAAGTACGGGTTTTGCAGCTAAAACTGTCTGTGGTCTCTGTAACATGTGTATATCGCAGACACCGAGAGGTCGAGCCGATAGATTCTGGAACTGGTCGTTACTCCCATGCATTGCATCAGTTAATGACCAAGTTCGGCATCCCCGGTGCACGCCTGCGAGAGGGAAGCACTTCACTCGCACCCATAGCGGGGACACCCTCAGATGGTAGAGTTACTATGCACGGGTATACAAGACACTGCGTGCATGTTGCAAACGCATGCATAGCACAAGTAAGCTGGACCAAGGACACGCCAAGTGACCCGACCACTCCGTTGGGAACGCCCGTTTTGTCCCTCCTGCCCTTATCAACAACCTCGCCGGACCCCTTCACCTCCCACGCTAGCGACCTGCTGCTGCTGTTGTGCCGCTCGCCGCAAAGTGATGCATACATCAGCGCCAGCTCAGCAGCACGTACTGCTACTGCAAGCTCCGGGTGGGCATCACCGAGAGCAGCGAGCTCCTTCAATCGACGCACGCCGCCCTCAAGCAAGGGAACCCTGCGCACCTGTGACGCGGCGGCGAAATTCAGCAAGGCTGCCATTGTGGTGTCGGTGTACGGCGGCGACGGTGGCGGCGGAGGCGGCGACGGAGGCAGTAGTGGCGGGGACGGTGGTGGTGGCGGCAGTGGCGGTGATGGCGGTTGCATCGGCTGCTGCGGCGGCAGCGATGGCCCGGTCAGGGCGAGCGGTGGTGAGCCTGAACGCGGCGGCACCGGGGGGCCAGGAGGTAGAGATAAGGATGATGAGGAGTTGATGAAGGAACGCTATGGGCAACTGGTGATCAGAAGTTTGGTTCTCATAGTGGCCGCGACACCAGAAAGCCCGGCGTTTAGTGGTTAGTGCTATGCCCTTATATGCCTTGCTTGCGACCTGCCGTGGGTGCACCTAAATTTTCTTACCATCGTTTGGGCCAAGAAAAGGCGGCAAGAGGCCTGACAGCCCAATGATCAATCGGCGCACTGCTGCCCAGCGAGCTGGCCTCTGCGCTGATACCAGCCAATCACCCGGAGTAGCTGCTGCAGTCCACAGCGGCCGCCCCTGCTGAAGTTCCTTCCTCGCTTCCCTCAAACGCCGCCGCCCCTCGTTCGCCCCTTCCTGCTGAAGTCTGTCTAGCTGGTGCTGCCGCTGCGCCGCCGCCGCCGCCGCCATGGCGTGAGGCGCGTGATGTAGCAGTACGGCGGCGGCCAGCGCGCGCCACTCCTGCTCCGGAACCACCAGCGTCACATTATCCAGCACAAGGCGAGGCCCGATCGGGATGACGTAGCCGCCGTCTTCAGCGGGGGGTGGACGTGCGGTGAGCAATCGGTCCTGGCGGGGATAACGAATCCTTCCGCCAATCCTGCGACATGCATGCCGGCATCGTAGCATTCAATGTAACAATGCAGTCATCAGGACTGAAGTCGCTCGCGACTGTATGCCACGTAACAACATGCTTGGATGCAGTCGGCAGCTGGCTATGAACAACTGCTGCAAGCAAGCTGTCTCCATCCCAAAAGAACCTTCCATGGCGGGCTTGACGAAAGCGAAAGCCCGTGTACTAGGAAGCTTGCATGGCGGGCTTAATGAAGCTTGCATGACGGACCGGGACTGTCCGTCGCAGAGCCCGCATCCCTAACACGGACCGTCCCGCCCATGCATTCGTTGTCATCGGGAGGGGTGAATTATTGCATATCCCATCCCGCCTAGGACCTCAGTCTCCGGATCGCTACCCCCACGGCCACTTTTCCACAAGGTACGCGCCTGTCGCACTCGAAGAACCACAACGGTAGGGAGCTGTTGCGCCAAGCTGCGTCCTCCGGCCTGACTGCGGGTGGCTGAGGTGTGGCGCCGCTTGCTATGTCGGGCGGCAGGTTCAGCGGGTATACGCCTCCCGGCGCCAGGTTGTACAGAATCAGGTTTCGGAGCGTAATGGCCCGCACAAGCTTGCTCCGGTCGATTGCGCCCTGGAGGGAAGATTAAAAGCGCCATTGTTACAATTCAATAATTAATCCAGTCCGGGTCCGTCGCCGCGGGCAGCGGCACAGAAATTATGCAGCAGCCTGAAGGCATACCTATCGACAGTGGATTGGTATCGCTGTGTTTAGAAAGGCAAGCTTTCCATTATGTATACTTCATTGCGTCGCTTATTATGTCCAAACGTCAAAGCGAGCAGTGTGTTGCGCGTTATGTTCGTAGATCGATAGGGCGTGGCCAGTAAGCCGGTGACTCGGAAATTTCAGTACCGGTAGTTTTAATACGGATGAAAACATGCTCCAATTCAGCCTGAAATCCGCCTGCGAGCATGCTCCCACCTAACTTGCGCGTTTTGCGCACCTAGTACGTGCATTGGGTAACTATTATGTCTACACGTATGCCCGTGACGGAAAGGACCTAGTACATGTTACCGTGTACAGAGGCACCACCAGCCACCATGCTCCCATTGATTCCGCGCATCAACAAACTACCTGGCACCTGTCTGGACCAGTATCCGGCCCACCGTTGCGGGAGCACGTTTTGATCACTAACGTGGCCGATGAGACAGCACCACGCAAACCACAAGCCGTCAAAAAGACTATTATACCGAATATGGACGCGTTGTACACGAGCTGGGAGAGCTCTCGCACAACCCTGTCGTGCGATGGGCTGTAATAGCTCTGAATAGCTACGCCTTGTTGCATGTGTACACTGCACTGCTCCCCCCTATCGCTACGTGCCTACCCTGAGGTCCACAAAGGCTCGTGCGCCCATGAGCTCCTGCGGGTAGCCGGCGATGACACATGTGTCCGGAGGCCCCAGCGGGTCCTGGTTATTACTTTCGCTCTTGTTGGGCTCATCGTACACTGCCGGCTGGGGAATGGAGTCGTCATCATGCCTGCGTAATGTTTTACGCGCGGGAGGTGCGAATGCGTGTTTTAGCTCGGGCATAGCGCTGCTGTGAACATAAAAGGTGAAGATACCGGTAGGTGAGGTAGATGAGGCACATCGATCACCCCCGGCAACTACTCGCAAATCCGTAGTTTATTTCAATCCACAAGTACGGCTCCTATCTTCTGTATGTCCGTGTCAACGACGCTATGCATTTACGCGCGCGGCCCCGTACACATGACACCATGTATACACATGATGGCGCAGCATACGTGACCCCGTATACGTGCAGACCAAGCGAGCATGTAGGTGGCACGTGATGTATAGCGAACAAGCAACGTGCTGTCAACGCACGTTGGAATGAAAAAGACGGGGGCCATTTGAGGCGCCGGGCCGCAGAAGTCCATGTACTTTAATGCGCGGAAGAGACCGGACATCAAAACAACCAAGGCGGGTCCCTGCGGCAAGAGGCAGCCGGCAACGTACTGAGTGGCCGTTAATAAGCAAGGGGGCTCACAGCAGCGGTTGGCGTGCAAATCGGCGGCGGCGGGCTGGGGACAGCATTCACACAGGTTGCAGGGGGGACCCCACCCTCCTCGTCTGTGCAGCTGAGGCCCTGGAGGGGCGGGAGGGGTCCAGATGCCATACTCGATGCCGCCGTACATGCACACACACAAGCTAGACGGTAGGGTAATCCTAACACATGAGGACGCACCCACTGCAGCGCCGCCTCCTTGTCCCCGCCGTGGAGCAGCAGCGGCGGCCACACTAGGGACTTGTTCAGCAGAGGGACGGCGCTGGGCAGCGACTGGAACCTGCTGGTGGACAGCAGCGTGCAGTTCGACAAGAAAACCTGTGCACGGGGGGCAGGCCAGTAGGTAGGGGGGTGGGTTGGCTGGTGCAGGGCGGGGTATACGGGTATTGGCACGGCGGGGGTCGGTGCGGATCGCTCGCTGCCTGCAAGCAAGTAGTAGCTAGCACCAACAAGTAAGGCGTTCTTCCGTCCTTACTTCCTGGCTGGGAGGTAGGGTCAGTAGCTAAGGGGGTCAGATAGATTGCACCCAGGGGGGCATCAGGCAACAGATAGCAGATAGCATCAGACATTCAATGAAGACGAGCGTGTGCCGTGTCTGTCTCCACCGCGCCTGACACACCATGCGGTCCAGGAGCACCTCTTCCAGCTCAAGCCGCCCCTCGGCCTTCACACTTTCCGATTGATTGTCCTGAAGCTGCGAGTCATCCATCCAGGTAGGGAGAAATGGTGTGTTAATTTACCGCTTCGCTCATCAGCCGCCAGGTGGATGGTGGACATGGGTGACAAGGAACGAATGAGGTCGCAGGCTGGTTGGTTGGCTGGTTGGTTGGGGGGGCCGTTGGCGGGTGACAGTACACAAGCAGCGAGGGAGCCTGCTGCGACGAGTCACGACCAACACCTGAGCTGCTGTTGCCGCTGCCGGACAACCTGCCGGACTTGAACGAACCCTTTTGATCGTCAGCTTGCGTTCAGTAGGGCCGACCCGCACCCTGGCGCCCTCTCGCGCCGCACCTTCACTTGAAGCACATAGGGCGGAAGTGCAATCGACTGTAGGTTGAGGTTATCGACCTTTGCTACCTCCGCTAAAAAGGCCAGCTCCAAGTCCGGCACGACCAACACACAACCTGAAAGAATGACTTTGGCTCCCTGCTTGACACCATTTAATATAACGCTCCTGCGTGCGTGGGCAATGTTCCATGTGCGGCGGGCAACAAACTTCGTGATCAACCACCAGCCAGCTGTACAAGCAACTAACGTTCATTTTAGGAGCTCAACAGCATCACGCCAGTACTCGTATTGAAGGTATTATAAAATCATTTTGAAGGCATAAGCAATTATGACCAATGGGTCCCATGCATCTTTTTGTTTGATCACAAAGGAAAGGGAGGCCATTTACGATACTTGCCCATGGGTGACTTCTGGTGTCGCTAGCTTTTTGTTCTCTGGGCCCTTGTTCGGGGTCTCTAGTGGTGTGCCGTGCCTCGGTCGAATGCGTTTTTCCTTCTTCCTGCGTCGTTATCAGTGTCAAGCGATGCGCCGGGTGGCTCTATTTAACCGTCTGGGGCCGCATGTGACAGTTACTACTACAGGCTACTACAAAGGAAAGCTTATCAAAAGACACACAGATGATGCGATTTGGTATCGATAGGCCGTAGCTCCAAAGATGGCGCCAGGTTGTGACCACACGGTCAAGTGTTCAGCCCTCCCTGCCCTGCTGGCCGAGAATCTGTGGGGTGCCTTCTGTGCTAGAGCAGCTTGGAATGATTGCCGCAAGTCCGCAAGCATTCCGTCCTATGATGATTAGGTTTAATGCTCGTTCCGCGTGTGAAGTAAGTGCCCTTTATTTTTGCATGAGAAAGGACCACAGGTGATGGACCTACGATCGGCACCGGATCGCATTGTATAGGGATCGTACCTGCACTACTTGCTAGACGCACGGCTGAAGGTTATTAGGTACACTCATGTATGTAGCTAGCTCCTTGCAGCTCAGCGCTGTCCTCGCTGGTTTCATACGCGCTAGGGAGTGGTCCGACGTAAGTAACAATCATATTATTATAGCTCTGCGTGCTTGGCGTGCCCTGCTCTGGCGCTCTCGTCCCCTCAGCACCTCACCTTTTGGCTATTACTCTAAAGCTGAGCAATCCAATGAACAAGAGATTGCCGGGATTGTCCGGCTGCGTGACGTAAGGCAAATTGACGAGCGTCAGGTCGTACAACCGGGCTACCCCCACCGACGGGCTCGTCGTTTGTGCTTCTGCTGCGCGCCACGCGCCCTCGATTCCGGACAGGTCGAGGGTGGTGGTCCGAGATGGGTCGCCCAGGAGCACCAGCAACCGCCCGCTGGGCACAAGAACCTGCGATCGAATGAACATGTAAGGCGCGATGAAAGCTCTGGCGGAGCCTGTACCAGTATCCTTTATGCTGTACGACAGTACGACGTTTAAGACGCCTACATGTTCTGGAGTTTGTTCAGTACCAGGGTGTGTAGGCTAGTAGTAGTCGTACAAAAAGACCCGGTTACAAACGTACACGATATAGGGGGCGCATCAAAGAAACTAGCAGCTGCAGGCGAATAATTTTCGGACACGCGTTTGAATGTACATGCTGGAGGAGGCGCGGGGGCCGGGACAGGGCGGGCCGAGACGGGGCGCTAGATAGCATGTGGCAGGGTGACGGCCTGCCAGCGCCGGCTGGGCGCTGGCTTGCTGGGGTAAAAGGAGGATCCGAGGCAAACTCCGGTACGTGCCAGAGCCGTACGGGCAATACCATCCCACTCCCGCTGCCTGCCGTACCCCGCTCCGCCGGAACCGCTCACCGGTTCCCAGCTTCCGTCCACTGGCAGCGCCACGTCGGCGGCGATGGACAGGAACACGGGACCCTCCGTGGAGTTAAGAAGCGCTGCTGTGTCCGCACCCAGCTGCGAGCCGTGAGTGACGGCCCGGGCGGCGCACGGCTGAGGCGCCAGCACGCCACTACCGGGGCACGTCAGCGTGACGTTGGTCCACTTCACCTCCCCGCCCGTCCCAGGGGAGTCGTTCTCGCCCGGCGCCCGCGAGGTGTGGCGAGTGATGCGCACAACTCCGCCATCCAAAGCCACCCCCGGGCTGTAGAACCAGGTGTCGGTGTTTGCACACATGCTCCATAGCGCCCTGTCCATGTCCTCGACTGACAGCACAATCGTGACATCGTTCAGATGCAGTGTCGTCCCGGCGTCCACCCGAATAAGGCCCGAGGGCGCCAGTCCTCCCAGTGTGGGGGCGGGGCCCAGCGGCTGGCTCACGTTCGCCAGGAATAGGGACAGAGATGATAGAGTGAGCTGCTGGCCTGTAAGGATTAGGCCAGGACCGCAGTAGTTTTGATCGGATGAACTGAAAGCCACGCACGCACGCACTTCCTCGTCCTTTCATGTCCGATATTCAGGTAGAGCTTGCAACAGGAATGCATAAGGATGGACGGAACCCTCAGCAACATGTCAGTTGCCGTGCAACCCTGACCGTGTGGGCTGTAGTGGCAACACCCTGCAATCGCTAGCTTGTCCTAAAATCTACCGTATCACCTTCATATTTACGCAAACAAATGCTTTTATTGGGCAAAATGTGCACCTATGGAAGAAGTTAAATATTCCCCGGTGGCCTTCCCGCAAATAATCCTCAAAGCCGATGTTATTAAGTAACGGCAAAATTTCTCTTCGCTTTACGAAAGCGTAAATAATCGCTCAGAGGCCTTTTCGTTACTTAAATGTTTCCTCGGAACCCTTCCCGTAACTGACAATTATTTCTGTTCATTAGACACAAGTGCGGGATGTTACCTGTTTCTAGGTAGATACAAACCCTCAGCCACCCGTTAACTAAACTGCTGACGGTGTCATCCGTCCTGCTGTTGTTTCGTACTTCATCCGAGAAAGGGGAACGGCATGATAAGCCCCGGGCGCGGCCCCACAGCGCAGGTGTATGTTACGGAATGCCAGTTTCCGACATACATGGGCATCTGTACACCTGGCAATATGTAGCGAGGCAGGCAACTGCTGCACGTACCGGCGTATAGCGCTATCACAGGCTCCAGTGTCCACGTCAGGGTGGTGGGCGGCGACCATACAACCACCGTGAAAGGTGCGTCCGCGAGTTGGGGACCACCTGCCCTGGAATGCCTACGTACGCAGATAACCGAGCCAAGCGATTAAATCGATTTAGGCAGCAGGTAGGGGGTTCGCGGCGCCGGGTAGCCCGGCAGGACTTACTCAGCGCCCCGAAGACTGATTCGCCCCGTCAAGTCAGTGCCATGGCCGCGCAGGGTAACGGACGACGCGCCCGGAGGAAGTGTCGCGGGAAGCTGCTGAGCAGCATCGTCTGTGTCCGATAACACTGAAAGGACACCATGAGGCAGTGGTGCCTGGGTTGCAAGCAGGGATTGCACCGTAAAGTCTCCCAATGCACCAGGAGCTGATAGCAGTAGCTGCAGCATCACTGCCACTCGGAGGACCTTTGACACCTGCATCACGCGCCAAAACAACTGAGCCAGCGGGCCTCCAACATTGATAGCATTAGCTGACAACTTACAACCATTTCGTCAGGAGCGGGAACTAAATGTATGCTAAAACAGGGAATACGTGAACACTCGCGTCTTCAAAACGGCGTTCGCATCCTCGCGCATTCTGTCAAACATCGCTTCGGCAAGTGATGTGGATAAAGATATATTGGTGTGGTGTTTTGCAGCGTATGGTTCCGCCAATGCAGTAACGTTTGCGTAAGCCCCGGCTACGGCGTCGGGCATCGAAGATATATTACGGTTAACCACGCTATTATCAATACTAGCAGTATGTCTGAACGTTTACACCAAAGTGTACTGCGCCGACGGACGAGTATCTTCGGTCATCGGCACTACTTATCGTACGCCGGGTCCTTCCCAGTCCATCCTGCTGGCACTGCTCGCGCTGCTTCATGCGCTAATCCATTGTAATGGACGCCGCTGAATGCCTTTATTTTCATCTTCGGGCAAGGTAAGGAAACATTGCGCGGGTCCCAAACAAAGACCGCCGGCAACACGCCACACCCTACAAATAACAAACGCACCACAAGCCTATGGGTCCCAAACGCTTCCTGTCATGGGAACACTGAGCGGGTAAGGTAGCTCAACGTGGCTGATGCAGCCAAAGTACGGAAATGCTTGGCCTCGTAAGTAGCATGGCATGCGTATGGAGTACAACCTGAATGCATGCAGGTGGCCTTCCGCTGTCCTCTATTCCGTCTCCCCGCAAGGGCTGCCGCAACCAAATACTTGTAATGCATTACATACTGCTACTTCTACATATTACATTGGAAGTCTCCTTTTCCAGTCCTATGCTCTATAGGGCACGCCTCAATCACGACCCCGTCCGTGAGATCGTGTTGAGGACAAATGGGTTGCGAAAAAGCGCCAGCTCTGTGAGTATCCGGCGTCGAGCTTTGACTGAATTAAAACGCAATGGGCGTATACCGGTATACTACTGGCGTGGCGGTGTCAAAAACTGCAGGGTCAGAAGCCAAATGACCGGTGACACCGTCCGCCGTCACATTTTTTGCCAATGTATCATGTGTAGGATATTCTTTTACGTTTTTTAATGTAAAAAGCTAAGTAATAGCGTCTAGGTAGCGCTAATGGGTTGGGTAGATTTGTTACGAGCTGAGGCTTATAGGGTCCAGACGAGCCACGAGGCTCGTGATCGCGATAAGGCACGCCTACACCAAAAGGAAGTTTAAAGATGTTAGATACTATAACTAAAAGAAATAATATGCTGAGTTGAGTTGAACAGACATTACGCAAACATTACGTGTACTACCGGTAATCCTCAAACCGTACGCATTCTGTGCAAAACCATGCATGTGAACACCAATTCGGAAAGTGCCCCGAAACCCGAATTACCACATCTCCACATGTGAACTTGCCCTTACATGGGCTGTCAAAAACGACTTTGTCGGATCGCGGGCCGCAACTCGTTGCAATCCTTGCGTGCAACACCTTGCGCACGCGCGAATTGCTGACCTGTGAGCTCACCTATGCACGGCGTTTCATCCTCCGACCAACGGTCAGACTGAACGTACGAATCACGTTCATGGTGATATGCTGCACAACGTTTAGGTTCCCTTGTACCGGTGACTCGAGCATTCTGCACAACTACTGCGATACCGCGCCCATGGGATGCGGCTTTGGGATTGGCCGAGTTTGCCCAACAAAAACGCAGCAAATCGCTCGACCGGCCAGACGCTGCCAGACGCCGTTGTTTCCAATCTCCTCAAGCGATTCGCCGCAGGTAATAAAATACTTTAGTTATCAGGTGTCACAGCGCCCTCAAAGTATTGTATCCAAGTTGCCTCCCTCAAAAGGGAGAGAGTGTGTCAGCGGCCGCACCTGCGTGCAGGTCCGAGGTAACCAGCCTCACATCCACCTGTCCTCACACCTCCACTGCTGTCCTCTGCACGCAGTCGCTGACTGGCCACAGACAATACATGGAGCACCTGTCTGAAAGCGATTCATTCACTCACAAGGCCCTGCTGATGAACGGCCCTGAACGGCCGGGCGACCATCCATCCGTCGTCATGCAACATCCAGCCTGCCCCCTGTCTGCACAGATGCCGCCGCCATAGCGGCCAGCAAACACCATTACAAACAGTCACATTAGACGTGAGGAATCTGCGAACGTAAGTAACGCGTGCTCACGCAAAGACACGTCCCCCTCCTTTAGCTGCGGAACACAAGCTCGATCGGCTCTGCTGCGCCCCCCGTTTCCCAAGCCGAGAATCCCTCCAACGCGACCACCGCGCCCTTGACGCCCGACGCCGCCGCACTGGCCAGCGCGCCTCGCAACGTGGCGCCCGCTGCTGACCCACGGGTCACCCCTACGGGTCGGGCGGCTGCCTCCGGCGCCGCCGCAGGCGCCCTGCGATGCTGGCGCATGCTCACATCGTCCTCACCCGTGGTGGCGCTACTGCTGCTGCCGCAGCTGCTGCCGCCAGCGGCGGCCTGTGCGTGGCCCTTGCCGCATGGGTCGTTGCTTTGGCGGCCTTCCGGCACGTCCCGGATGCGCAGCATTGCGGCCGCCACAGTTACCGGCAGTGTGCGGAAGGAGGCGGACAGGCAGCGCAGCGCAAAGGTGTGTACCTGCGGGCGGCAACCACCAGTGTGTACGTGTACGTGTATGTGTATGCGTATGTGTATGTGTATGTGTATGTGTATGTGTATGTGTATGTGTATGTGTATGTGTATGTGTATGTGTATGTGTATGTGTATGTGTATGTGTATGTGTATGTGTATGTGTATGTGTATGTGGGGGGGGGTTACAAAAAAGAACTTACAGAAAAGAACCGTTGACTCGAAATGGGAATTGGACTGGGTGTATAGCCTTCGGACACCTGGACGCGCGCGCATACTACTACGCGCGCTGCGGGTCGGAAGCACCCTACCCCTGCCGAAGTCTTTGCCTTTCTTCACCCAACCGGCCTGAAGTCTACGACTGACGCAAGGTCCTGGAGTAGACGCTTACGCTGTGTAAGGGCACGCGACCAGAGCGGCCAGAGCGACAGCCCCGCCGTTGTCGTGCCCACTGGGAGCCTCGCTCTAACCCCCACCTGCCCCCCCCTTCATCTAGCCCTCCCCCCACCTGGCCCCGTCCCCCAGCCCTCCCCGCCCCCACCTGCCCCCCTCTCCCAGCCCTCCTCGCCCCCACCTGTCCCCCCTCATCTAGCCCTCCCCGCCCCCACCTGGCCCCCTCCCCCAGGGCCCCCACCTGGCCCGCTCGGACGTCCAGGATGGCGCGCAGGCTGCCACATGGCGCCGCGTCGCGGAGCCGGAGGAACGAGTACCAGTCGCCCACAGCCATTGCGGAAAGGACCTGCACCGTGGAACAGCAGCGGCAGCGGCGTCGCTTGCATGCCGCGGCGCAGACCTCCCCTGGACCACTCGACTGGCACAACTGCGCCTGCTAGGCAGCCCTCCCCCCCCTTTGCAAAAGGCAGTTTGCTGCTACTGCTGCTGCTGCTGCTGCTGCCGACGCGGCTGCACAGTCGTCACCCGCAACGACCTCGCACCTTGACGGCAAATTGCATGTGGCTGGAGGACATGTACGGCCGCACTTGGGGGTTTCGGAGCACAGCCACGGCGTCCGCCACTCGGCCCGATGGGACGCAGGCCAGGAAGAGGCAGTGCGCCGAGTACATCTCAGCAGCACGACGTCCCCCCTGGCTGCCGCCGGTGCTACTGCTGCTGCTGCATGCCGCGGCCTCATGTTCGCGAACACAAGCGGCGCTCCTGCCGGAGCCTGCCTCATCCTCAGTGTCGCTCACGCCTTCCACCTGCGTCACTCGCTGTCCTTGCTGCTCACGGCCGTCAACGAGCGACAGCCCGGCAGCGCAGCCTTCCTTTGCTGCCTGCTGCTGCTGTTCAAGGTGCTGTGCTGGGTACAGGTCGCTGGTAAGGCCATTCACTGACTTGAGATATTCGGACCAGCACTGGGCAGCAAGGCACACGTCAGCAGATGCCTCGTACACCTGTGCTGTCGGCGAGATCGCGATCAAGGAGGCACACCGGGACGGCGAGGAGGCAGAGAGTGGTCGAGGCGAGGCAAGGCGAATGGTAGTGGCGTGCAACGGGCAGCGCGGCCGAAGCTTACGCAGACGGACGCAGCGACGAAGCGACACACAATCGGGAGACGGCTCCACCAATACTGAAAAGACCGGGAAGGTTTAAGCGTTGATAAAATGCGCCCTTTCATGACATAGGTGAGCGGGCTGCGCAGCGGGGGCTGCGTCCTTTCATAAGTGGTCGTAAGTGGGTTTGGATCCTAATAATGGATCCTCGCAGCTGGCCATTCTTCCGTGCCAATACTCTTGCCTGGATAGCAAGGTCGCCTTGAACGTACGCAGCCACTAACGATTCGCGTAAGAAGCGGAAGCGCCGCACGGTGCTGTCGAGCTCATCTGTACCTGAACCACACATTAGCGCGTGCATATTGAATTTTTCACGATAATACGTATACCCCATTTGGGACTGATGGCCATCGACTGGAGTGCAAATCTCTGCTTGCCACTCACTTGCGCATCCCGCGTCAGCACGCCGGATTAGATCCGCGACTAGAGGCTCCAGCTGCGCCCAGCTTAATTCACAAGCACCAACATCGCCTGCTTTGCCAACTAGCAATGATGGTCTTGGAGGCAGCGCGCGCCTGGAAGTTCGCACGCATGCGCGGGATCTGATATACCACACTGACAATTTCAAAGCCAAACTTCGGTTGATTTCCTACGCACCCGTTTGATGTGGCCTCCATGGTCGGCTAACACGTAATTCGTCGGAAAGGCAGTCCAACCAAATCGTGTAAGACGTGCTGGTGGTAAAGCTAAAGCGACATGTAATCTCTACTGTATCAAAATGCGGTAAAATAACATATATATACTTAAATCATTCACGTGGAAGGTCGCGTACGCCCGAAATCATCCCGCCCCCTGTATTCAGCCGTTCAGCCCCATTCAACTCCCATCGCTTCACCCACATCTAATGCCCCCCTTCGTCCCCCAAGTCTAAGCCTTCGAGCCGAAACCGGCCTCCGGTGCAAACGACAAGTATCTGATCCCTGGGCGGGTCTGCCCTTCTTCGCCTTCCGCGGCGCCCTCCTGCGTGTGCGTGGGGGGAAACGCGGGCGCTAGTTGCACGTTGCGTTGCCCGGCGGAGAAGTCAAATCAGCGCATGTTTGGGCATGTAACCGTAACTCTGCAAGTCGTCGTCGCGACGTTCCATGCTTCAACGTGTGTTGCTAGGGTGCCGGTTGCTAGGGTGCCGGCTACACAGGGCTACACCAAATGCTGGGCGGCACACGACACCCTACCTCCCAACAGCAACACGCTTGTGCCACACGCGATCTGCAATTTGTGTAGGCGTATGCAAACCCTCCCGGAAAATCCCGGCCCTAAACCATAAAACCCTCAACGCCACCACGTACACCGGATAACCCATAATGCGCGAGCAGCACGTAACGATGCCTCCCATCGCTCCTCGGTTTTCCGTTACCCCCCCCCTTACCAGGTAGGATGCCGCCCCCCCACCCACCAGGTAGGATGCCAACTCCCCACCCACCAGGTATGATGCCAGCAGCAGGTGCTTGCGCGCCGCGTGCGAGCCTCGTCCCACCGCTTTGAGCACCATGGGGTTGAGGGGCGCCCCGGCGGGTACCGGCCGCACCGTGAATTGCGCGTGGTAGAGGGAGGGGTCCCCGGGGTAAGCCAGCAGGTCCGAACCGAACTTGATGCCCCCCGTCATCATGAAGCTGGGAGAGGGGAAAAAATAAACAGGGCGGCGCGGTTGCGGGAAGCAGAGCGGAGGGGTGTGGGAGAGAGAGAGAAAAAACCGGTCGAAAATAAAATCAACAAAGGAACAGAGGAGTTACTAGCTAGGAGGGGCAGGATGCCATCCGCAGGGTTTTGGGGTTTTCAAGCACGGGCACAACCCTCGTAACGACTGGGAGATCGTCTTTCGATGCAGCACCACCACGCAAACGTGGCTCGCCACACTACCGTACCCTTGTCGGTGGAGGTCGCAGAAGACAGCGAACCGCAGTCGCTCCTCATCCGTGTTGGGGTAGCTCCATCCCACACGACTGACCCCTGCGTGCGCCACCAAGTGAGGGGTAAGAAGTGAGGGGTAAGAAGTGAGTGGTAAGGAGGGAGGTGTGATTAGGGAGGGGTAAAACACACCGCACGAGCGCGAACTGAGGCCTGGCAGGGGCAGGCGGAGGAGACGGCGCCAAATGCCAACGGAGTTGGAAGCGTAGGCGCGGGAAGTTTCGCCTCGACAAGGTGCCGCGGCGAAGGCAGGGCCAGGGGCAGCCGGGCCACTGCAAACAAGCCACGTATCACATGCCTAACAGACTGTGCGGTGCGCTGGTGCGGTTGCCCCACTCGCGAGAGATTAGGTGTGTTTTGCTACCCGAAGCCTCACCCCCCGGTCAGGCCTACGGCTCTCCGCTCCAACCTCCCGGTCAATCACCCACCCGAACACCGTCCGAACACGCAGGCGGCGCCCCTTCTCCCTGTCCAGGATCCTGCTTCCAGCACACAACCCTAAAACCCACTTCCCACTACAGCCGGACCTCGCACCTCCGTCTGACGAGCCAACACGCGTCGCGCCACACTCCTCGCCAGCCGCCGCCGCCGCCCCCGCTGCCGCCGCCGTCCCCACTTGCTCGCTGTCGATCGCCCCCGACGTCGACGCCGCCTCTCTTGCCGCTGGCGGCGCCTGCTCCGCCTCCGGCGCCTGCACTCCCGCCCGCGCCGCCGCCGCCAGCTCCGCCGTCAGTGGTAGGGTGTATGCTCCGCCATCCGTCACCGCCGTCCGCCACCCCGGCTCCGAGCAATCCACTTCCGCCGCCGCTGTTACCGCTGCCGCCGGTGGTGCCGGAGTGCTATCCGCCTGCGCCGCCCGTCCGCCGCCCCCTCGCCCCTCGCCGTGTTCATCGTGTTGCACCGCCAACGCCTTCACCCCCGCCTCATCACCTGCGCCGACCCCGCCCGGCCCAAAGGCTTGCTCCTCCTGCGCCTGCTGCTCCCGCCGCTGCCGCTGCGCCAGCAGCCGCCGCTTGGCGCCCACCACTGGCAAGAAGCGCCCGGTGAAGCCGACCCGTGGGTCAAACTGCGAGTAGTACTCGTGGTAGGCGGCTTCCCAGTCCGTGTCGGCATCGACGCGGGGCCCCACGGCGGCGCTCCGCGCCGCCGTGGATGCGGCGGCAGCTGCTGCCGCGGCCAGTGATGACGCGGCACGGACTGGCGCGGCGGTTTCAGCAAAGAGCTCGATCCATCCTGCGGATTGCAGCGTGGTTTCGGAGCCAGGGTACGAGCAGGCGGGAGTGGCGTTGAGGGGTGTGTGCCCAGGGGGGGACATGGTGAGCAGCCTACGGGGCCGTACGGGCGGGCTTTAGGGTTATTTTTGGGGGGGAGGGGGGGGCGCAAACAGCACCTCTCACACGGCGTGGGACAACACGTGGGGACAACACGTGAGGGCCCGTACTGTTGCCGTACGCGAGCCGTCCTGGCAAACATCGCGCCCGGTACGGCAATCCGTGCCGTGCTGGCTGCGTTGCCGGATCGCATCCAAGGTCGGCACGGCTGGGCGCTCTAATCGCGCGTCCGACGGCGACGGCATCATCCCGTGCGTGTGGTGTGTGCCCTCCCAGGACGCCTCACCTTGCCGGACCGCCAGTGTGACCTCGTCCGCGCTGAGTTCTAGCGGCAGGTAGTTAACCTCGTTCTGGTTCTTGAATTCTGCGTGAGACCGCGCAAGGTCGGGCTCCCGGTAAGAGGTGAGGATGGAGGCCGCTGGGTTGCTGCGCGTACGAGGAAAATTGTGGTGTAAAACACAAAAGCAGGAATGAGGGTGCGAATCCTGGGCGATGCGCTCGCACGCCGTAGAGGGCGAAGAGGTGTCACTGGAAGCGGGGAGGGTTCGAGACGGCGCATAGGGCGATCATTTGATGGCAAAGGGTGCGGGTTGTCAGGAGAGAGCTTCGCCACGACTGAAAGTGCAAACATGCAG
Organism: Yamagishiella unicocca; assembly: GCA_003116995.1. NCBI lineage: Eukaryota > Viridiplantae > Chlorophyta > Chlorophyceae > Chlamydomonadales > Volvocaceae > Yamagishiella > Yamagishiella unicocca. The sequence goes on from BDSL01000089.1 coordinate 139,727, forward strand.
AGAGGCGCCGCTATCCGTTTGTAGTTGTGAAGTATGCTGCCGCCAGTCTTACGTGCAACGCTGCCGACGAGGCAGCCCATAATGCTGTGCTTCTTGCGTAGTCGCATTGCGCCTGTGCCACCGCATCGCTATCGAACCGTCAGCGCAATCCAGTCTCCGTGCTGCATTACGTGAAACCAAAAATGAACAAGAGCAACGGCGCGCACCGTTTGCATCCCACACGTAGCCTTTGCTGCCGGCAACGAAGCAAGGAATTGGTGTTGCCATTCGGAATCCCACTACTATTTATTCCTTGTAGTAAATATTGCAAATTTGTAACCAAATAATTGGCGAGGTCGGCGCTAAGTGGCTTTCGCATGGGGTCCTTGGGTCGCGCCGTGCAATGGGTCAGCATATTGCCAATCCAGTCACAGGTTTCAACAATACAGGTATCGCCTTGCGAAGATGGCATAATGCATGTAGGAATTGGGTCGTAGTTTGCATTTTGGTTTGGACTACCAGGCAGGAACAATGTGCAAGCTCTCTCGACAAAGTATGACAGGATCATTAGGATGTGGAAAGCATTACATAGTTATGCATCCATGCCTGCGGTCAAACCAACATCTTACGCACCTCCCGGTGCCCTTCGGACGGCTCCGTCAACGACTAGCAGCAGCAGCAGCAGCATCCGAAGCGAGCTGCAGCAGCGCCAGCCCAAACAACACTACCAGCGGCAAAATTGTTGCCAATCGCGTCGCGTTCGGATCGCCGGCGTACCATAATCCGTCAGAGCCTCCGCCAGGGCCTGGACGGGATGGACGCTTCATCGCCCGTACGCTGCAGCGGTTGTGGCAAGGATTGTGCAACGCTGCAGCCGTCATGATACGATTGCTGATGCTCGCCGTTGCCGGCTGCCTAGCAAGTCTTATACCGCGACCCGCGCCATCGCTGGCCGCCGCGCGATGCTGCGCGGCCACCACCTCGACATTAGGCAGCAGCTCACGGTCCCACAGCACGGACTTCTGTCGCAGGACCACCCCGGAGCGGAGCGCCGGCACGGGTCTGTTGGAGGAATGCGCCGCAGCCCCGACAGCTGAAAACTCCGGTAGAACCCCTGCCACACCCCTGGCGGACCTGGCGTTCTCTGCGGCGATCGCTCCCGCCCCAGCCGGACCCTCTGGCCAAACCACAACCACCACTTCCCGCGGTGAGCTGCGGGTTTTCAACCGAACGTACGACACCAGCCAGGCCCCCGGGGATGCCGCCGCCGCCAGCGTGTCACCGACAGCAGCTGCAGCGGCCGCCCCGGGGGCCGCGTTCTCGAATTCAGTTGGCGCCGGCGCCGGCGGTGCTACTGCCAGCGGCCCAGTGAGCAGCAGTAGCAGCAGCAACACGGCGGCCGCGGTGGTGGCGGCGGGCGGCGTGGCGGTGGACCCGGAGGACCTGGCTCTGGCCCAGCAGCTCGGAGTGGGGGTTTCGGAGGCGGGTGTGGTTAGGCTGTTCGAACGCAACCGCGCGTCGGTCGTCAATATCAGCGGCATGAGGGCGATGCAGGTGCGGCGGGGAGGGGCAGCCGATGCCACAAGGCCGTGGAGGCGTTTTGGAGGCGTTCTGGCAGGCTCCCTGAAGGCCGCGCCGGTGGAGGTGGTGGTGGTGGCGGCGCTGGTAGTGGTTGGTGGTGGTAGTGGTGGTGGTGGTGAGGCGGAGTAGTTGTTGCCTGGCGGCGGCCCCAGCAATACGCCCTAGCGCGTCCACCACAGTAGCCCACTACCGTAGCCTACCGTAGACCACCACCGTAGCCCACTACCGTAGTCTGACGTGGCCGCTCGCTCACTCACCTGCCCGCCCGTGCGCCGCACCCAGACATTCACCACGTTGGACCTGGCAAAGATGCCGTACGGCCAGGGCAGCGGCTTCATATGGGGTCAGAAGGGCCACGTGGTCACGTGCTACCACCTGGTCAAGGGCGCGGCGGAGGTCAAGGTGAGGACTTTTGGCACCGTGTCGTACCGTACGGCTCCTGGCGCCGTGTCCGTTGGGACCAGCGGCGACGGGTTGGGGATGCATACCGCTCCGGCAACAACGCCGGGGCTCACCTGCAACACCCTCCTCCCCGTCACCCGCGTCACCCTAAACCCCCCTAACCCGTCCCCCCCTTGCGCCGCCCCAGGTAACCCTGTACGACAACACGTCGTACACGGCCAAGGTCCTCGGGTAGGGTGCAGGTCTTTTCCATGTCGTTTTTTCCTGAGCCCCCACCTTGGTTTGGGATGCATGTGTGCACAGGCGTAGGTCGACACAGCTGGGACATTGGGGGGGGGGAGAATGCTGGTTTCCTGGGACCATGCATCGCCTTTCTCCGAAGTTGCCCGCATTGTTAGCGTGCGTGCTGCCCGGCTGCCTCCGGGACCTTGCAGGTACGACGCTGCCAAGAACCTTGCGGTGCTGAAGTTGTCGGTTCCCAAGAGTAAGGTGCGCAGCGGTGCTGGGCCAGGGTCGCCAACGCGACTCCTCACACGAACCCTTGGTTTCTCTGATGGGTTTCGAGGGAGACCCGTGGATGCCCGAAAAAACCGTTTAGAACAGGCGTTTTGAGATGCATGCTGGAGAACCGGGTTGGGGATACTAAAGCCGAAGGTCGTAATATGTTTCTCTGATGGGCATTCTTACCGTACCACCACGAGGTGCCGATCGACAGGGCCCTCGTCTTGCATTCCTGTTCACCTCACCCATCCGCCTCGCCAGCACTCTCCAACATGGCCTGGTTTCGGGGCTGGATTCTTGGCCTCCCCTCCCCCTGGCGCTTGCAGCTGCGGGAGCTGCAGCCGGTGACCCCCGGGTCGGCGGCGAGCCTGCGGGTGGGCCAGACCGTGTACGGAATCGGCAACCCGTGGGGTCTTGGACACACCCTCAGCCAGGTGCGTCGCTGCTGCCGCCTGCGGCACTGCTGCTTGAGGGCACTACCGCTTGAGGGCACTGCCGCCTGTGGGAACCTGCGTCCTCAAGTCAGAGGGAGGGAAGTCAAGCCAACGACGGGGGCTGGCGCCTGCTGCGTATACAAACCGCTGGCGGGACGGGGTGTGGGTGTGGGTTTTCGCTCGCCGACTTGCCTAGTTGCCGGCTCGCAGGGGCTGGTGTGCGGACTGGGGCTGGAGCTGTCGGCCGGGCTGTTCCCCATCAAGGGCGTCATCCTCGTAGACGGCGCGCCCGATCCCGGCAGCAGCGGTGGCGCCCTAGTTGACAGCAAGGTGAGGAGCCCCGCGGGATACATCCCGAGGAGGGAGGGAGGCGGGGGGAAGGTCTTCAGGCGGCAGCGGGACGGAACGGGTTTGTGTGTGGGGAGGGGGATTTGCGGGGCCCAATGAGGGGCTTATGGGCGGGTCCTCAGTGAGAGGCCTCCACCGCTCCCTCCACCGCAACGGCGTAGCTCAGCCCGGGTAGCAGAAGACAGAAATACGCCTATGCGGACCTATGCGGACCTATGCGGACCTATGCGGACCTACGCGGACTTATGCGGACCTATGCGCACCTATACGGACCTATGCGGACCTATGCGAACCTATACGGACCTATGCGGACCGCACACACCTCCCCCTCCACATGATGGCGAAGACTACGTGGCAGCTACACTGCCCATGTCGTGTAGCCGGGTCTTTTCGCCACCCCCGCATGGGGGGCCCGGAGCCCAGGGCCTCACGCGGTGGACCGCTGCGATGTGTGTAGGGCCTCAGGCGGTGCACCCGGGTCGCCCTCACCGGCATCGGCACCACCATGTCGCAATATCTGGAGCTGTCTCGGCGGTGCATACCTCCACAGCTCTCGCAGAACAGCTCCCGCGAACCTGGATCCACTGAACCTGAATCCACCGAACCTGAATCCACTGGATCTGGATCCACTGCAAGCTGAATCCACTGAACGTGGATCCACTGAACCTGAATCCACTGAATCTGCTACCGACGCGTCACCCGGCGCGCCGCGCGCCCCCTCGTCCCCTTCTCTCTCCCGCAGGGCAGCCTCGTGGGAATGGTGGTGACGCCTCCCGCCAGCAGCGGCGGCGGCGGCGGCGCCGGCGGGCGGTCCTTTGCGGTGCCCATCGACGCCGTGCGCGGGCTCATCACCCAGATCCTTGCGTACGGCAGGACTGTACGACCGGCGCTGGGCATCACGATGGCCCCGGCGCAGGTGGGGGCTGCCGCCTCCACTCTGTCCACTCGCCGACCTTGGATGCGTGCGACACCCTTACCGGCGGCTTCCAGCGTCTCCTGCATCGGGCATTTGCCTTCCTGGGGGCTCTGCCAGGGCCGGTGGCAGTCCCTGGAAACCACCGGAAACCCCACCAATACGCCTGAATGATAAGCCTCACCCTCGACTGTCCGGCTAACCGGGCCGCTGTGGTAGCGCCGCGCGTGGAAGGAGGGACTAGAAAGCGTCTTCTGCCTTTTGTCTTGCCATTTGTGTTGTTGGCGTGCTCACCTGCTGAAGCCTCCTTCCTTGCTACGCTGCGGTGCTGGCGGCTCAGGTGCTGGAGCGCGTGGGGCTGGACGGCGTACTGGTGCTGGAGGTGCCGCCGGGCTCGCCCGCACATGCGGCGGGGCTGCGACCCACGCACCGAGGTGGGCAGCTGGATGGGTGGGTGGCTGGATGGGTGGATGGGCGGCTGGATGGGTGGATGGATGGGTGGCTGGATGGGTGGCTGGATGGGTGGGTGGCTGGATGGGTGGCTGGATGGGTGGATGGGCGGCTGGCTGGGTGGGTGGCTGGGTGGTTGGATGGGCGGCTAGGTAGGCCGGAATCGACGTTGAAGCGACGGAGGCGTGGGTAGCGAGGAGTGCCGCGGAGAGGGACTGGGTGGCGTGGAGTAGCGTACATGACGCGTGAGGGAGCGGGTGGGTTTGTGTACTTTGGGAGGAAAGTTCGTGGGTGGGTTTCGAGGAAGACCCGTGGGTGGGTGGGCGGGGATGGCTAGATGGACATGCGGCGTTGCAGGGGCGAGGAGAAGCGAAGGGGTGGCAAGCTGTGGTTGGTGGTTGGGGGCAGCCTTGGCTACGTCGTACGTCGCCGGTGGTGCCAGGGACGGCGCGCGGAAGGAGCGCCCCTTGAACGCGAAACGTTTCTCCGCCCGTGCTGATGCGTGCTAACGCGTGCGTGCGCAGACATCTTCGGCGACCTGGTGCTGGGCGACATCATGGTGGGGCTGGACGGCAAGGCCGTACGGTCATCGTCGGACGTGTACGACATCCTGGACGAGCACCGAGTCGGCGACCGCATCAAGCTGGACGTCGTGCGGGACGGCAAGCAAGCAAGCCTCACAGTCACCCTGGGCGAGCGCATGTTGGGGGCAGTGGAGGAGTGATTCGCTTGTGCGGTTGGGCACGTGGGCCGCCTCGGGCCCCTTGGAAGGGCAACGGGATACGGCAGGATGCCGAATGTGTCGACAATTTTAACCCGTTTTTCGTGGTTTAGACACGGTGGCTGTCTTCCCGTGCCATTGTGGCCGTCGGAGTTGCCAGCTTTGGCACTAGGAGGGCGCAGCCAGCCGCTGACGTCGCGTTTGCTAACGCTTTGTTGTTTGCTTCATCCGCAGCCAGACGCTGACATCGTGTGACTTTCGCGTTTACGGCTAAGCGCGGTCGCTCGGAATGTTCGCGAAGAGCGGTTGAAGGCGTGCAGTTTGACAATAAGTCGTTTTGGCGCGGGGAATGGTTGGTGGGATTGTTGGAATGCAAGGCGACAGAGAAAGGGGCAGGTGGTAACTGGTAGAAAGAGGCCGGGCCATGCAGTGGCCAATGGTACGGCTGGCATCCGGCCGGGCCGCCAGGTTTCGCGAGGGCTTGATGTCATAACAAGTCTCGAGGGCCATGGGTACAATTAATTTGTGCAGTACTGTGCAGCTTATTAATTCCTCTGCTTGGTGAAAAATGGTAAATGGGTGTAACTCGTGTACTGCAGGTGAAGACCGTATACGGTAACCCGGGAAGGGTCCTTTGAGCCGTACGCCCTTAACCCAATAGCCGCACAAGGTACCGGTATTCATCACGTCGAAAGTTGTTATATGCATCTGAGTATTAGTTCCCTCATTTCATGGCAAGGATACTTGTCGACGCCTGAGGTATCTGTGTTGCAAGGGAACTTTGCTTGGCATGGCCGCCAGCGAAATCGCCCACGCCCAATGGGCAGCTGGCGCATATGATTGGAACACCCTGACTCTTGAAGCTTTTGATTCTCGCGGCACCAGCAAGAGGCGGAAACCGGGGTCAAGCTCGTGCCAAGCCCCAGGCTGCACTGTGGACCTGAACGAGGCTAAGCCATACTTCAAGAGGCACTGCATATGCTCAACGCATATGAAGGCGCCTCACGCCTTGATAAACGGTGAGCAACTAAAGAGTGCGTTCTTTCCGCGAACGCACAAAGCCTACCCATTAATTTTCGTCGGTTTCTGCGCACCTTTAAACAGTATCCTTGCGCAAATGAATGCAACGTCATGCCCGAGGTAGTGCTAGTTTAAGGCCGTCCTGCGCTCGACGCATGCTGTGCACACAGGCGTCAAAATGCGATACTGCCAACAGTGTGGGCATTTCGAAAGCCTTGACCTCTTCATCGGCGCCAATCGGTAAGGAATAACGGGTATAACTTTTTCCTCTACCTTGCATACCGATGGCCGGCAAAGCATTTCCTCTAAAGGGCCAGTACAGATCACAGTAAGGTGTTCCCGATGTTACGTCAGTGCGCATTGGATGGCCGATAACAGCTCAAAACCTGGGTAGGGACCTGCCGTTGTTGGACCGCGCCGTGGTTGTGCATAGGGAAGGTCAAACGTTATACAGTGTTTTGTGCCGCACAATACAGGAGCTGCAAGATGTCTTTGGAGCGGCGCTCCGCCATTGCGCAGGCGACGAAACAGAAGAGCGGGCGCTCGGCGAAGTCGCGGGACCAGCAGATGGGCAGGGAAGTGAGCACCAGCGACAACACCAGCTCCGACAAAGGCGACGATCGAGGTGGGAAGAGCAGTCTGTGGGGCAGCCCCATGGAGATGCTCAAACTTGAAATCGACAAGCGCGCGGCGCCAGGTGACCTGGGCGCGACAGCGGGGCGACTCGGTCCGCCACTGGCCCAGTGGGATGCCCATCGTCGCCCACCGCTTGCCCGCCATCTTCCACCTTGTAAAAGAGCGTGCTGTGGTGCCGCCTGGCCCTTACCCCCCCCTTCCCTTCGGGGAGTCCCTTATATCCCCCCCACACCACACACCTCCTCTCACCCCCCTACATCCCCCGCGCCCCCTACATTTTGCTGGATCTGTCGGGTGGTACGACCCCCTTCCCCCCCGGCGCAGGCACCCAATCGTGCCTAACCCGAGATGTAGACATGGCCGTCGACAGCAGCAACCAGGTGGGGGTACGGCAGCCGCAAACACGCAACCCCCGGGCCGGGATTCTTCGCGGATTCTCTTAGATTTTATATATGAAAGGCCCGGGCCCTATGCAATGTGACTCACGCTGCCACGCACTCCCGTAGCGGTAAGTCACCTGAATGGACTGTACGGATCCCGCTGACGTCATCAACACGCAATTGTACGAATTCTGTAGCCCCTGCTCCTTGCCGCTCCTCTCTTGGGCCCGGGCTGGTGACACGCCTTGCATAGTCCTGTGGGCTTAGGGGGCCCTATGTAACCTGGCCCCTCCCCACGTTGCGCATTTGCTTTGTTGGACGGCAAACCTACATCACCAATCACAGAATCCGTCCTTACAACATCCGTCTGCGTCCGTAACGCGTCCCCGTTTGTCGAGCGCCATCCCCCCCGCCCACCGGCCCGCATCCGTTTCCCCTCAGGGCCAGGGCCAGGGCGTGGGCGTGGGTATGGGCTTCAACTTCAACACGGCGGCCGCAGCAGTGGACTCCCGCACCGCCTCCACCGCCAACGCCGCCGGCTTCGCACATCCCATCCACCTTGGCTCCAACGCCGCCGGCGCCTCCAGCAGCACCGGCGTGGCGGGATCTGGACCCGGCCTCCGACCCCACCCTGGCGGTCGGTGGGGCGGCGACGGCGGCAGCGGCCTGCTGCAGCCCTTGTCCCAGCAGCAGCTGCCGCAGGTTCTGCGACTGGCCGACCAGCAGCAGCCACACGCGCGCGGCGTCTCCTTCTGGGACCAGCCGGCGACGGCGGAGGTTGGCATCGGTCAGAGGCCGGGTGCGGGCGGGTCGGCAGTTGGCGGCGGTTGGGCGGTCTGGGGAGCCGGCGGTGGTGAGCGTGACCGGGTGCAGTTTGCGGACAACGCAGCGGCGCGAGTGCTCTCGGCGCCGCGGCCGCCGCTGTTCAGCGCCGCAGCTCCCGCAGCGCTCAGCTCACTCAGCGGCGGCCTCAACCACATCCAAGACCCCCGACTGGACATGCAGCTGCAAGACATCGTCAACTCGGCAAGGCTGGAAGGGCAGGGCTGGTTCAGCGGCTCAGGCCCCCGGGGCTCAGCGCCCGGTGCAGGGCCGGGGTATGCGGGTGCCGACGGCGGAGGGCTGCTCCTGCGCCCGGGACTTCTCGGCAGCGTCGGCGCCGGCGGCGCCGACAGCGGCCGGGCGGCGTACCCGTACACACGAACCGCCAGGACGTTAGCCGGTTACGAACCCATGTCAGTGGGAGCCCCTGCCGCTAGTCGCATGAATAGTGAACACGTCGGCGGTATGGGACTCATGGACCGGTCCCTCGGCACCGCTGCTGGCGGCGGCGGCGGCGGCGGTGGGCCAGCGGCGCTGGCGGCGGCGCTGCGAGGCGGCGCCGGCCCTGGCAACGGAAGCATCCACAAGCCAGAGCCCATGTTGGACGTGAGCACCTCGTCCGGTGCCGCCGCGTGGCAGGGCGGCGGCGCCGGCGGCAGCCTGCTGACGTGTATGCAGTACCTGCAGCAGCAGCAGCAGCAGCAGCAGCAGCTGCGGGAATCTGGGCGGCCGGAGGCGTTTCCTCCGGGCCGCCAAGCGTCCAGGGAGCTCATCAGCTACAGGCCGGGGGAGGTGGGGAGCGCGCAGCGCGACGTCGTACACCCCGTGTCGTAGATGCCTCGTCGTACACATATGTTGTGATGCGCCGGATGTACGTACGTACGTGGGTGCTTACGTACGTACGTACAAACCGCCTGCGGGCGCCTTCCCTGATGTGGTAGTTGGCGCTTTGTGCTGAGCGACGAGGACGGCCGCGTTGCGCGTTTAGGACCTGGCGCAGGGCGTGAAGCCCCGTCTTGCTTTTGTTTGTGCTGTGCTGTGCTGTGCTGTGCTGTGCTGTGCTATGCTGTGCTGTGCTGTTCTGTGCTGACCCAAATCCCCACCCTCGCCCTCGCCTCCGCAGCCCGACCCGCTGGTCCGCATGGCCTTGAAGCTCACCAGTCGGGCCCCGGACGAGCTGGACGCGACCACGATTGCGTCACTGAGGAAGCTGCTGTCGGTGTACGACAAGCTGCAGGTACGGCACCCTCACGGGGAGCTTCCCCACGGGGAGTTTGGCTGGCGCTCCGTCCGCTCCTCACTCATCCCCTCACCGCGCCAATGGTCTTTGGCCCCCCGCCACCAATTTACTTGTCGTTTCTCTATCGTGTATTCCATTCCTCCATCTGAGGATCCACGAGCCACTGCCGCAACGAGCCACTGCCGCAACGAGCCACTGCCGCAACGAGCCACTGCCGCAACGAGCCACTGCCGCAACGAGCCACTGCCGCCACGAGCCACTGCCGCAACGAGCCACTGCCGCAACGAGCCACTGCCGCCACGAACCACTGCCGCCAGGAACCACTGCCGCCACGAGCCACTGCCGCCAGGAACCACTGCCGCCACGAGCCACTGCCGCGACGAGCCACTGACGCCACGAACCACTGCCGCCACGAACCACTGCCGCCACGCACCTCCCCTTTCCTCCTCCCTCTCCGCCACAGAGCATGCAAGGCTACGTGCGCCCCGGGTGTACGGAGCTCATCGTCGACGCACACCGCATCATCACCGCCGCCGCGGCCGCCCCCGCCGCCGCCTTGGGCAGCGGCGCCACCGCGTCCGATGCCTCCGACAACTGCAGCGCCGCCGCCGCCGTGGCTCTGGAGCCCGGCTCCGCCAGCGCTCTCTGCTCCGGGGCCTCATCGGACATGGGATCGTGGTGCGACGAGTCGGTGAACCTGATGCAGCGATTGCCGGCGGAGGTGATGGAGCGGCTGGCGGCGTGCGGGGCCCCCGGTGGCGAGTCGCTGCTTTGTAACCCGCAGGTGTTGGAGGCGCTGTTGGAGATCGCGGCGGCCAACAACACGGCCGTCTCGCTGCAGCTCGAGGACGTGGTGGGTAGGGGTGCGGGGGCAGCCGCTGGGGCCGAGGCGTGTGCAGAAGAACGCATGGCGGAAAAGAACGCATCGTGGGTGCACGCCGGGTGGGTGGGTGGGTGGCTGCACGCCGGGTGGACCCGAGGGAGACCCGTGGGTAGGTGGGTGGGTGGGTGCCGGGGGACAAGGCCAACATCAATTAATAGCGTCAACGACGCCAATACCGTGAAAACTGCCAATACCGCCACCTTGCAGGCGATTTCTGTCGCCGAGGACGGCACTTTGGGGCCCATTCGCAAGCTGGAAGACCTCCCGATGATTGCTGCTGCGTCATGCGTCGCCGTGAGCTCCGGTGCGTCGCTCCGTTGGTGGGGTCGCTCCGTTGGTGGGGTCGCTCCGTTGGTGGGGTCGCTCCGTTGGTGGCCCTGCCGCCTCTATGGGGCCAGCTGCGTCCGCATCGCTGAAGCAGCAGCCGTTACCAACGTCCTGCGCACTACGCCCAAAGTCGCCCCCGGACGCTGCCCGCCGCGGAGGCCCCCACACCTACACATACAAATACACATACATAAACATAGAGGAGGGGGCTGCGGCCCCTCAAGCCCCTCTCCTTATAGGAGAGTGCTTCGGCGGTCTTTCCGTTAGGGCAGGGTAGCTGCCCTTGGCCAACGGAAGGCCCGGTCAGGTGATGTAAAACACACACATACAAGTACACATACACACGCACGCACACACACGCACGTGGACCCCCCATGTGACACCCGCAGACACCACGGGGACCGAGGTGGCGCTGTACGGCAGCAACCTGAGTGTTCGGGGAGCCACCTTCTGGGCGCGCATGCACGGAGTGTGCTACCAGTTGCAGGTGGGGTGTCCCGGGGGAAAGGCGTTGTGTGTGTGTGTGTGTGTGTGTGTGTGTGTGTGTGTGTGTGTGTGTTTTTGCGTGCGTGGGGGAGGTTTGTTCGAGCAGCTCCCTGCAGGGGTGAGGGGGTTAGCGGGGACCAGGTGGAGACTGTGTGGAGAGGAGGAGGAGTAACGGTCCTTTTCTGTAACTCCCTTTCCCCCCTGCCCTCCCGCGTTGCTGCTGCGCAGACACGGACTGACTGCGACGGTGGTGTGGTGGCCAGGCTGCCCATGCTGGGGAGCTGCGGCCTGCTCCAGCTGGAGGCGGCGGTGGGAGGCGCCATAGGGCCCAGCTACCCGCTGCTGGTGGTGCCGGGACCGCTGGCGGTGGAGGAGGTGCACGCTACGGCGGCAGCCATGGGGCCGGCCAGGTGAGGCGGAGGGGGGTGGCAGGGGGAGGGGGAGGAGGAGGAGGAGGAGGAGGAGGGGTGGCAGGGGGAGGAGGAGGAGGAGGAGGCGGAGGGGGGTGGCAGGGGGAGGGGGAGGGGGGGGAGGAGGAGGAGGAGGGGGTGGAGGGGGAGGAGGGGGAGGGGGAGCAGTGAGGGGCGTGTGTGTGGGGGGGGGGAGATACAGGAAATAACCGGTTGCCCGACATGAGAAGTGTAGCTGGGGTTGGGTGGGGGTTACGGTGAGCGTCGCGAGCCCCCCCCAATTGCAACCCCTCGGGCCGGCCGCAAGTAACCCCTAGACCACGAACCATACATGCATGACACCCGTCCCGCCCTTCCTCACTTGGTCTTGGCCTTGGCCTTGGCCCGCCGCCGCCGCCGCCGCACACAGTCTCCGGCGCTTCGTGGCGGACTTCGGAGCCGTGCTGGGCACCGGCGCTTTGTTGTCGCAGCCGCTCAACGGAGTGGTCCCCGTGCGCAGTGTCACCGTCGCCGCCGGCTCCAGCCCCTGCCAGTCCGGCACCTGGGGCTCCACGGAGAGCGCGGTCATCAGCTCCCACAACACCAACACCAACACCAACACCAACGACAATGACAACAAGAACAACCACGACAACCACGACAACAACATCAGCCACGAAGGCGACCGGCTGAATAGCATGAGGGGAATCGCGGGAATGTCAGCTGACACGGGTGTGATACTGAATGCAGTGCAAAGCATCGCCGCCGCCGAGCCCATTCCGGCGGCAGGGGGGACGGTGGAGCAGCAGCAGCAGCAGGGGCAGCAGCAGCAGGGGCAGCAGCTGATGGTGATGGGGTCACGTCGCCGAGGTGGTGGAGGCAGTCGGGGCAGCAGCCGCGGCAGCAGTCGGACGGCCAGTCCGGCCACTAGCGGCACTGGGGGCGAATCGGGGCTGATGAACGGGGCCGACCCCACGGATGGGATGACGAACGCGGATGACGAGCAGGTGGTGGAGGCCCTGCTCAACGGAGACGCGGTGCAGAGCCTGCTGGTGGGCGGGGGGAGCGGGGGCGGGCGAGGAGGGGCGGGGGGGGGGCGGGGAGGGTTTCGAGGAAGACCCCTGGATGCGAGAAAAAGGGGAGGAGGAGGACCTGATGGCTATGCGCATCGCGCCACCACCACCACCACCACCACCACCACCATCACCACCACCACCACCACCACCATCACCACCACCACCACCATCACCATCCGGGGATTGCAAGGAAAACCCGTGTAAGAAAAAAAACCACCACAGGGATGGGGGATCCCCTCCGTTCCCTGTACGGATGTACGACTCACATGACCTAGCGTAGGCGGCGAGTCCTGGCGGGTGGGTGGGCGCCCCGTTGCTGGCAGCCAGCGCACACACACACACGCACACACTGCCCTTTGTCCGGGTCTTCTCGCCCCTTGCCTGTACCCCTGACCGCGGACCCCCTTCCTGTACCCCTGACCGCGGACCCCCTTCCTGTACCCCTGACCGCGGACCCCCTTCCTGTACCCCTGACCGCGGACCCCCTTCCTGTACCCCTGACCGCGGCACCGGCCCTGTGCTGCCCCTCCGCGTCCGCCTCTGCAGGAGTCCAGCGTGGCACTGCTGCAGATGATGGTGGAGAGGTGGGCGGTGCCGCGGGGGGGGGAGGGGGGGGGAGGGGTTGCAAACACGAGCCCGGAGAGGGTGCTAGCTAACACTGTCCTTGTTGATTTGCGGGGAATAGTGCTACGCTTCGACCTTTCGCAGCCCCCTCGTAGAGGACCAGGCGGCAGCGTTCCAGTCCAGGCCAGTCAGGGGGTGGGGAGGCAGTCCTAGGGCTGGTAGGTCCCGGATCTCATGGCGCTAGTCGCGTTCTTGTGGGCCGATCCCCCCAAAAAACCCTCGAACCCCGGTTCGAATCCTCCCGTCTGCACCGATCCCTCAACCCCAGGTGCATGCAGAGCTGCACCACCGCCGTGGTCTCTAAGCTGCTAGAGCTGCAGGAGCGCTTCCCTGACCGAGTCCATGTTGCTCTGGCGCCGCCACCCCGCGCGGGTACCTTCGGGCCGATGCATGCGGCGGCGCGGGCCGGCGACGTGCCGGCCATGGTCTCACTGCTGGCTCTGGAGGGGCTGCTGGGGGAGCACTGTAGCCTCCTGCTGCGCGGTGCGCAGCAACTGGGGGAGGGGGCCAGTGACAACGGGCCAACGTCACGGCCAACGTCACGGGGGGGGGGGGGTACAGGATAATCCGCGAACGGGCGGCAACGGCGGGTTTCGAGGAAGACCCGTAGATGCGAGGAAAAACCGTAACGCGGGGGGGAGAGGGTAACTGGTGTTGGCTGCTGTTGCAGAAGCGGTTGACACGGGTGTGGAAGTCATGATGGGTCGCAACTGCGGGCGCTGCTACAGGAAAGCTGCTTTATGTTTTGTAGGCCTGCAGCGGCGCTGGTGTTTTGCTCCTGTGGGACGGAGCTGCTAACGCCTCCGGCGATGAGACGTGCAGCTCCCTTCCCGTCGGCACCCCACCGCATGTGGCACCAGCTGGGGGCGCGAGCCTGTCTTCCCCGCCGTGCCGACCCACGGGTCTTCCTCACACACACATGGCCCTCTGCAGGTGTCAGTGGAGTGACGCCGCTGCACATGCTGGCGGTGCTGCCCCAGGCGCCCCGGCTGCTGCTGTCTCTGCAGCGGGTGCATCCAGGAGTGGAGCAGGTGAGCTGGGGTGGAGGGGAGGTGGAGGGGGAGCCGCTGGCGGCATTGCAGAGCCCATGGCCACGACCCATGGGCGCGTTTCGTGTCCTCGGTTTTAGATGGTTGCGCCCACGGGGGTGTCCCACCTCGCAGCCTCTCGTCTCTCTGATGCAGTCTCGTGTGACGCTTCCCGTCGTACATTACCCTAGCACCGACACTCGCCCCTCCCCCCCGGCCCCGGCCCCTCCCTCGCCCCTCCTCCCCGGCCGCCCTGTTCACTCCGTCGCTCCAGGCCCTCGTCACCGCCAGAGCCGACGACGGTCTCACCCCCATGCAGCTCTACCGAATGACGCAGCTGCCTCCCGGCGTGGGTCGGGCCCCAGACACCAACATCAACAGCACCGACAGCGCTGCCGCCACCAGCACCACCACCACGACCACCACCAACACCACCAACAACAACAACAACAACACCACCAACAACAACAACACCGACAACAACAACAACAACAACACCAACAATAACAACAACAACAACAACAACAACAACACCAACAACAACACCAACAACAACAACAACACCAACAACACCAACAACGATGACGTCATGTCTCGATCCGCCCCTGCATTCTCCAGATCTACCCAAGTCGAGGAGGGTGCCCTCGTACAGTCGGCTCCGGAGCCACGGTCGCTGTCGGCACACTCACATGCTGTATGGACGGCGCAGCGGCGGGACCAGGCCTCGCCCCTCCCTGTAGTCGTGACAATACCCACCGACATGCTCCTCGCGGCGGCCGCCGCCGAGCAGACCCTCTGCGAGGAGTGGGCGGCCCAGGGCGACTCGCCGTGCGCCCGTCAGCGGGGCGAGGTTGACGCCATGGTGCGTCATCCGCTGGGTACGGCGGCGGTGGCGGTGGCACCGGGCGTGGGGTCGACGAGTGACGTAGCCACTGGCGCGAGCGGCAGCGGCATCGGCGGCGGCGGCGGCATCCGCACCTCGCTGACCTTGACGTCGTCGTTCCCGCTTGACACCAACCGCGGTCGGGTCTCGTCCCATCAGGTGCTGCAGCAACAGCAGCAGCAACAGCAGCAGCAGGAGGCGGCGGCTGACGGCGCGTCGGACGTGGTGACGGCGCGCGCCTCCGTCATCGACGCGCGTACGACGGGTACGGCACCCTCTGCGCAGGCCGCCAGGATGATCTTCACCTCCGCCAAGCAGCTGCAGGCGGCCGAGCAGGCGCCCAAGCAGCTGCACCCCAGCACCTCGATGACCTGGTCGGCCGTCAGCTACCTGGCGCCGGACCACCCAGACGTCGTCATGGGCGGCGCCGCCGGCGTCGCGACTGATGACCTGGCGGCGGCGGTGGCGGCGGGCCGTACACTCTGCGACGCCGCCACCATGGACGTGCCCTTTAGCGCCGACGCCGACGCGGGCTGCGGACTCGCCCTGCAACCTTCCGTACACCTGGCGGCTTCTGCCGCTGCATCGGTTGAGGTTGGCGCGGCCCCGGCGGGTGTTGCGAAGGCGGGCAAGAGCTGCCGGCCTGTCGACGCTGCTGCCGTCGAAGCCGGCGGCGGCGGCGGCGGCGGCGGCGCTTCGCCACCGAGTGGTGCACCCACGTGGGAGTTGGTTGGGCCCAGTGCTCGGAATGCAGTCTGCGCCGCGCTGGCTGCGGTGTCGGTCTCGTCTATAGCCACCCTGCCGCACCTGCCGATGCCGGCGGTGGTGCTGCCCTCCCGGCTGACGCTGCTGGCGCTGGTGCTGGTGTACGGCGTCATGTTTGTACGGCAGGGCTACTCGCGGCAGGGCGTCACGGAGGACCTCTTCGCGGTGGGCCTTATCCTGGCGGTGCTCACGGTCCTGCAGGCGGTGATCATGGCTGCTCCGTCTACCCTGGGCTCGGACTCTGACGGTGAGGGGGCCCCCACTGAAAGGGTGGGAAGTGCAGGCGGGCGTGTGTATATAAGCATGCGTGCGTAAGCGAGTGGGGGGGTTGCTAGTGGGGGGAGGTGCCGCCGCCTGCGCCGAAGCGTTCCCATCCAGCCCTGCACGTTACTTCCCCGGAGGGTATAAGATAAATCCAAGAAGATAAATCCAAGAAGATAAATCCAAGAAGATAAATCCAAGAAGATAAATCCAAGAAGATAAATCCAAGAAGATAAATCCAAGAAGATAAATCCAAGAAGATAAATCCACGGCAGACAAACCCCGGGAAGGGGTGGGAACAGCTTGCGGCACTGGGCGGGCACGGCAGAGCAGCATGGCGTCGGTTGCGTAAAGCGGTTGCCGGTTGACATCGGTTGGTGGCATGGTGGGATTGGTATGGCGTTACGTGCTCTGCAGGGTTAGACCCGTGGTTCCGCTGGTGGTGACAGCCGCAACCCTTTTCGCAGCGCACCTACTTGTCGCCGTCGTCGGTTCACCGGATTGCACTCTGCCCCACCTTCACCCAACCCGCCCCAACCCGCTCCATCCCAACCCGCCCCAACGCCTGTTCTAAACGGGTTTTTTCGGGCATCCACGGGTCTCCCTCGAACCCACCCCAACCCGCCCCAACCCGCACCACCCCAACCCGCACCAACCCCTCCCAACCCAACCCAACCCAACCCAACCCAACCCAACCCAACCCAACCCACCTCAACCCGCCCTCAGTCACCGGCACCACGCTCATCCACCTTGTGGCCGAAGCACAACACTTGAGCCTCATCTACACTGTCGCGATGGCTGCCAGGAACGGAGCTTCACGGGTCGCCGGTTCGACACCCGCAGCCGGCGGCGCCGCCGGCGCCTTGGGCGCGTACGACGCCATCTCGCTGATCGTGTCGTACATCGTGTTTGGCCCAGCCGCCTATGCGTCCATGTCCCTGCGGCCCGAGCTCAAGTCGCTCGGTCTGGCTTGGTCGCTTGGCAGGTACGGAACTGGCGGTAGGGCTGAGGGGGCACTGGGGCAGACAGCGGGGAGTGAGGGTGTCACGTGTGTTTTGCACACGTCTCCGTGTCTCCCCCGACCCTCCGCCGTCGGGTCACCGAGCCCGACCTAACACCCCCTGCTTCGGTGGGGGCGCTTCGGCTGGTCGACCAGCCTTGCACGCCCGGGATTGGCACCAACCAGGGCCTTCCGTCCGCCCCATTGTTATTCTCATGTACCGTATTCTTGTCGCTGCCTTCCGTCCGCTCATTGTCTTCCTCATGCTTATGCGACACGCTGTTGGCCCCCTGTTCCATTCGATGCACCTGGACCCTTGTGTTGCGTCTTGACCCCACCACCATGACACGCGCCCTCTGCTGCTTCAGGGCCCACATTCTCGTCTGGACCTTCGGAACGCTATGGCGGTGGTCGCATTGAAGCAGGTTTGCTGCTCCGGCTTGGGCAATGACGCGGACCATCTCCTTTTTCAGCCGCATCTCTGGGCCCAACTCCTCTCCTCTGAAATCGGCCAGCAAGAAAGGCAATGCGGCGGTGGGGAGGGGAGAGCTGCCGGCTCAGCGACCGGGCGGGGGTTGTTGTGAACGCGGGTATGGGGTTGATGGGGACACAGGCGGCGCCTGCGTATGATCATGTACTCATGCTGAGGGTGGGTCGGGCTGGACACGGTCACCCTCGTTACACGTGGCAGCATCACACCGAGTGGCCGGCTCGGGGCTGTAAACTATTCATTGGGAAGGATGGGGTTCCGAGTGGCAGTTAGGATGAAGAGTGTGGTCCGGCGGGTTGCTTTCGAGCACGTCGCCCTGGTCCGCGGACGACCCGTGGGTCATCTGTTGGCGCGAGTGGGTGGTTGGGGGCATGAGGGCTCTTCAAGCCAGCGCGGGCGTACGATTCGAATTCAAGTATGTGCACTGAGGATATTTTGCAACGCCCTAAAGCCCTGTGAACTGTACCGAGCGCATCCGTCTAATTGCTGCGCGTATACTTGGCGCCTGTCCTGGGTCGAATGCAGCCTTGTGTCCGCGCCTCTGGTAGCGTGTGTTTCTGTCAGACAGCCGGTCGCAAGGCAGCCGGCGTGCCCGGGCGGGGCGGCTGGGAAACGCCGAACAGTTCACGCTGAGATTCTTACGGTTTGTGAGATCGTACGTTATCTGGCAGCGCTGAACTCTGTTTAACGACGTGGGTTGGGTTGGGAGGGTCAGTCCAGAGCACCAGGGGCGCTCTATCTCCCCTCCCCCCTGCATCTAGGGGTACGCGGACGGACTCTCTGGTCATGTCGTGTCAGCCAACGGGGTGTTCTTCCCGACCAACACGACCGGGCCCTCGGTGCCCTCGTGTATGAAGTGCGCAATGCTGTGTCACTGGCGCCCCGTCGAGACAGCTTGCTACCGGTATAATAGGACTCCTGCATGAGTTACGGCGCTCGCTTTTAGGCAGGCTTTGCCTCCACAGGTTCAGAAGCGCCCTGCTGAAGTTGCTGCTGCTGCTGTTGCTGCGACAATGCCTGCACACATCTTGCTAGGTGTAAAGCTGTCCCAGGATCCGCAGGGGGGCCGTAGTTGTATGCATGGAAAGGCTGTAGCGCCAATGTCCGGAGTGTAAGGATCCCAGCTGGCAGGAGTGGGATTGGTGGAGGTTGGGACAGCCTGGTTGCTTAGCAGAGCTAGTGCAGCAGATTGAAGTGGTTGGCGATGGGGGTGCGGAGTACGGTGCCCGTGGTCATGGAGTACGGTGCCCGTGGCCGTGGAGTACGGTGCCGTAATCGTGGTCGTGGAGTACGGTGCCGTAGTCGTGGTCGTGACGCGTGAGCCGGCGACTCGCCCGGGTGGGGGTATTGACTACTCAGCGGGGCAGGCTGACGGGGGTGCGGCGCTGCACCAGCCGCCTAAAACGGTGGCGGGCCCCCTCAGGCATTCAGTATTTATGAGTCAGGGGTGGCTTGGTGGTCTACTGGCATCGCCAAACCGCCGTCAGCTCTTGGCGAGAAGCGCTCTGTGCACGTGGGGGACTCGGCGATTGAGCTTTTACGGTGTGGGGTGATCCAGGGGGGGAGATCTGGGCGTACCGTTTTTAACAGTATCTGGTGCGGTTAGCTAGGCATGTTGGTGTCGAAGAGTGGTGGCTGGAGGCCGCTGCCGGCGTTTCACGTTCGTCATTGTTTACGTGGCGAGCAACTGCGTCGATCCTTGACGTCGTCTGCTGGGTGTTTCCGGCGCATGTCACGGGGCGACGCGCACGGATGTTGGTTACTGCTGCGCAGGGCTCCTTTTCGGTGGCTTCCCCCGTGTGCAGGCGGGCGGGACAGTACAGGGGGGGGGGCAGGTCGGGGGGGCTGTTTGCATCGCCCCTGCGTTCAATGAAAATATGAACAGCGACGGGAGAGAAAAAAGGAAAAAGGTACGACGGGAGAGAAAAAAGGAAAGAGGTGCCCCACTGTGTGTATACTGGTAGGTGGTGTGTGCATGGTGCGGGTTCAGGGCAGACCGATCTGTTGCTCCAGGGATGGCTGTCGCCGGGGAGGCACGGTGCTGCGGGCCGGCGTGCCAAGGCAGCGGTTCTGCGTAGGGCGGCGGCACTAATGAATGGAACACCTGGGGACGTGCTGACAGCGAATGTACGGTACAGCCCAAAGGTTGGTTGTGGATGTGATGATGGGTTGTGTGGGAGAGAATGCCTCACTGGTGGCTCTGGTGGTGTCGTGGGCCGAGTAGGGTGCTGGGCGGACGCCGCAGGCTAGGGTGCGCCGGCGGTGAGCTTAGGGGGCTCGACCGCCAGGGGCCGGCTTTGGCGATGCAGACGAAAGCATGGCGGCGAAATAATGTCTGTAAGGTCGTCAATGCCGCAACGCCATAAGTTGTCAGCTGCCAGGGTCATTGTCGGCGACGGTACGAACTTGCAGCCGCAGCTACGCCATGTGGATCATCATACCGGTCGAGGACAACCATCAACGAGCAACTGCATGTAAAGCAGGGATGAGGAAGAGGGTGCAGACCGACACATAGGCAAGGCTGGGGCAAACGGACCGTACATGGCAGCGCTCCGTGCGTCCCAGCTGCTAGCCCACAGCCCACACCGCACAGGGCACACGAACATGCGACCGTTGCAGCTCGCATGGCACAGGCATGAACCGCAGAATCGGTTCGAGCTTATCCATTACATCGGACGTCCAAACCTTTGTTTCTGGCGGATTGCTACTTGAGCCCCATGTTCCGATACTCCTAGTACTGCACTGCACTCGGGAAACGTACCCGTCAGCAGCCCCGCCGCTGGCCGCACCACGCCTAATGAATAAAAGCATGGATTGTGACAACACTGCTGGATTGTGACAATGCTACTAGTCAACATACTCGCGCCAAGCGGCGCATAGAGCCGTCCATCCGGGTGCGGTAGCTACGTCAGTCAACTGGCCCTGCCCTTCTTGCACTTGGCCAGGCATTTCACCCAACCTCCCCAACATCGAGACACCCCACCCCACCTCAGGTCAACTGTTAACAGCATTGCTCAGTCACAGGGCACGCATTCTCTCTCTCAATCTCTCTTGTCGAATCTCTCTCCCCTCAACGCATACCCATTGCGGTCATACGGTCGTTAGGCGCATCCATCAAGGCTGGCCTTCCTTGTACGGGGCGGCTGACCTGTCGCATGCGCATTCGTGCAGCACATGCACCTGTGCTAGCATGCACAGGTGCATGTACGAACATAGCATCCGGTACGGCGCCGCGCTCTCGCCTGGATGTGCTGCGGCATTACACGTCATAGCGCACGAGATCCTCACGGCAGCCGATCCGCACCGGACCAGTTGCATACGCCCCGGAGTCAACAGTAACAGGAATGAGCCTCTACCATCCGCTATCCCACAACTCCCAGGCCTGTCGTGTCCCCCAGGTGGCTGGCCCGTATGGAGCCCTATCGGCCCTCAACATCTGGGTCGGGTCAACACACACTCCTCTCTCGAGGCGTCCATATCGGCGCCCCTCAAGGCCCTGTCGTGGGCACCCACGTGCCATTCCATTGGCGCTGGAACTTGTCTTTGTGCGGCATGTCCCACAGCAGGTCGTAGTGGATGTGCCCGGGGTGCGCCAGGACGCAGCACCAGATGCTGCCGTACAGCTGCATGCGGTTGACGAAGCGCCGGGTGTCGGCGGGGTCGGAGAACTCGCTCATGGCGTTGGCCATGGTTGTGAAGTGCAGCACCTTGGTGGACTTGACGCCCGACAGCGCCCGCTCCAGCTGCACAGACGGCAGACCAGCCTGCACCCGGACCTTGGGCACGCCGCCATCAATCTGCGACAACAACGGTGGTCGTCATTAGCGGTGGTAGTCGTCCGACAAGGTCATCGAGTCGCCATGCACCGGAAGGGCAGAGCATTGCACAGCTTCCGCGCTAGCCAAACCTCTCCCTGGACCCGGGATACGGCCAATGTCGCCCACGACCACGGCCCGCAGCGCCATGCCGACCGCCAAACCCCCCTGTTCGCCGCATACCTGCAGCTTAGCCGGCTCCGTGCCATCGCTGCAGTCCGCAGCGCCCGCGGCGCAGATCTCCACCACCACCCGGTCGTCGCGGACGCGGGCGGTCATCCCGGTGTGGTTGAAGAATGAGTACTCGCGAATCTCCGTGCGCGGACCGAAGTGGTCGTCGGCGAGGCTCTTGCTGTGGGTGGGGCAGGATGGAGCGCAACCAGGCGCGGCGCGATCAGGAAGGCATATGCGCACAAGCCCCCAGCCATTCGTGCGACGCCAAGCCCTTCACAACATGCTCGCTACGCAGGCTGTCCGTTCCTGCCCTGAAGGTAGCCGTCCGTTTGGGCGCGCGGGCGGGCGGGACCGGACACTGCATTTCTGGCGCTAGCCAAGCCGCGCCCGGGATCCACACTGCATTTCTGCGGCCCGGCCCGCGGTTTGCGCGCGCACGTGCAACCAACCTGAAGACGCCATTCTCCAGGTCAATCACGTGGTCCAGGGGGCACTGGAATGGCAACTCGAACTGGGAACCTGGGATGCGGCCTGTGCGGGGTGAGGTGATGAGAGGCGGGCGCGGCCGCAGACCGTCAGAGCAGGTTGCGGTGTCAGAGCAGGTTGCGGTGTCAGAGCAGGTTGCGGTGTCAGCGGAAGCTCGGGAGCCTAAGAGGGGGACACACCATGAGCAATGTTTTGCAGTCCGCCGGTATACACGCAAAACAAGCACGACAACCAAAAGCCCAGCCCCGCCGGTTGAGTATGCGAGCCGTCCGTCGTGCTCGGGCGCTGCCGTACCTGCGTGCGGCGCCCACCATCGGTCCAGCCCACACCACAGGGGCGGGACCACCAGCGCGCGGTGCAGCACCACAGAGCTGATCGCGAAGGCGGTGCGCAGCCGCAGCAGCTGGTGGTTCACGAGCTTGAAGTGGCCCTGTTGGTCGGGGGCAGTTGGTGGGGGAGGGACGGAGGGAACGCTGGTCAGAATACATGCCCATCAAGGCTTAAAATAATGTTATTTCCTCCTAGTAGCTTAACCCCTTGACTATAAGCAGATTTAATGTGACGTACCGCATGCAAACCTATTTATCGCAGCCCGGAGTGCAATATGGCCCCCTGCCCTCGTCGCTGTAGCACGCACCTGCACGTTGGCGAGGTCCATCTGGTTGGTTCCGGGGCCGGCATCTTTTAGAAGCTCCGGTAGCCCATCCATCTGAAATTACAGACCAACGGGAAGCAAAAATGAATACGGAAGGGGTCATTGACGACTTCTGCATCGCAGGGGCTGCTCCGCTGTAAGGAGGAGGAAACAAACCACGTTTGTTTTGCACTTGGCGTCTCAGGCACCTCGAAAAGGGCATTTTTGATTGCTGGCTTCGTTGGAAGCATGGCGGACGAGAGGCTCAATGCCCGCGCACGAACGAGGGCGCCAACAGCAGTCGTCCTTTAGCACCACGCCCGGTCGGCGCCGCGCGGCGTGCCTGTGCCTTTTTACTCACGTCGAAGCTAACGAAGCCCACGCTGTGGTCAAAGTACTCGGGCGGGTCGTTGTAGAGCATGAACTCACGCATGCGGTGCCGCTTGCCGGGTGTGCCGCTGAACTGGAACGTCGCGTGCACCGCGTACGGCTGCATGCCTAGGGTCTGCCCCAGCCGCTGCACGAACATGGTGTGGCCCGAGCAGAACAGGGAGACGGGCAGGATACCCATGGTCAGCGTGCCGTCGTAGCCCAGGAACAGGTTCTTGTTGGGCGGGACCAGGTTGCGCCAGCCCCTGCAGCACGGAGTCAGGGTCAACCGGCGGGTCGGAAGCGATCAGGGCGAGGCGGAGGGGCTATGGCGTCGAGAGGAGACGAGCTCAGTAAAGGAGCATGCAGGCCTGGCCTGGCGCGTCCCCCGCCGCCGCAACAATTCACCCATGGCCGAGTGGGAGGCCACATCAAGGCATACGACGTCACGCCTGCCCGCTCCCCATGTCCCCCACACGCGATGCGACACGCGTCACGCCATGCTCGCCTGCGGAACAAGTCGTTGAAGGCGTTCTGATCCCAGACCTTGTCGTCAGACTCAATAATCTGGATCCACTTCTCCACGAAGTCCAGGGACTTCTTCCGGAACAGCATGATGCCGATGTTGGCGGCGGCGCCCGCATCGGGCCAGCGCTCCAAGCTGTCGTCCTTCACGGTGGCGGCAGTGTTGTCGGAGGAGCTGAGGATGTCAGCCTCGGGGAAGCGATCAAAGTACGGCAGCGGGTTCCGGAGCCACAGCACGTCCACGTCGGCGATGACGACGTGGACGTCGAGCTTGAGGAAAATGGAGATGAGACGGATCTTCTCACGGCCCATCTTGGCGAAGGTGGCTGAGCCCCAGCCGAAATCGCCAAGCGTCAGTCCCGACTTCATGGAGAAGCAGTTGTACTTAAGGCCGATCATCTCGGTCAGCAAGCGGTCGTCCATGGCGCCCACCATGTACCCCGTGACACCGACGCTCTGCACGTGGGTGACCCACGTCCTGACGAAGTCGAAGTAGTGGTAGTTGGCCCAGGTCACCATAAGGTAGCCGTTCTGGGCGATGCGCTGGACCATCTCCCTGGAAACCAGCAGCAGGCGGAGGAGCAGGTGGGTGCGTGGAAGGTGGGCGCACGTAAGGCTAGTGGGTAAGACGTGGTTGCTGGCGCGTTTGTCGATGGGCGGGCGGCGGGCGGCTGGCAGACGAGGGCCTTAACACACCCTCAGAACGAAGCTGTGACAAGGTGCGTTACACGATGCGTGAGAAGATTGCAGATAAGAGTATGAAGGGAGGTTACTGGAGTAACTCGGAATGCCGTCCAGATCACCTGGCGGGTGCCAGATGCGTGCCGACCGGGTGGTGAGGGCGCTGGGGCCCAGGTGAGAAGCCCACAGCGCACGTCACGACAGCTCCTCGGCCGTGCGGCGGAGCAACGCGCAGCTCCCACCGCAACGTGTACGACCTTCCGAGACGGGTGCCCCGACCAGACGCTCGGTACGTCCCCCACCACGCGCCTTGCACCTCCAACCCCGACTGGCCACTGTTCCATATGACGGAGGCCCAAGAGTTCAACCCTCCCGTCCCTACTACGCCGCGTTTCGTCGAAATTACTACGTTGGCATGATGCAAACACAGGGGCATGCCAGCAGCCGCTGCTTTCACAGCCCCGCCTGTTCCTACAAAGGCGATCGCCAACGTTGCACCAAGGAATGGTACCAAGCCACCGGCCGAGCCCGGCCCCAACACCTGGGCCGATATGGTATGTCCAGGAGCAGGACGTTCTATTGGCACGCAGTGGAGATAGGATACCAGGTGATGTGTGCACGCCTACATACGCGTGACAAGTAACGTTAACACTACCCCTCAACGCAGGATTTCTGCCCAGCGGCAAAGAGCGAGGTTTTTTTGCGAGGTTCTTTTGGCGAAATACGCCGTTTTGAATTATGCTTGACGGCGTGTGTATGTATTATTGTCTTATGTGAGCGTACGTACATGAGCTGCGGTAGTTTAACGTAGACTTCGGAAGGTGAACGCCTTTAGAGGGCATCTTGACGGGCATGCCAACCCTGGTTCCCATGACACCTCTTGGCGGCTTCTCGATCATTGCATGGCCTGCCCTGGCCGAGTACTGTTCTACGACGCTGGACTGTGTAACCTAGGGGGGCCGCCTGTCTCGCCCCGTGCCCCTCCTCCTCGCGATGGAATTAGAACACACCTGGTCGGCTTGTACTCGTTGTCCAGCTCCGACAGCTTGCCATCGTCCTCTGCGCCACTCACCACGCTGCTCCCAGTGGCAACAGCCTTCGCCGTATCCACGACTTGTTCAGGCACCACGCTGATGGTATGGAATTTCGCAAGTTAGGGAAATATAGTCAATGCGGTACCGCGGGTTAGGAAGGGGTGTAGGACCGGTCCTCGGTCGTCTGCCGCACCAACATGACGTCTAACAGCCCGTCACCCCCTGGATCCCCTCATTCGTTGCAATTAGTTATCAGGCAGCAATGCGCGTACCGAGAACTGCCGTACGTAGCTAAAAAGCTTTACGATGCCCAAAGCGCTCCCGCCGGTGCATACACCCCTCCAAACCCACAACAGCCCCTGTACCACGCCGCAATCCAATGTCCAAAATTGTATCATCAAACATGGTGAGGTCAATCCAACAGAAAGAAGCCCCGAAGACATCATCACTGGCCTGGCTCCCATACCTGACGGGCTTCTCCTCAACGGCAGGTTTAGCAACCTCGACAACGTTCTCTTTTACAGGCTCCTGGACTGTGCTGGTCTCGACAGCCACAACTTCCTTTGGAACCTCCTTAATTGGCTCAGGCACCACTTTTACGGCGGTGTCAGTAGCAGTGGACTGCGTCCCCGCTGGCGACGCAGGGGAGGGGGGCGACGGGCTGGATGGTTCCACAAGGACTGTCTTCTCCGCCTCTTGTAACGTTGTCGTAGTATCTGGCGCAACGTCCAGCCCGAACTGGCTGTTGGTTAGCGTAACTGCAGGCAAGCGCATGCAACAGACCAATGACATAAGCAAATCCTGAGCTTGAGGCAGTCACAAATTAAGCCACTACACATGTTGATCACGGAGATATAAGTGCACTTACGCGTCGTCTCCTTGTGGCGCTTGTCAATGCCGATGGGATGAGGGTCAAACGGGTGGTGCACCAGATCGTTGAAAGACTTCCAGTAGCCAGGCCTCCCAAGCATGAATACAACAGCAAAGAATGCCAAAAACATTATGCCCAGGACACCTAGAGCCACACCGCTGCGGCGGCTAGCCGCGGGTCGCTGCCCAGCTCGAGCCATTTCCTACAGTGGTTGCCTAACTGGATCAGTGAGCGTGTAGGTTAACGATTTGGGTTGGCCATCCCTGTGGTAAAGCAACTGCGGGGCTAGAAATGCTTGTAGCGAGTAGATGATCGACAGATAAGTTGACAAGACTGAACGTAGTAGACGCAATGAATAAAAACGTATATTGTATTAAAGATACTTTGCTTATATGTAAGTTGCATATGTGCAAATTCAATCGTATAGCAATGGCTGTTACGTCCGCTGACATGACCCTGTCCACATCTGGTTGCAGTTACTGTTTTTGATACGCCAAAGGCGGCCTGGTATGCTTCTACAGAAAGAATTCGTGTTGCTATCTATTTGCTGCAGTCAGTCCACACTTCAAATTTACCGACTTCAGCAAACGCGTGTGCCGGCAATTATGCGGATGTCTTCAGGGCTGATTGAATTATCCCAAACCCTATTGCATTCTATTGTCCAATCGAAGAGTTGACGTCGACCTATGCCCGCGGCCCTTGGGTCGTTGTCGGTCTGGTGTGGGCAGGTGTGGTTAAGGTGTGAACCAGGCAGTCTACGGGAAACAAATTGAACAAATGTATCATGGCAAGGATGCATATTTACCTTACAACTCCCACGCGAATTGTAAAGGGTTCGCAACTTTTTGCGCGTTGCAAACGCGCAGTGTCTGCCACTACGGTGCGCGACTGTTGTAGCGAGACACTTGCGTTGTGTGCCGCCGGCGTGCATGGCACGACCACTCAATGCTTATCCTGCTAAGAAATTGCTGTTTAGGACGGGCACTTCAACGTCGTCTGCCAGCTCCACGCGGATCCGCACCATGGTTATGGCTGCCTGTGCTGTCTTATGACACCAGGGTATCATCTCCACACTATTCGATTGACAGTTTCCCAATAGATAGTTACGACAGTGCAGTATTTTACACCACACGCAAGCCTGGCTTCCAACGGTGTGTGCCTGTGTCTGTTAGCGCGAAGGGGCCCCCCCCCGCCGGACCGGCCCCCACCGGACAGACCTAGCCGCCTGACCTGCATGAGTGTGTGTCGGTACCTTCCTAAAGTAACCCAAGTTGCAGCCTGCGCTGCCCTGACTTCGGCCTGAGGAGACTTCCTTCTTAGCACAGTATGGCACAGTAAGGGATTGGGAGGGTTTGGGTAGTAGTAACTCTTACAGTGGGTCCCAGATCAGAAGATAGAACAATCGGGCACATCGCCGGACACTGAAGGAGACGAAAGAGACAGAAACCGACGTGCACCGGAACAAAGGCAAACCACCACAACACCAGCCGACAGTCCGGAGGCAAAACAGCAGCAGCCACGCAGCACCCCGGGGGGGAATTTGCGCTAGAGGCTCCCCTAGCGATCCCCCGCGCAGTGCCCTGCTGCGAACACAGTCCCTTCTGCTTTCAAGATGTTTCAAGCTGTCCGACTGAGTAGGACCTTGTTGCCCGTGGTTACATCCATGCTAACACGAACCAACATGCACTCTAGCGCTTCCTTACAGCCACACCATTTACGGCTCTTTTCTGCAACAGGTGTGCGTCAAGCTCTACATACCACACCACCACACGGATTGCTTCCGTCATCGCCTGTATCTTCGCGTGTCACACAGCTTGTCAGACACGACGGTTTTCGTAATAATTGCCTCTCTGCAACGAATGCCGTGGAACCCGTAGTACGAAGGGGTGTACCATCTCCCCCAAACGGTAACGTAGCCTTTTTCCGCGTTGTGTTGTGTTATCCACTCGTTATGAAAGCCACGGCGCCTGCCCCCCCGAGACGCCATCCCAACCCCCATAGAGGACCTAAGGCTATGCACCAGCTACACTTCCCGTGTCAAGTAACCGGTTCTTTTCTGTAAACCCCCTATAGAGAACTAGGGTTCCGCACGGACGCGCGCGGCCAGTATCTGCGAATGCGCCAATGCTGAGTGCAGATGCACTTATCCGCTCCACGACATCTTTTTTGCGTTCCTATCGTTGCTTTAGGCTTCCCAAACACGTAACCAGCTACGGCACCTAACCAACTCCTAGAAATTCGCGGTCTCTACTAGCATCCAAGCATATATTACGATAATGTTAATTATCACGATGCATACTTGTATGGCCTAAACCTAGCTTCCTGGCCCCCCGACTCAACCTGCACTACAGCCTTCGTATGTATGCATTTTGCAACACGGCTGCCCCAAGCAAGCCGCAGTAGCGCCCCGACAGAGCCGTACCCTGACGGTGATGGTGACGTAATACCCCTCCCCCCAGCCGCATCCCGTACCTCCCCAGCAGCGCCTCCGCTCCGTCTCCTTGCCGCGCCTCTCCGCTGGACCACCACCTTCACCGCCCTCGGTTTGTCGGCCGTGGAGCCGCGGACTCTTTTATAACCCCCCCCACAAATCCCACCGAATCCAAGCCCGAATCACCTCGGGGCTCCGTACTGCGGAATCACGTGCCCACGTACACCCACCCGAGAAAGCGCGAAGAGCCAGGCATGTGGGGCATGTGGGGAACGAGGGCCCCATTGCCCCCCCCGTAGCCCCCCTCATGCGCCGTTACGCCGTACGCTTCGGCACATGCGGCCTCCCTCACCCACAGGTGTCGCCGGACATCTACTGCTGATAATGCCCCGCTATGCAACGCATCTTCATTGTACGACGCTAGCAATTACACCACCACCACCGCCCTGCGATGTAAGCAATGTTTCAGTGCATCTTACAAGAGGCCTCTCACGCGAGCGCCGCCGCTGCTTAGCCCCTGCCCCCGCGCGCCCCCACTGGGCGCCGAAAGCCGTGCCACCCCGCACCCCAGCAAACACCTTCACACTTATCATAACTCCTCGGTCAAAAACCAACCCACGGCTTCCCTCGCTGTTCTCTGAACCAATCACGGGCGCTCCGCCGCCTCGAGGTCCTCACCCTCACCTGGGGCTCAGCGCCACCCTCACCTGGGGCTCAGCGCCACTGGATACACCTCGCAGCTACCCATGCTGGTGATGCTGCCCACCCGACCCGCGGGGGCCGGCGGGAGCTTCTCGGACAACGACGTGTTCAGGCTGCTGCGTTGGGCGGCGCCCGCCAGCTTACGTGATGCCAGCATGGCGGAGCTCATGAGTGGGATGCCGAGGGCAGGGCTCCCAGACACGGTGCGTGGGAGTGCCAGGGGTCGAGCGCCGGGCTCGAGCCGCCCCGAGGCAGTGGAGGCAGCAGCCAGGCTGTGCTGCCGCCGCACCAAATCCAGTTCCGACCCGCGCGGTGAGATGATGATGCACCCGCCTGCGGCGGCGGCAGCAGCACCAGCGGCACGGGTAGGGCCGCATGCCTGGGGCTCCAGCTGTGTGAGCGGCCCCGAGTGGGAGCCGGGGCCGAGGGCTGAGGTATCGAGCTGGGGGCTGGAGGTTTGGTGGAGACATGCCTGGCGCTGCGAGGATGGGCTATTGCGCTGATGGTGCCAGAGCTGGGAGCCGCCCGACGGGGAGACGACGGCTGCCTGACGCATCACAGGGCTCAAGCCACCGAGGGAGGAACCGTCGGGGGTTGTTGCAGTGCCGCTATCACCCGCAGCGTTCACCTGCGGGGGGGAGATACGCGTGTAGTGATGGCACACCGTTAGTCGTTAGGGTAACATGACCATCCGTACGGAGGGGGTTTCAGACGCGACGGGGTGTGGCTGGCCAGGCACCGCTGTTTCCTCGCCGTACGGCATGCCGGCGAGTCGCGGCCCGCCACACCGGTATGTACGGCGTTACTGGAAGCGGGTTTTGGAGCGCCGTCGACCTTACGCGGTGCGAAAAAGCAATCGGTGAGTACTGCTGCCCTCCTCACACGGTTCCACGGGTCTCCACGGGTCTCCCTCGAAACCTCACACGGTTCCCTTCGTGCCTCTGAGCCGTGTGAGGAGCGCGGCCGCACCCGTCATCGGCAAGGAGGAGGAACAAGCGTCCGCCGCCCGCTCCCAGGGCTATCGTCTGCCGGTCAACTCCCAACGGTACGACAGGCACGAGGCCCCTCAGACAGTCCTCAGGCAGCCCAGGGAACAAAGGCGCCAGGCCCGGGACTCCCACCCGGCCGTATTGCGTTTCCCTCTATTCCAGAGGTGCACGAATACGATTGTGCTGATCGCTCCCCACCACAACCCACCGACCTGCACATGCAGGTGCACGGGAAGCCGTTGTCCGCGCGGCAAGCTGTTGTTGATGCGCATTCGCGCCAACGCGGCGTTCATGTAGTCACGGACACCGCCGCCGCCACCGCCACTCTCGCCGCCACCGACGCTGCCGCTGAGAGGGCGGCTGCCGAGGCCACCAGAGATGCGACGCGAGCGCTGCCCCGGCATGACGAACGAGCCGCCTGCTGACCCACGGGTCACCGCGACGCCATGTGGGAGATGGCGTTATCGGCGGGGCCAGGGGAGGTTTGGGCGGGGAAGGAGCGAATCAGGGACCGGTTGGGAGCAGCAAGTGTGCGACTGCTGGGATTAGTTGCTGCGTAACTGTCATGGCAACGGTGCAGTACGATTCCATGCACCCAGTCATTGCTGGGCCTTAGCACTGCTGACGCGATGCCCCGTAGCGCATCGCCTCAGCGCGGCTGGGGCCCACTGAAGCCCCTCCCTTCCTGTCTCCGTACGGGCCCCATCGTGTTGGTGAAACAATTGGCTCGTGTTTGTCACCAAACCATGGCATCCTGGAAAGCAATTATAACACAGCTTCTGCCTATGACATCAACACTCCAACCCGACTCGTCCCTGTCCCACCTGAAGGCTCTTGCAGGCCGCGGGCGCTCGAGTTGGCGGCCGCTAGCGCCGCCGCTTGGCTTTGAAGGTGCGCAAACCCGTGGGAGCTGTCCGACACGTACTGCTCCTCCATGTCGCTTGGATAATAGCCTGACACCACATGGACTGGGCCGGCTTGCAGGGCTTCGGCTGGGAGCTCCAGGGGCTGCTCGCCTTCGGCGCCGCCGCGGCGTCGCTTGTTGGCGTACGAGGCACCCCCAGCCGCCATAACGCCAACCGAGGTGACTTGCAAGCCCGGCTGCACGTGTCCGGCCGCAGGCGGCAGCTGGGGCTCAGGGCGCCGTACACCCGGAGGCGGGGTGCGGCGACCGCAGTCAGCGCTGCCATGCCGGCTCAAGCTGCTGGTGCCAGGCCCCCCGCCCCATGACGCGGCCCCCGGGCCCACAGGGCCCCCGCCCCATGACGCGGGCCCCGACCCCACAGGCGCCCTAGGCGCGGTGTCGTCATCGTCCGTCTGAGGCCCGGTTGAGGTGGTGTCCTCGGGCCGCATGCTCGTGTTGCGCCCTACCGTAGCTGGGCCCGAGGCGGAGGGATTCAGAAGCGGCAGATCGCGGCGGTAGACTGCGGGGACGCCCGGCTCCGAGGGAGCCCCACTGGCTGCGGTGGAGGCTGCGGTGGCGCGGCGGTAGGGTTCGTTGCCAGCAGCTGAGGCATGTATGACTGATGCTGGTTGGGAGTGTCGCGGCAAGATGCGGTTCTTGTTGGAGGATGGCGGACCGGTGTCGGGGATGCGGAGCTGGGGCTCGGAGATGCGGGGATCGTGCTGCAGCGGGTCGCGAGGTAGGGTTGAGAGAGGGGGGTTGACGGAAGAAACGGGGTCAACGGGTTCAGTTACGTAACGCAGCCGGACGAAGGAAGGAAGGGAGGGAGGAGCTATGGAAGGCTTGAAAATGATGTTGGAGCACATGGAAACGGGCAGAAGGGTTGCGGCGCGAACGAGGATATGGGAGGCAACGATTGCAACGGGGGCTGACCTGTGAGGCACCCCGCCGCTAGACACAGGCAAGCTATAAATTCAAGCACTGTGAGATGCTTTGCCATCCAGCGCGAGTCCATCATTGCGCTCGAGACACGAAGCAACCCGTCGGCGAAGGAATGACGACAGCCCAACGTAACAGGCCCTGACAAGGAGGCGCGGGGAATTAGCCTAGTAGAGCCTAACCTGTGCCTTTTTCACAGAACCCTTGCGGTTGGGCGCCTTGCCGCTTGTCGCTCGCGCCATGCTCCCCGGTTTCTCCTCCGTAAGCGGGTCGAAGCGATCGGCACCCGCAGGAACATACACAGGAACACAGCCCAGCGCCTTAGCGAGGCGCTTCCAGAACCCTTCATCGCGCTTGGCAACCTTCAGGGGGGCCATAACCTATATGCTGAACTCCAACAGCTGTCCCAACACAGGATAGTAGGTGTCCACTGTTTGACATCAATTTCAAATGGCAATTCGTCTATGGGACGCCAACAGGCACAGCTGAACTGACTGGTACTGCACTAGTATCGAACAGCCTAGGCACTACAGACACCGTTCCAGCAAGCACCATAACATTATTTGCCGTGTGGCGTCGCTTGCCTGGACAACCGTATAGACCTCGAACAATATGCCCATCGTACGACAAAACTCTCGCCGCCTTGAAACTGCATACCCTAGGCACCAGTTTTAAGATATGTGCGTCACGATTTCAATTATTTGATTGGAAAAGGTTGCGGCTGCGTAAGTAAACGCCAACATCCGACCCGAGTTGAGCTAAAACGTTCGGCTAGTAGGTGGTGGCAGTTGATTTCTGCCATCCAGCCAGGTCATTCATGTCCCCATTCTTTAACCTAACAGGTGGACATTGCGGTTTATCATCCGTCAGACCATGAAAGTGCGAGCGCGCGCCAGTTGATACCGGTAACAAAGGTTACAAAATTGCCACGAAACCTGCGGTTATCTTGGGCGGCAAAACGGCCGAGTCATAAATATCAACCCGCCGCCCTCCATCTCTGAATCCCCAAAACACGCACTTGTGAACCGGATCCAGCGACGAAGACATCCTGAATGCAGCAGGGCAGGGCCAACACGCTCTGCTCGAACCCATGTCCTCAATGGCGATCAGTCGTGCCTGATCGTGCCCTCTGCCCCGGCTTCAAATAGGCGTCGACGGGGGGTCAATGTCACGAACTTGGCAATTGGCTGGCGAGGAACCCTGACCTGTTTTGGCTGATCCGGAGGCGGGAAGCTTGGAGCACTTGAAGCGGGATCTGGTTGTGCAGAGTTGTGCTCCGAAGCGGCCGGACGCTGGCGTACTGCGAGCCCCGCGCTTAATCGTACCTTGGCCGTCAGGTCCCATTCTGCTGCGAAGGAAAAACCTGCCGTGCAATGCCACGTGCGCAGGCCTGAGGCCTTATGCGACATGACTCCACGAGGTCACACGTGTGGTGGTGGTTACGCCTAGTTGATCACTGGATGGTAAGTTTTTACCCGATAAGCTGCTTTCCCATAACGGATAACTCTTGTGCCTTGGGCAACAGGGAACGCAGCTTCGCCAGCGCTCTTCATGTACACCAATTGTTAGCTGCTGCAACGTTGTCCACTGATACCCCGTAGCACCGTGCTCTCTTCACGCTCATGCTCTAAACGTGTGGCTCGGAGTCCGGAGACCGAACAGACTTTCCTGGAGCTCCCACCGCCCGCACAAACCCTACTCCTTCCGAAACCCCCCCCCGACTCCAACCCCCCGACTCCAACCAGATAGGCCCCCTCGATGCCGCAATCCCGGACGAGAGCCAATGCGGCCTCGCGCCCCCAGTATGATGGTTGTGTAGACGGTTGATGGTTGGATGCGTTAGTGCGTTAGTGCGCGTGGTCCAGGAGGGCTCCGTTGCCGTCGGAGCCGTCGCCACCCCGCCCGCTAGGGGCAGTGGGGCGGGGGGAGGGGGCGCCGCAGCCGCCCTTCCGACTGCCGCGGCGCGCCTCCGGGCATTGCAGTGCGGTGCCGGCGCACTCCGCACACCGCTGCCCTCACGACCGGCCCCAGCTGGTCCTGCCCTTAGCCGCCTTCGCCTTCGGCTTTCCGGGGCCTCCCCTGCTGCTGCTGCTGCCACGCCTTCTCCTCCCGCTTCTCCTGCTTGCGGCTCCGATGCAAGGCCACCTGGGGCCGGGGCGGGGTCGAGGGGTGAGGGGTGAGGGAAGGGAAGATGGGGGACGCGACAGAGGGGTAGTGGCGGCGCGCGCGCAGCAGCAGGGGGCGGCGAGGAAGCCCTCTCCCCCCCATAACAAACACCCGCACCCGCACACGCACACGCACACGCACCTGTGTGAGCCAGGGGAAGTTCGTGTTGGCTGTCTGCTTCACCCCCGCGCCGCACTTCCCCATCATGCTGTGAGAACGGATCAGCTGCCCGGCGGCGCCGTCACCGCAGGCGTGCCAGCGGAGAAACGAAGAGGCCAGCACCAGCGCCTGGGCGGGGGGGAGAGGGGTGGCGGAGGGCGCGTGTGTGCGTATGGGCATGGGAGAGGGGTGTGGACGAGGAGAGGGTTGGGAGAGGTCGGCGGCGCCCACCCGGCCCCCCACCCGACTTGACTGTAGGACCAGCGCCGCGGGCTGAACGGCAATTGCCCCAACCCCACTCCGCCATGACAAACAGGCGAGAGGCAGACATGAGTCTCACCCCACCCCACCAGGCGCCCACCTGGTGGGGTCCCTCGAACCCCACCAGGCGGCCACCAGATGCCCACCTGTGTGGCCTGCTCCACCTGCTCGGAGTCGCTCCAGTCAGCCTGCGAGGGAAAGGAGGTGGAGGTGGGGGAGGTGGCGAAGGTGGGGGAGATGGGGGAGGTGGGGGGTTGGGGGGTTGGGGTGATGGCCAGGTGGGAGGTTGGGGGCGGGGGGAGATGTAGGAGTTGGCCAGGTGGGGGGAGTGGAGGCGCCGAGTCGGAGCTGCACACCGGCAGTAGCCGCACACCGGCAGTGGCCGCACACCGGCAGTAGCCGCACACCGGCAGTAGCCGCACACCGGCAGTAGCCGCACACCGGCAGTAGCCGCACACCGGCAGTGGCCGCACACCGGCAGTAGCCGCACACCGGCAGTAGCCGCACACCGGCAGTAGCCGCACACCGGCAGTAGCCGCACACCGGCAGTAGCCGCACACCGGCAGTAGCCGCACACCGGCAGTAGCCGCACACCGGCAGTGGCCGCACACCGGCAGTGGCCGCACACCGGCAGTAGCCGCACACCGGCAGTAGCCGCACACCGGCAGTAGCCGCACACCGGCAGTGGCCGCACACCGGCAGTAGCCGCACACCGGCAGTAGCCGCACACCGGCAGTAGCCGCACGCCGGCAGTGGCCGTGGCAAAGAGAGGACGGACGGGCAGGCGCCGGGGAACCAAACAAGGACAGTAAGGGTATCGAGCTGCGAGGCCGATGCGAGGAGTCGCCATCCCACGTCCCCCCCCATCCCGAACCCGCCCCCTTCGCTATGACCTCTCCCCCACCTTGCTGCCCCAGAAGCCCGGGTTGAGCTTGCCGAACCTCTTGAACGAGCAGAAGTCCACCAGCGGCGGCATCAGATGCAGCTGGAACTTCTCCATGGGGTCGTGCTTGCCGCACACGAACCCCACGGGGACCTGGGGGAGGCAGGTGTGGCCGTTACGAGGTTCGGCAGTGGATGTAGCCGTTACGAGGTTCGGCAGTGGATGTAGCCGTTACGAGGTTCAGCAGTGGATGTAGCCGTTACGAGGTTCAGCAGTGGATGTAGCCGTTACGAGGTTCAGCAGTGGATGTAGCCGTTACGAGGTTCAGCAGTGGATGTAGCCGTTACGAGGTTCGGCAGTGGATGTAGCCGTTACGAAGTTCAGCAGTGGATGTAGCCGTTACGAAGTTCAGCAGTGGATGTAGCCGTTACGAGGTTCAGCAGTGGATGTAGCCGTTACGAGGTTCAGCAGTGGATGTAGCCGTTACGAAGTTCAGCAGTGGATATGGCCATCACAAGGTTCGGGAGAGGAGGGGCACTACTTCACAACCCTCCGACCCCAACCCCCCGTTGCTCAAACCCCAGTTGCCAGCTCCCCCCGGCTCCCACCGATAGGTTGCTGGCGATCTTCTGCTCGTCCTCGAAGAAGTGGTTGGCGGATGCCACCACACCCGCGCAAAACGTAAGGCCCGAGACGGACTTCATCGCGCCAGGAGGCGCCGCCGTGGAGGACTCCAACGCAACGCCCCGGGCCAAGTGCCCCGGCGCCACCCCTTGGGGACCACTCGGGGCAGCCGCCGCCGCCGGCTCCGCCGCCGCCGCCGCGGCCTTTGCATCGGCCGCCAGGAAGTGCAGCGCCAGCCAGCCGCCCCAGCCGGTGCCCACCAGCACCAACTTGGCGGCGCGCACCTCGGGACCGCGCAGGTACGACACGGCGGCGTCCACGCGATCGGCTGTACGACGAGGCGCCAAGGGGGGGGGGGTCGCGGGGGAAGGTGAAGGGGGGGGGCCAAGAAGTCGTGGAGGTGTAGGGTATGGATTGGTGACACCAGCGACAGCAGCAGCATGCAGCCATTGCACTGGATTCTTCCAGACCCTCTCTCCCAGACCCTCCCTCCCAGTCAGACCCTCCCAGACCCTCCCTAACCCTCCCTCCCAGGCCCTCCCTCCCAGGCCCTCCCTCCCAGTCAGACCCTTCCAGAACCTTCCAGAACCTCCCTCCCAGACACGCCCTCCCTCCCAGCCGCTGTGCGCACCTACGGCTGCGAAGTTGCCCTTCCCCTCCTTGCTCAGCCAGCCCTTTTGCCGCTCGAGCACAGCCTTGAGCGGCGGCCAGCGCGCACCTCCATACGGCTCCCGGCCCCCACCGGTGAGGGCGGGCATGAGCACCGCGGCACCGGGGTCCAGAAGCGCGGATAGGCGGTCACACACCTGGGCAGGTGGGAGCAGGCGGGGGGGGGGGGTTCGAGGGAAACAGGCAGGCGGGGGGGGGGGCTACAATAAAAGAACCGGTAACGCGACTGGGGAAATGTAGTGGGTGCACAGCCTGGCGTGTAGGCGGGGCGGGGCAGGGTGTGTGTGGAGGGTTGGGGGGCTTGAGGAGGGGAAGTAAGAGGCGGGGCGAAAAGGGTGACGAGGAGGTGGAGGAGCGTGTATCTCATGTGGCAGGGATGGTTGCCGTGGCAGGACCCAATCCGCACGGAAGCGGCAGCAGGCATGAGGGCCCAAGAGTTCCCCTCCCCCCTCCCAACGGATTCGCGGATTAACTTTTACCCCCCCTCCAACGCGCCCCTCCCGCACATGCAGACCGATTCTCAACCCGAATCCCAACCCTGCCCCCCCCCCCTCGGCTCCCCCCCTCGGGCCCCCCCTTTCCGCACATGCTTGCTGTGCTGCTGCTTCTCCACCGAGCCGAGCGCATCGTGCAGGAAGATCACTCCGACGCTAGCAGCGCCGGCGGGCGGATTGGCCGACCCACGGGTCAGGTACCCCACATCGGCCTTCGGCACATGCCAAGAGTGGGGAGGGAGGAGGGAGTTAGCCGCACCAGCATACTGACTGTTCGTGCCTGGGTTGGTTACTTGGTATGACGTGGTGGTCAAGTAATGGGCGGAAGGGCTCTTTGCCCCGCCGCGAACGTGCCGTGCGGTGCCGTGCTGTGCTGAGGTCACTGCACTGACGTCCACTACCCCAGCAACCCACAACCCCTCTCCCGCCGCCCGGTCCCTTGCCGCCAGCCTGCACTCACCCCTGCCACCCCCATTCGCGGATTAAACCCTAAAACCCTTCTCCCCCCCGCTCGCCCCCCCCCCGCCCCCAAACCGAGGCGCACAGACACAGCAGCCCAACAACACCGCCCCCTCTCACCGCCAACCTCATCAGGCCCTTCGGCCCCCCCCAAACCGCCCGGGGATTCGTCTCATACCCGTCCCCCCCCAGGCGGGTCCTCTCACCCCGGGTATCCGAATGTCTCTGCCCCTCAGCGGCGACTTCGCTGACAGCAGGGGCACTCCGTTCAGAGGCACCTCCGTCTTGCCAAGCAGCTGGTGGGACGCCTGCTGGTCTGCGAGTGGTGGTGATGGTGGTGTTGGTGATGGTGGTGTTGGTGATGGTGTTGTTGTTGTTGGTGGTGGTGGTGGTGGTCGTTGTTGGGAAGGAGTTGCTGGCGTCCTGAATGATGTGTGCGAACGCAAACACGCAAACACGCAAACACGCAAACATGCAAACGCGCCCTAAGACGCAAACCCCCTCCCCCCTCGCCCCCCTCCCCCCGCTCGCTCACCTTTCCAACCACATTTCCCTCCTCTCACACCCATCCAATCACGTTTTTCTCTTATACCCATCCAACCATGTCTTAACTTTGTCCCTCCCATAATCACCCCACCACGTCCCCCCTCATGCCCTCCCAACTCACGGCTGATGGGCTGGTGATGCACCCCCCGGTACATCCAAATGGACCGACCAGACCTCCAAACCACCACACCCCCGGTCATGTTCTCGAAGGTGTTGCACACCTGGCGGCAGGAGGGGTCAGGAGGGCCGGGCGGCAGGAGGGGGCGGGGGGGTTGTAAAACCGTTACCGGGGAGACCCGGGCGGCAGGAGGGGGCGGGGGGGTTGTAAAACCGTTACCGGGGAGACCCGGGCGGTAGGAGGGGGCGAGGGTCAGGGGGCACAGGAGGTATAAGAACCCGGTTGCACGACATGGGTAGTGTAGCTGGCAGGGGTCGGCTGGGGTGGGGAGTTGGGAAGCGGGGTGCGGGTGTGGAGGCGGACGGAACGGTGGGGACGGCTGGCGGGCGGGCGGGGACGGAGGGGTTACAGTCCAGGAAGGCGGGGGGGACTCACCTCGCGCATGTACGGCAGGTATTTCTTCGCCGTCTTCCGGCGGTCCCGGATGCGTAGCTTGACGAGCTCGCTGGTTCTCCAGGCCAGCAGGATGGACGTGATGAGGCCTTGACTGATGCCCGACATGCCTGGGGCATGGACCGGAGGACGTGACGCACGAGCCGATGCGCAAGTTACGCTCGAAACCCAATTAAAAAGTACTGGATTAAATAAAGCGCTAAAAAAATCCGCAATTCGGAAAGGATATTGGGCAGGATCTTCTGAATTTTGTTAGTAAAATGCTGTAAAGCGCCGACTGCTGCTAAGCCTGCCCGCCACTACCAGGCCTCTGCCCTCCCACCCAGGCCTCCGCCCAGCCCAGCCACCCACCAAGGGGTATCTCTGGAATGAAGTGCGCTTTCGACCCCGCCAACACCGCCTCAAGCAGCCGCATGTTCAGATCCTGCGGGCGGGGTGGAGGAAGCGAGCAGGGTACGAGGGGGGGTTGCGAGGGGGGAAGGGTATGACAGGCGACCCGTGGGTCCGCAGGTCGAGTGTCCACCCCGGCTGCCGGACACTCCCTGCTGCAGTCCTGACCTCTTGGCTCCAATGCCGATGCCAACAGCGCGTCCCCTCCCTCCCCCGTGCGCTTCCTCCCCCCCGGCCCCCCCACCGGGTCTTTATGCCATCCCCTCCCGCCCACCCGCCCGCATGCCTCTCAAAACGTCTGTTCTAAACGGTTTTTTCTGGCATCCACGGGTCTTCCTCGAGCCTACCCGCCCGCTCACCCACCGCCGGGAGGTTGTGTGACAGCCTGGGGCCTTGCGGCACGCTGGAGGTGATGGGTCGGGGCAGGTTGGAGGGTTTTCTGGCCTGCGTGCCGCCCTCACCGCGGGCCTTTTTCACAGCACGCACGCCCAAGCCGGAAGCCCCCGCAGTCACCGCCGCCGCCGCTGCTCCGGA
Source organism: Yamagishiella unicocca (assembly GCA_003116995.1). Lineage (NCBI taxonomy): Eukaryota > Viridiplantae > Chlorophyta > Chlorophyceae > Chlamydomonadales > Volvocaceae > Yamagishiella > Yamagishiella unicocca. The sequence goes on from BDSL01000089.1 coordinate 179,676, forward strand.
ACCGTCCTGCGGGTTTGCGATGGCGGGGTGGTTGAGGAACCGGTTTTGGGTGGTGGGGTGGTTGGGGTGCTTGCCGCGCCGTACAGGGGGATTCTAGTTGGGCTGTGGTGGGCGGCTCCCCACCCTCGCAACGACCTTTGGCCGGGCAGTTGCTGTCTGGCCGAGCTGGGTGAGCGGGCATCATTTGCGAAACACGCAAAATTCAAAAATAAAAAAGACAAACCACGCCCAACTTCCGCCCAGCTTCAGCATTGTCATGCCCCTCCTTCCCCCTGCCCAACCGCGGCAACCCCGCTATTGAAACGGCCCGCCGCCCAGCCGCTTGCTTGCCCTTTGGGAGGCCTTCAAGCCCCCTATCGCTTGCTGCAGCGAGAACTCCTCGCCGCCCTCGCCCTCCTCCATCACGTCGTCGTCGTCATCATTGTTTTCGTTGTAGGCAGCCTGGGCGGCGCGGCGGCGAGCAGCGTGGCCGGCGACGGCCGCCGCGGCGGCAGCGGCGGCACGTCGGAGGTTGACGCTATCCTGCAAGCGGAAAAAACCCGTTTACGAGGAAAACGCCGTGTGTGAAATACGTTTGAAGATGCATGCTGGAGAACTTTGGGGCTTCGAGGAAGACCCGTGTATGGAGAACTTGGGGGCGGGGAGGGCATGGGGAGACAAGTGTGTGTGAGGGGGGAGGTTGGAAGCTTGGGGGGCGGGTGAAGGGCTCCTCCCGCCAGCCCACCATAGCCCTGCGCCGCGATGAAGCCCCTGATCCCTCAGGGCTGCGACCTTTCGCGTGTGTTTCGCCCCGCAGGCCCACAGGCCGGGCCGCTGGTCTCAGGAGGGTTTGGAACCCCCCAACCCCCAACCCCCAACCTCTAACCACCATTCCAACCCCCTTACACACTCGCCGCATTGCCCGCTCACCTTGACGGCTAGGGACTCCCCCGGCCGCAGCCCCGGCCGCTGTCTGATGTCCTGCTGGAACCTGTCCTGCTGTCCCCTGTCCTGCTGGAACCTGTCCTGCTGTCCCCTGTCCTGCTGGAACCTGTCCTTCTGGAACCTGTCCTGCTGCCTCCTGCCCTGCTGGGGCCTGCCGCTGTCGCCCCGCTCCCCTCGGTCCTCCTCCCTCTCACTCCCCTCCCGCCGCGCCGCTGCAGGCCCCCCCGCGCCGCCGCCCACGCCCGTTCGAGTCTGCCGGCTCCGATCCCAGCCCCAATTCGTGCCGTCGCCGCCGCTGCCGCCCCCCCTGGAGCCCGGCGCCCCGCCGTCGCCGCTGCCGGCCCCCCTGGATCTCGGCGCCCCGCCGTCGCCGCTGCCGGCCCCCCTGGATCTCGGCGCCCCGCCGTCGCCGCTGCCGGCCCCCCTGGATCTCGGCGCCCCGCCGTCGCCGCTGCCGGCCCCCCTGGATCTCGGCGCCCCGCCGTCGCCGCTGCCGGCCCCCCTGGATCTCGGCGCCCCGCCGTCGCCGCTGCCTGCATCACCGTCCCTCGGACCGCGGCGCTGCGTGGTGTACGACCGCCGTACAGCCGTGTCGTACTCAGGGGACACGGCGACACGGCCAGCTCCGAGTGTCTCCCTCCGCATGGACTGCTGTAATGACGCCAGGCGGTTCGTCCGTACGTCCACCTGGCTCTGACGGGTCCAGGGAGGGAGACAAAAGTGATAGGAGCAGGGCCGATGGGTTGTGGAAACAAACAGGGACTCAGATCCGTAGCGGCTTGGGCACGGGAGGGTGAGGAGGCAGGAGCATGCAGGCTGCCGTACTACCGGCGGCAGCTTCGTGCGGATTGCCGTACTACCCCGGGGGGTGGCTTGGGTTGAAAGAGCAGACATGTACGCACGGGTGGGAGTAATTGTGGCAGGGGTAAGAGGTGCGCAGGAGGGGAGGTTGCGCTTCGCGCTAACCACTCCAAACGTTGAGTATAGCTTTCGGGCCCCCACCGATACCAATTTCCCCCAAGGGTTGCCGCTCGTACGCACCAGCCCCACGCCCGCGTCTTCTAGCGACTGCGCATGGATGACCAGAAGCTCGCGTTTGCCAGTGTGAGCCGCGTCGCCAGAAGCCAGCGGCGCCGTGCCCTGGAACAGCGTCCTTCGAGATCCTGGCAACCTTGGCTCATCTTGCTGCTGCTCTATCAATGCAAGTGGTTTGTTGGGTGCGCCTACACAGACCCTAACGCCTGGCAGAGATGCGTTTTGGTGCAGTGCCACCAAGCGTGGCAGACGACGCCCCAATTGCATTTTTATTTAACACTAGAAATATTAAGTGTCTATCCAAATGTAGCATTTGCTCGCATCATCGCTCCGATGTATCCTGCAGCCAATCCGCTCGTCACACATAGCACATGAACTGATGTAATCTGTAACTGAACTTTAAGCATCCTTGCATATGCTCGTATTAATCAATAGCTGGACTTGGAACAACGTTGCCGGAGGCACATACCTGCGATGGCGGAGAACCAGACAACCGTCCACGTCGTGCCTTACTTTCGAGCTTGCTCGCTTTTAAAAGCTTGTGCTTCATTGCTACGGATGCCGCCTCGCGCCGTGGTGACTGCACTTGCTTACCTTCACAGATGGCGCCAAGCGGACGCCGAAGTCGACCCAGCGGATGTAAGCCGACCCTCCCGCTGTAATGGCTATGCCACCTCATGCATAGTGTGCTGGGCACGGCTAGCGCTGATCCCCCTACGCTTGGAATACGCGTGCTGGGTTGCAACGACACGGCACCGTTGCCCAGTACCTCTGAATCCGTGCCTTTAGCGTCGCGCCTGCACGTCTCACGGCTCATTTCCCCTTACCCCCGCCGCCGCCGGTGATGAGTGTCACACCAGGAGGCCGTCCTTGCCGCATGCATGCTGCTGGCTTCCAAGGTTGAGGAGGTAGGTCAGCGGTTGGCTGCGATGAGGCCAAACAAACATCAATTGGGGGGGCGAGAAGGGCTCCGGGCAGTAAAGCATGTTTGAAGCCGACCCACATGGCCCCTCAGCCGTATTTTGTCCATTGAGAGATCTGTGCATGTGTCGGGAGGCAGGTAGGCCGTTTGGTTTACTGGTCATCGTTGATCCATACGATCCCCTAAAAGCCTTCCCTTGGGCCCTCCTTCTTTCCCTCTTATTCGCCTCGCCTTTCCTTCTATCCTCGTAAAGGCAGCTACCTCTAACAACCACCTGCTGAACGTGGTGAAGCTGGTCGTACACATGGAAGAGGAGCAGCGGCTGTGGCGGCAGCAGCAGCAGGAGGGGGTCCGACAGGAGCAGGCGGAGGGAGAGGACAGCGGAGGGCAGGCAGAACCCGCCGAAGTTGCCCCGCCCCCCACCGTCGTCATCACTTCAAATGACACTGCCGCAGCGGCAGCTGTGACGGCACTGATGCTTCCTCTGCCTGCGGAGAGGCGGCGACCATTGCTTGATGGCGGCGGCGCCGCCGCCGGGAGCCGGCTGCGCGCGGCCGTGTCGGGGTGTGAGGTGCTGGTGGGGTCCGAGTACTACACCGCCAAGCAGTCCCTCCTGACAGCTGAGCAGCGGCTGCTGAGGGCGCTGCAATTCGAGGTGACGGTGGTGCAACCGCACTCGCTGCTGCTCAACGCGGCGCGATGCCTGCGGCTGCCCGGCGGGGTGCAGCGGCTGGCGCTGGCGCTGCTGAACGACCTCTGGTGCTACACGGACTTCTGCCTGATGCCGGCAGACCGACCCGCGCGGCGGGACACGATCCTGGCGGTACTGGACGCAGCGACGAGACTGTGTGGCCCCGGGCAGGAGGTCCGGGTGCCTACACATGCTCGCGACGCCGGGCTGCACTGGTGGCAGCTGCTGGGGGTAGCGCGGGACGAGGCGGGGATGGGGGAGCTGGTTAAGGGCGTGATGGACGCATGTGCGATTTGCCACAGGGAGGCGGAAATCCACAGAGCCGCAGCCGGTGTCGGTGGGGGGCTGCTTGGGGGCGGAGGCGGTTAGGAGGTGTGGCGGCGAGGGCAGGGCCGGGGCCCGACGTTGGGGTGCAGCCCTGGGGCGTAGTAGTGGGGAACTGGGGATGGGAAAGCCAGTTACGGAGGCAGGACCTCGCCTTCGCCGAAGCAGGGGAAGCGAGCTCTGGGCCTGCCGGGATCATTTGGATTAGGGTGCTTGCAGGCAGCTGGGCACAAGGCGGTGTTGTAGGGCCCTTGGTGCTCCTGCTTACGATCAGGCAGGTTACGGTAGCGCCATTTCCGTGCAGCATGCGAGCCGGGAAAGTTTTGCACGGCTTCGGCTTGCTGCTCCGGTGTTCGCTTCCTTTCTCGAACGCCATAGCCAAGTGCGGGTTACTGGACAACCTGCTGGTTACTGGTACAGTAACTACTATTGTCCAGCGCGGGCCTTATTTGCTGCCCGTTTCTGGCCAGAACAATGCCGTTGCAGCGCGCGGCAGGCCAGATAAATATGCCTTCAAAACATGTATAGTTTCCATGACCGCAGCTATGGGTAGCGCCCAGTTCCTCAGCACGGTGTCGGAGCGGTTTCGAAGCCATGTCACTGAATCCACCGCATGCTCGCCCTGGGGCCTGATCCCTTTCAAGTGGGATTGAAAACGTTTCGTGTTTTCAAAGTCTTCAGGCGTGACCTTTTACAGAGCTTGTCATTTATTAGGCTTACGCAGAGCTAGGACACGGGTGCCCGCTTTCGGAGGTGAGGGGCGCTCATAGGCGCTTCTGTGGGGGCTGCCGAAACTGGCCAGTACGCCCGAGACTTCAATCTTTTTCCCGGCCGACCAGGCCAGACAATTTGTTAGCAGGGTGGAACTACTTGCTTACCTGTTGCCTGACGGGTTTGGTGCGCAAACTGAACGCGAGAATTCTGTCCCAAACTAAGGAGTTACTTCTTGACGTCAGTCAGCTGCCTGTCTTACTTTCTGCAAAAAGCTGCTTGTCAGGCCTGGCTGGCCGGGCCAAACCTGGCCAAAGAGCCGCAAGTCCGCAACGGACGTGTTGCAAGCTTTAGCTAACGCATCGGGAGGCTACACGGACGGAGCCGAGGTGCAGCTATCCAGCTGCCTCAAGAAAGGTAAGAATTGCGTGTCAGCGCAGCGCGGGCAGAAGAATTCGCACTTGAAGACCTGGCTGCGGCGGCAAAGTGATTTCGACCCGTGGGTCATGCATTTGGGTTTCAACCGAGCTCTCGTGAAATAAGTTGAATACGCCTTCACGCGGAAGGCCGGGTGAAGCCTCCGCAGGCCAGTATGGAATACGGAGATGCATTTCGCATGCGCGATGTGCCTTACACGTGTCAGGTCTGTACGCTTTTGGAACCTGCAACTCGTCAATTGAAGTTTATGGCGCACGTGCAGCAGAGCGTGGGAATGCGCGTTTGTCCTCGTTCGATCGCATACTTGCGCACGCCCGTCATCACTACTGCCGCCCACGTGCCACACTATCCGTCCACTTGTTTTCGTCTCGTAGACGGGTAGCAAGCAAGTAAGCCCTTAACCGGAGTCTTGGAAGCTGGAACCTTGGAAGCCATGAAAGGCAGCGCCCATCTGGAGCGTGCTGCTGCCACGGCTGCTGCCGCCGCTGGTCCATCCGCCGATCGTCAAGACATAAAAACGGAGGTGGTACGTACGTGCGTGGAACTGCCTATTGGGTCAGAACTGCCTATTGGGTCAGATCAGCAGCTCGCGAGGGCCGTCGGAACGGTATTGATTGCTGGGCTCGTCAGATAGCTGTACCTACCCCTCCCGTACACGCGATTTGCCTTACAATTCCAACTAGCTACCTACATACCTCGCGTATCCATCCAACTGTAAGACCCGAAGACGCTAAAGCCGCAAAACGTGCCCGCTGTCAGGAGTGGTACGAGGGGCTCCTTCGCAGCGTCTCCGCGCAGGAGCCAACCAGCAGCGGCTCGAGGCTTCCAGCCATGGAGCTCTTCGCCCGGATGTTCCACCGAATGCTGCGGGAAGGCGGCTGGCCCCAGCAGCAGGCGCTGCCGCCGGCGGGCGCGCAGGTCGTGAGAGGCATCAGCGGGCTGGCGGAGGTGCGTTGCTTGCTGCACTTCCGTTGCCCTACCTCGCTTCCCTAACCCAGATCGCAGCTGCGTCGGACCTGATGAGGCAATAACCATGATGGCATGATGGCATGATGGCTCCTCGCGGGCGACGCAAAAGGGGGATCCTCCAACGCGAACACAGCGATGTAGCTTTATAATCGCCGATCGCAAACATTCCCGTCGCAGGAAAATGCACTCGTTTCGAGGGGCTCCTTCAACCTCGTGTTGCGCCTCAGCAGCGACGGCAAGCAAGGCAGGCTGGTTGTCCGGCTGGCGCGTTTGGCCCCGTCATGTGATCGGGTGGCCTTCGTCTGTTCGGTCAGCAGCCAGGTCAGCAAGCTGGCCCACATCTGCCGCCTGGCGGAGTTCTCCGGGCTGCCGGTGAAGGCCGTGCTGCCGATGGTGGAGGACGGGGGCGGCAGGTGGCGCGTGCTCAAGGGTGAGGCCGAGCTGCGGGCGGCACTGGCGAGCGGCGAGGTGGAGGTCGGGATCGTGCAGGAGGAGGGCACGGAGCTGACGCAGGCGCTTGGTGACCTGGTTGACGTGAGTGGCGTGGGCTGCTGCTTCTGCTCGTCGTGCTGCTTCTGCTTCTGCTCGTCGTGCTGCTGCTTCTGCTCGTCGTTCACCCCCAGTGGAACTGGATTTCCAAGGTTGCCGGTTTTGTAATTCTGGGAGGTGCCGCGTAGACACGTATGCGTGCATACCCACCCTGCTGTCTGTCTACCCGCGAATACATATACAGCTATTTACTTCATGGCCCTCAACTGAAGACGGGCTGTATGCTTTCAGTCCTGCAAGACCTCTGTAGAAATGAAAACCGGCGGGAGTAGTAATGCCTAGAAATGTAGGCCGGGAGTAGTAACGCGCCTGCTGCTGCGCTGTCCCGTCGCCTTGTCTGCGGACGAACGTCGGCACATGCAGGCGGGGCTGTGGCGGTACGAGGTGATGCTCCACCTCGGCTCGCTGTCCCTGGACGCGCTGGCGGAGCTGGAGGCCGCGCAGCTGTACCACCCGGACATCAAGGCGGAGAACATGGTCGTCATGCTCGCGCGGGAGGCGGCGGCCGTGGCGGAGGCCAGCAGGGCTGCTGACGTGGACGCCATGAGCTGCACCCGTGTGCGTGTCATCGACACGGATGACGCGACGCAGGCTTTCGAGCCGCACCCGCGGTACCCTCAGGCCCCCGACACGGTGGCCAAGAGGGTCGGTGCAGGGGCGTCGCAGGCGGCGGCAGCGGACCGCTTCGTCAACACGGTCGTGATGTGGCCGCCTGAGGTGGTTTCCGGGCTGGACCCAGTTGGCGACACGGGGAAGGTGGGTGGGTGGGTTTTGGACTTTTGGTTGGTTGGAGAGGGCTCAATGCTCGCTGCTGGCTGGGCTGGTTGGCTGGCTGGCCTAACAGGGGGTTTGTTCGTGCGTCGTTCGTACCACCGCTCTGCATCGGATGCCCTCCGCACGGTTTGGCTGCCGTACGTACTACAACCCTAAAACCCTAAAACCCTATTATCGCACCCGCCGATAGCGTGCATCGATCGTAACAGCGCGTTAGGTGGCTGCTGCCGTGCTAGTGTAGGCGACCTGGATGCCCGTTAGCTTGTCCTGCCCCCACAGCAGTCTTCCCCTGTCGCGGACACTGTGCCGGCAAAAGCACAGGGCTTGACAAAAGCTGCCCATCGCACATCCGTCCACAACGGGTCAACGGCATAGGCGATCTGGATGCCCGTTACCTGCCCATCACACATCCGTCCACCACCTTACTCGGCCGCCCACCCCCCCCCCTGCAGATCATGCGATGGCGCGTGGGGCTGCTGCTGGTCACCATGCTGTACGGCGGCATACCCCCCATCTGGGGCGTCGAGCTGCCCCCCTGTTCCGCCCCCAGGGAGCTAGCGCTGGGGCTGCTACGGCCGGGCGCCCCCGCCGACCTGTCCGAACTCATCCAGCGGCTGTGCCAGCCCGACCCGGAGCTGCGGAGTTGCTCGCTGGGGGCGGCCGCCCGCCGTATGTCAGACCTGCAGGACGCATCGCGGCGGCAAAGGCTGTTTGTCAGCGACAAGGTGAGAGCGTGGATGGGTGGGCGGGTGGGCGGATGGCTGGGGGTGTGGCGTTGTTGTTGTAACGGTTACCGGGTACAGTGGGTTCCAGACCAAGAGGTAGACCCATCGAGCACATCGGCTGACACTGAGGAAGACGGAGGAGACAAAGACCGGGTGGGTGGGTGGGTGGGTGGGTGCTGCTGTGTAGCCGCTTGTGGTGATGGGATGTCCGCAGCAACGTCCTGCCGTCGTGAGCGCCTTGCTGTGTGTTCCCGCTAAGCCGAGGGAAACTCCACGGATAATCAGCAGTCGGGGCGGCGTAGCGCACGACCCAGCGACGGGCGGCGAAGCGGACTGACCGGTGGAAGGCGACGTGTGAGAGAGAACAAAAAGGAAAGCAAACGAAAGCCCGACCCTCTCCGACCCAGCGACTGCACCCAGGGCTTGCTGTGCGTGTGCCGCCTGCTGCCGCCTGCTGCCGCCTGCTGCCGCCTGCTGCCGCCTGCTGCCGCCTGCTGCCGCCTGCTGCCGCCTGCTGCCGCCTGCTGCCGCCTGCTGCCGCCTGCTGCCGCCTGCTGCCGCCTGCTGCCGCCTGCTGCCGCCTGCTGCCGTCCCGCCGAGCGATAGCTGCTGTCAGGGGTTTCGGAGAGCCTGCAGAGCATCGTCGGGCAGCTCATTCGGATGAACAACAAGCCGCCAGCCGACGGGGCATCAGCATCAGACGGCGTCATTGGCGCCGCCGGCGACGAGTTGCTCGACGGCCTGAAGGACCTGATGCCGCTGCTGGATCTGGTGCTGCTGGAGTACCAGGAGGCGGGGGACCGCGAGGTGGTGACCTCCCTGCTGTGCGCACTGGTGGCCGTCAGCGCAAAACACGACCAGGAGCTGCTGGAGCTGGATACGTCGCTGCTGGAGCTGGTGCGTCCAACGCGCTATGCGTCTCTTGCCTTTTCGCTCGTGCATGTATGGCGTTTTGCTTTTTCGTACGTGTGTGGGCGGTTCACGGATCGCGCACGCAAAGGTGCGGAGTCAAGGACCGGATGTTGGTCAGAATGTTTGCAGTGTAACACACGTGCCGGCGGCAGGCTTGCACGATTTGTGCACGTGCCGTAGCCGTCCGAGGGCCGTTCGTAACTGTTTTTCGTGCGCTGCCCGTGGGCTCGGCCATCTAGCTGTCTACCTAGACAGCGTACGTTCGTACGTGTACTTACGCGCAGCGGTAGTTACGTTCCATCTCCGTATGCAGACAGACAGCGCTTTCCGAAACGCACGCCGCTCGGCCTTCCCCGCGCTCCCCCGCCATCATCCCCCCGCTGCCGTACGTACGTTGTGACAACGGTGGGCGCCGTACCTGTCCAGCTGGTGGACAGCCACGGCCGCAACCTGCTGCACAACTCGGTGGCTGCGGGCGCGGTGTGGGCGGTGGACGCCCTGCTGAGCTCCTGCGCCAGGCTGCAGCACTGCGGCGCAGCGAGCAGGATGCTGGCGGCCAGGGACAAGGTGCGGCCGCTGTGTACAGATGCTAGGTCGGCTGGCTGAGTCGGCTGGCTGGCTGAGTCGGCTGGCTGACTGAGTCGGCTGGCTGGCTGAGTCGGCTGGCTGGCTGAGTCGGCACTGGCTGGCGGGGAGCCGCATACTTGGCGTGGAGCTGGGCGGGCGGGGACGATGGAACGTTGGTCTCGGAGCTGCTCGCTGGGGGAGGCTGCCCGCCGGGTTTCGGAGAGGGGAGCTGGCGCCGGGAGCCTTCGCCTGTGTGTTTTTTCGAGTCCATCCACGTATGTACTCCAAAACCCTCATCGGTGCCCCAGTCTTTCAACCCTCCCCTCCCCTTGATCACGTGTACACGGTGTACGATGACATGCTCGGCCGTACAGTACGGCAACCTGCCGTCGCATCTGGGCGCCGCCCACTTCCGCACGCTCACGCTGCAGCGGTTGGTGGACTTCGCGGACATCCAGCGGGACGCCGCCTGCTGCGAGTGGCTCGACGCAGTGGACCAGGTGCGCAGCGGGACCCGCGCCAGGTCGGGCCGGGACCCGCGGGCAGGTCGGGCCGGGGCCCGCGCCAGGTCGGGCCGGGACCCGCGGGCAGGTCGGCCCGGGACCCGCGGGCAGGTCGGGCCGGGACCCGTGGGCAGGTCGGGGCGGAGGGTGTTCGGGGGCGCCAGGTGGCTCCGGGAGGGTCGATGCGCGCTGCGTGCGTGGGTGCGGTGTGTTGCTTTACCGGTAAAGCCGAGAAGCTCGGATCGAACATGGAAGAGGAACAAACTGGACGGTGACCCAATGCAGGGAGGCGGGCGAGCGCGATAGTTGCGGCAAGGGTGGAGTGGTGATGCAGGGAGGCGGTGGCTGTTTTTGGCGATGCAGGGAGGCGGTGGCTCGTTTTGTCGGGTACCTTCGTACGTGCCTCATTTCATTGGTACAGCTAATCCACGTACGCCCCCGTCCGGCACCACAGCGTGCGCCAGGACGGTCAAGTGGTCTAATCCAACTGCTGTACACCAGTATCGCCTGCGGTACACCAGTATCATCCGCTGTACACCAGTATCGTATGCTGTACGCCAGTATCGTATGCTGTACACCAGTATCGCTTGCTGTACACCAGTATCGCCTGCGGCGCCTGCTGTTGGCGCTGCTGCCTGCCTAACCCACCTCATGCGCCCGATCACGCATGCACGACGGCCCCACGTCGCAGAACGGCAGCTCGCTGCTGCATCTGGTTGCGCAGTGTCCGGTGGAGGTCCGGCCCCGCTTCGGGGTGTGGAAGGGCCCCTGGATCACCTTCTCTGGCGATGCGGGGTACGTCCAGGAGCTGACTCGGCAGCTGCGCGAGGCCGGCCTGGGGCTGGGGCCCGACCCTGCGGCGGCGGCATGCGGCAGCAGCATGCAACAGGATGACCCATGGGCCGAGGGCAGCGACCGAGTCGCCTTTGGAACGGACCGGATCAAGCTCATCGAGGCGCTTCTGCAGTGTCGCCACGCCAACCTCGCGGTCTTGTTCGCCCAGGTGGGTGGGTTGCGAGGACGACCCGTGGGTGCGAGAAAAAGCGGTTAGAACAACAGACGTTTCGAGATGCATGCTGGAGAACTTGGGTGAAGAAAAGGCGGAGGTCGCCCAGGTGGGTGGGTGGGTGGGTTGCAAGAAAAAGGAGAACCCACCGGCGGTGGGTGGATGGGTGGATCCTGTCCCTGGGTGGTCGTCTAGCCAGCTGTTGGAGTACGCTTGTGTGACAAATACAGCCATGCCAGTTCGCGGGGGGCGTGAGTGTTCCCATCAAAGGGCCAAAAGCAAAGGAGCAGCCGCCGCCCCGGGTACCTCCAGCGCCGCCCGCCCCGCACTCGTTCCCTCGCCCCCCGTGCTGCTGGGGACGTCCCCCGTGTCGTATTGCGCATCGAATCGACGTCCAGATGCATTTGCCTCGTGCGGTTGTTCTGGTTGCAGAACGACGTCAACGAGGACGCGGACTGCGGCGGCGACACCCCGCTGCACCTCTTCGCGACCCTGGGGGACATCACGGGGCTGAGGCTGCTGCTGGACGGGGGCGGCGAGGCGGCGCGAGGATGCCTGGAGCAGCGCAACAAGGTGGGTGGGAAAGGCGACCCGTGGGTCGGCATTGACTGGGAAAGCCGGTAAGGAAAACGTTTGGTACACACGTTTGGAGATGCAACAGGGTGGCTGGGTCATGTAGGCGCGAGAGGTGACAGCGGGAAATGCATCCACGGCCCTGGCTGGCACCTAGCTGGCACCTAGCTGGCACCTAGCTGGCACCTAGCTGGCACCTAGCTGGCACCTAGCTGGCACCTAGCTGGCACCTAGCTGGCACCTAGCTGGCACCTAGCTGGCACCTAGCTGGCACCTAGCTGGCACCTAGCTGGCACCTAGCTGGCACCTAGCTGGCACCTAGCTGGCACCTAGCTGGAGGGGACGTTCAGCCGCGAGGCGAGCATTCAAGGCATGCCACGTGACGGGCGTCAGCAGCGTCTGCGATTTCCGCCAGCAGCAGCAGGTCATTCGTTCCCCACGGGCCGCCGCCGTTGCATTCCTGGAGGAGTGTACGACGAGGCCTCCAGCCCCCGTGCTATGCGCCGTACGGTACCTCACCGTACGTACTGCATAAAACCCGCGCGCTCTCCTCCGCCTCCCCCGCACCCCGGCCCCGGCCCCTCCCCCGCAGGCTGGCCGCACCCCGGCCCAGCAGGCCCGCTTCTGCCACCCGCTCACCACCAGCGAAGGCGGCAGGCGGCTGCTGAAAGCCGTCTGCATGGTCGGGCAGCAGCGGGGCGGCGTCAGGTCCGGCGCGGAGCTGGTGGTGGACCACGAGGACCTGGCCGAGTGGGTCGCCGCCGCCACCTGTTGGGACCCGGAGGCTGACGGGCGCATGCAGCTCCTGGCGGAAGCGATGTTGGACCCCTGCTGGCCGAGGTCTTCGTCGAGTCCTTCGGCGACCAAAACGCCCTGCCCGCCGCAAGCAGAGAAGTACGAGAGGAGGAAGGCGGAGGCGCCAGAGCCGCAGTCGCCGCCGCAACAGCCTCCGCCGCCGCAGCAGCAGCAGTCCCTGCCGCAGCCGCTGTCGTTGCCGCAGCAGCCGCAGCAGCGGCGGCAACTGCAACAGAGTCAGGTCGGGGAGCTGGGGTTGAAGTCATCGTCGGACGAGGTGGAAGCCGAGGCAGCAGCATCGCAGCTGGCGGCATCAGCGCTGGACGCGGCATCAGCGCTGGACGCGGCATCAGCGCTGGACGCGGCATCCGGCTGCGACTCAAACGTGGCAGGACTCTCGACCTCTTCTTCCGTCGGCTCGGTGGCAGTACGGGCCGCTGGCCCGGCCGCCGAGGGGCACACACTGGCGGTGACCGCAGGCCTCAGAGCTGCAGTCGCCGCGGCGGCGGTGGTTTCTGCTGCTGGTCCTGTTCAGGGCGGCGGGGAAAGCGGTGTCATCGGTCGGCGTGTCACACGCGCTATGGCGGCGGCAGCGGCGGCGGCGGCGGCGGCGGCGGCTGGCCCCGCGGCGGCAGTTGTTGCTGGTGGCGCTGCGGATGGCCCTGCTCGTGCTTCGGCGCGACGGCGCGGACGGGGGGGCGGACGCGGGGGCAGGTTGTAGGCGGAACGAAAGGGAAGGAGCGGGAAGGAGTGGGAGTGGTGGCGGTCGGCGGGGCTGCGCGGGCGTGCGTGGGCAGCAGGATGGGGTATTTGTTTATACAAGAATAAGCGTAATAAGTGTACACCTGGTGTCCGCGACAGGTCATGCCTGCTGTGGGGCATGACAGCCAGGCGGGAGTCCGGCCCGTGTTACGACATGCGGAAATGTGTGCATGAGTGTGATTAGAGCACGAGGAGTACCGCCGGGGTCTGTGGAAAGAGCCCGATGCGAATAATGTGATGGTAGCGATGAATTACGGTGGTTCGAACGCGGGGGATGGACGCATATCAGACATGCCATGAGGGCCAGCGCGCAAGCAGGCAGGGTGGAGGCCTGAGCGATCCGCACTGTGTCATATGCCATGTGGTGTGATGGCGCTGCGACGGGATACTGCTCATCCGATGAAGGGGATGCTGCTGGTAAGGGGCTGCGAGGCTCGCGTGTGCCTGAGGCGCGCTGGGAAGCTGCCCGCGGCTGGTGTGCGGGCAGTACAGGGTTTGGGGCAAGCGTGCGGAAACCACACATTGCAGTTAGTTGACGACTTTCTACGCCAGCGCGAAGCCTCCTGCCGGAGGTACGAACCGTGCAAGACGCGAACTCGCGATTAGACTCTGTACGACGGCGGTCTGTAAACTTTTCAGAAGCGAAAACTACAATTATTAGCATAGCTAAGATGGTAAATAAATGGGTTTGTTAGAGCGTAATTTAAGGAGAACGACAGGATACCTTTAGGCACAGTACCTCCATGTCTTATAGACATCGTTTACCAACTTGCGCTAACTCTCGACCTTAGCCTTTATAGTATCGAGGATACATGGCGCCCCCACCCCCACCACCGCCTCCGGTCACGAACACCTTTGACACGCCCGAATATGACGCGCAACAACGCAAGGCACAGCATGGGCCCGCTGAACACCAAACGGAGCAGCTGGCTCGCGACTGTCTTGAGGAGATTTTGCACCGATTTACGCTTTCGATCCATGAGCACCAAGCGCACAAGCGCACCATAGTAAATGCCATCGAATCGTGCCTGACGACGTGCCTGGACGTACTCGAGATGCAATACCCCGCTCGCGAGGACAACCCCGTGTCAGTCATTTCTTTGGAACACAGCAGCTGGGAGCAGGAAAAGCCGCCGGATCCCTGCTCGTTCGATTCTTGGCTTCGTTCCGCCCTGCCGGAGACGGCGCCAACAGCCCCCAGCACCAGCAACCGTGGGGACTCCTGGGTGATGCAACAGGTGAGCTGCCGAGGGAGGAGGCGCTTCTCCTAGAGCGTTGCATGCCTCTCTGCCCGGGGCGCGGCAGTTTGGGGGCTCCTAGACTTCACTTGGCGGGGACTCGTGTTTCGGAGCATCCTGCGCTTCCGCACTGGCAAACTATCTGACCATCCTTCTGTCAGATCACTGCCACACGGACGCGAAAATCGAGGAATCTGCGCCACTAGGCCCGCGCGGTCCAATCGCCCTTTCCCCAACTCCCCGGCCTCCCCATAACCCCCCTCCACTCCCCTGGGGTCCCCGCCACACCTCTCCAGTTCCTCATGAAGCAGCCCAGCATGCATCGCAGCGCCTCCATACGCAGCACCGGCAGCGGCCATGGCGACCCAGATGGCACACCCACGCGCCAGGCTGCTGTGGGCTACGCGCCAGGCGTCACGGGCGGCCATGCGCCGCGGACCCGCGAGGCGATCTCCTCCGGCAGCGCCCGCTCCTTGCACGCCAACAACTCCCGGCGCCACGTCACCAAGCTGGACACTCGCAAGCTGCTCACTCCGGAGCAGGAGCACCTGGAGGAGCAGCTGCGGCAGGAGCTGCAGCAGCGCAAGACTCAGGAGCAGATGAGTCGGCGGCTGGAGCAGAAGGACGCGGAGGAGCGCTCCAAGCTGGCCAGCCTGCGCAAGGAGCTCAAGGGGAAGGACTACACGTACGACCATAAGGTACGGCAGCGGGAGGGGACAGGGGGAGGTGGAGAGGGGCAGTGGGAGAGAGAGAGAGAGGGTGGGTTTTGTGTAGTGGCATGGGTGGTTGTGTCTGTCGGTCGACAGACTGGCTTGCGGTTGAGGGAGTGGCGGTGGTGGGGCCGCAAGGGGTGGGTCCAGGGATGGCAAAGGGGTGCGTCGTCGGTACGGCAATAATCGGAGGGATCGTACGGCATTCGATCTGGACGGCGCGAAGGGGGCGCTGAGAGGAAGGGCCCAGGGGACCGATCGGCGCCGCACGAGATCGGTGGCCATGACCTAAGCAGGTCTTCGCTGGCTGTGAGCGGCCCTAAGTCACTAAACCTCCTAACACATTAAACCCTTAAAATAAATCCTTAAAAACCTGGCCCCTCCTCCTCCCCCTCCTCTTGCTGCTGCTGCTCTCCGCAGGGCGAGGTGGTCATCCTCAACGAGTTCGACCCGGACCGCACTCCGCTGGAGGCGCTGTCCGGCCCCGGATTCCGTGTCGCTGCCCCCGAGGAGAGCAGCCGCATCATCAGCCCCAAGCGCCGCAACACGCTGCGCTCCATGTCCATGCGGAGCGCCGCCACCGACGCGGCCACCGCGGCGTCGGCGGCACGCAACACGCTCAGCCCCACGGAGATGCGCAGGGAGCGGGACCGGCGGCTGGCCTCCGACTTCAAGAAGATCCTGCCCAAGACGCAGCCCTCAGCCATGGAGACGCTCTTGCCCGCCGGGGGCGTGACGCTGAGGGGGTGAGTCAGCGAGCGAGCGCGGCGCGGGGCGGGGGCTACAGAAGAGAACCGGTTATCCGACATGGGAAGTGTAGCTGGTGCATAGGCTTCGGACACCTGGCTTAGACCCACATCCCAGTGCAATCCAAGCACTGATCCACCCTTCGTCCTTCATCCTTCGTCCTTCATCCCTGCACCTCGACTGCCCTGCCCCGCCCCCTTACCCTCCCCCTTCCGCTCCCCTCGCTCCTCCCCCTCGCTCCACCCCTCGCCCTCCCAGAGCCGGCGGCGCCACCAAGAGCGGCCCCCTGCGCCAGGCCGCCCCGGGCATCACACGCGAGGCGTATGCCAAGCAGGTCGCCAAGAAGGCACTGCAGGCGCAGGCGGAGGTGGGCGGGCAGGGCTTCCCGCCAGTGACCCCCCTGGTGATACCCAGCAGCAGCCCGGCGCCGACGGCGCGCGAGGCGCCCAGGAGCAACCGCAGCGGCGGAGCTGGCGGCGGCGGAGCTGGCGGCGGCGGAGCTGGCGGCGGCGGAGCTGGCGGCGGCGGAGCCGCCGCCGCCGCCACCGGCGCTGCCGCCGGCGGTGGAGCCGCTTTGCGGACCGTCACCAGCACCCAGGGCAACGCCGCCGCCATCGCCGCCGCGCGCTCAGCGCTGCAAGCGGATAGGGTGGGGGATCCGCTGGCGGCGTACGGCGATAACCGGTACGACCCGTTCACGGGGGCCCGCGCGCGGCACCGAAACCAGAGCTCCCAGGAGGCGAGCATGCCGCCGGTGTCGCCGATGGATATCAACCTGTCACTGACGGGCGCCGGGGACTGGGGCTCCGCGGGGCTGGGGCGGGCGTACGAGGCGCCGCCGTCGCTGCCGCACAGCAAGCCGACGGAGAAGCAGCTGGCGGAGACAGGTGGGTTGGCTGTGCGGTTGTCATGCCCCAGCGCCGGCACGTGCGGTTCACCGGTGTCCGTGATAGGTGAAGACCGCTGTGGGGCATGACACGGTGCTAGGCGGAGGTGGAGGGTTATAATAAGTTAAGAGAACCGGTAACGCGACTGGGGAAATGTAGTGGGTGGGAGGTGGAGGGGGGTGGGCACGTGGCAGGGTTTCGAGGGAGACACGTGGCAGGGTGGGGTTACGGAGGCGGCGTGTCGGACCTGATGGGTGGGTGGGTGGGTGGGTGGGTGGGTGGGGGGCCAGCTGCGGCGGAGGTGGGTCAGGGCGGCTGCGTTTGGCGGCCTGGGCATCAGGGGCGTGGCTTGTTGCACGGCAGCGGTGACAGGTTGGCCTACAGGATTTGAATCTTTGGATCTGGGGTCCGATGCCCCGCATAATCCCGACGCTATCGGCCTCCCCTTCCAACCCATGATCCCGGCTGACGCACGCCCCCTCACAACTCCCTCATCGCCGCACAGTGGGGCGCGTCGAGCGGCTGCCTCGGGATCGGGCGCCGCTGCCCACCATGGCACCGCCGCTGTCGCCGTCCAAGGCGGGGGCCACCAAGACAGCGGACCGGCTCCAATTCCATTCGATCCTGGCGGAATGAGAGCTGACCGGAAATCATGGTGGACCGATTGCAGCCAGGGCGAGCGTAAAAGTCGATCGCGAGTCGCTGAGCGGGGCCCTTGCGGATCTCCGCGAGCACGGCTGCTTGATAAGCAGTTCAGATTTTTGTAAGACACATGAGCAGATATGAACAAACTCATGCGTTCTTCCAGGCGTCTAAGCATGCGACCCGTGGTTCAAGGTGTGATAGGTTGACAGGCGGCACGCTTGTCGTCAAACCGTTTCACATGCCTTATCGCTTGGCCTGTGTGCATTAGGTTGACAGCTCTAGCGGATTTTGCCTTGTTTGGCGTCCAGTGGCAGGTGTAAATGGAAATACCGGTACAGGACATTGTTCTGCGCAAGCACGCACAAACTAAATTATATAAACTCGGTATTAAATAAATCTATAGATTCAACGGACAGGAGGCAGTTCCACGTTAAACATACGTTCAGCATACTGCAAAGACCACAATCCCTGCTGCACGCCTTTCAGTAACGCTTGAATA
Source organism: Yamagishiella unicocca (assembly GCA_003116995.1). Classification (NCBI taxonomy): domain Eukaryota; kingdom Viridiplantae; phylum Chlorophyta; class Chlorophyceae; order Chlamydomonadales; family Volvocaceae; genus Yamagishiella; species Yamagishiella unicocca. The sequence continues at coordinate 197,582 of BDSL01000089.1, forward strand.
TCTTACGCCTGGTGTTCTTGATCGCTAATGCCACCTGACACTTCAGCAGCATAGGGGGCATCGCGACGCCATGGATGACTTCCAGTACGCGGTGGAGGTTCCACAGGACTTGCTATGCGCAGTGTGCTACCATGCTCTTCGCGACACTCGCTGCTGCCCGCGCTGTCAAAAGGGCTTTTGTGCAGAGTGCATTGCCACGTGGGGGTCGACCCAGAAGCGCAAGGGCGTGCCATTCTCATGCCCTTACTGCCGAGCGCCGCTGCGTTTTTCTCAGCTACTCAGATCAGACTCCCTGGCCAGCCGCCTCGACGTAATGCCTGTGTTCTGTCCCTTCCACGCCAGCGGTTGCTCCGGTACCCACCATCGCGCCGATCTCGCCAACCACCTCGCCCACTCCTGCGCGTTCGCCCCCGCGAGTTGCCCCGACTGCGGTGCCACCATGCCGCGCGGCCAGCTTGCGGAACACGTCGGCTCTCCGGCCTGCAGCCACCGCCGCCTGCCTTGCCTGAACCGACCGCTCGGCTGTCCCGCACAGCTCCAGTCGCATCAGGTGGCCGCCCACGGGGCCGCCTGCGCGTACGAGCCCCTGTCTTGCAACCACTGCCACGCCACTGTGCTGCGCGGCCAGGCGGAGGAGCACTTCTGGACCGGCTGCCCCTGCCGCTGTCCCTGTCCCAACCGCTGCAACGGTTGCGAGCACGTGGCGGCCAGCCTGGAGGAGCTCGTCCAACACGCACGTGAGTGCCGTTACTCGGAGGACGCCACGTACATGGCCCGCTTCCGCGCTGCGCTCGGCCCAACGGATCTGGTGTACGGCAACGTCCACGGCGGCGGCGGCGGCGGCGCTGCCTTTGGCAGCGGCGCTTCTTTTGGCAGCGGCGGCGGAATTGCAGGCGGTAGCGGCGGCGCCCAGGGTGGAGCCGGCGGCGGCGGCCAGCACTCGCACCAGCACCCTACGCACCCTTCCCACCGAACCGCCCGCCCCTGGTCTGGCGAGGGCCTGTGCGGCACGGCGGAGTACGGCGTTGCGGCGGGCGCGACGGCGGCGCTGGGCACTTGGTGCCACGGGCTGTTCGTGCCGGCCTCCCTCTACCCGCGCGGCTTGCCAGAGCCGCCGCCGGCGGCAGACGCCGGTACGGCAGACGCCGGTACGGCAGCGGCAGCGACGCCAGCTGACGGCGGTGGCGGCGCGGAGCTGCTGCCGTGGCCGTGGGTGGTAGACTCGACCTGTGAGGCCCCGGACCTCTCAGCCGCCGGCATCAGGCAGAACTTTGCCCCCGCGGCAAACGCTGAGCAGCTCCGGCAGCAGCGGCACAACCACGGCCACCAACCGCCGCCGCAGCAGCTGGTTCCGGAGCCCTACCGCCGGCTGCTCCTTGCCCTGGCTGGGGAGGGAGAGGAGCGGGACCGCAGCGTCGACCTGGAGGGCGATGGGGGCGGTGAGAGGCAGCAGCCGTGGCCGCCTGCAGGTGTGGCGCCGGTGGTGGCAGGAGGCGCCGCGACGGTGGCCTCGGCGCTGTTCGCAGCCAGTAGCCACGAAGTGAGGGCGGCGCTGGTGTTCGGGGAAGCGCCGCCGGCAGGGGCAGCAGCAGCGGCTGCAGCAGGGGCAGCAGCAGCAGCAGCAGCAGCAGGGGCAGCAGCAGCAGCAGCGCAGGCGGCGGCGGCTTGGCGGCCGCTGCTGCAGGTGCAGCAGCGGCAGCAGCATGGGGACATGGATGCGGGCGGCGATGTGGCGATGGCGGAGTCCGAGTACGGCAGTGTCATACCTGCCCTGGGGCTGCCCATTCCGTCTCCAGACCAGCAAGCGCAACTGGGGCAGCAGCAGCAGCTGCAGCTGCAGCAGTCGCGGGTGGATGACACTGATGCTGGATCCGGATCTGGGTCCGGGACGGGGGTTGGGGCTGGATCCGGGGTCGGGACGGCCGCGCAGTTGGACGTGGAATCTGCTGCTGTCGTCCCAACCGCCGTATCAACGGTCACTGAGGAGCCTACTGCGGCTGTTCCTGCAGCTGATGGGGCCGGGCTAGGGCCGCCGCCACAGCAGGTGCGCGTGGACTGTCGTACGATACCGTTTGGACGCGCAACTGCCCCAGCTGAGGGCATTTGCGACACACCGTGGGTGAGTGACGGAGTGCCACAGGCTGGACAGCGACCCGCGGGTCAGCCCGACTTCCTCCCGGCCACATCGCAACGTCCGGCGCCACCAACCCCCAACTTCCCGCCCCTCAAAATGCGCTTCAGCCGTCGCATCGATTCGATTCTCCTGCGGCCAGCAGCTGCAAGCGCACCTCTGCATCCTCTCCATCCGCACCTGACCCCCCCATCCCCCCCACCTGCCCCCTGGTGCCACCCAACGGGCTTCCACTCAACCCTCCTCCAGCGGCATCACCCTAGGCGAGAGGCACCTCCGGACGGGCTCCTGCTGCCCACTGCCGGCGTGTACGCCTTGCTCATAGACATAGTCGACCGCGCTTACGCCGGCAACGCCAACAACAACAGCAGTAATAACGGTAACAACAACAGTAATAACGGTAATAACAGCAGCGGCGGCGGCGGCCGGGGCGCTGCAGGCGGCGGCATCGGAGCCGATGGCGGCGGCGGCGGCGGGGCGGATGGGGCGGGCGGCTGGGAGATACCCAGGCCGCCTGTGGGGAGCGCGGACCTGCAGGTCCTGGAGCTGTACGAGGGACAGGACATGTCTGTGATGGACCTGCCGAGTGGGTCGACGGGGGGGGCCGGAGGGGGGAGGGGCGGGGGCGGAGGGGCGGAGGGCGGGGGGTTATGAGGGGAAACTCCTGGGGTGGGAGGCGGCGGTGGGGGCCGGGGGCCCCACTGCCGTTGCAGCAGCAGCCCACGGCGGCCAGCCGACAGTGTTCGATGACATCACCGATGGCATCACCGATGGCATCACCGATGGCATCACCGATGGCATCACCGATGGCATCACCGATGGCATCACCGATGGCATCACCGATGGCATCACCGATGGCATCACCGATGGCATCACCGATGGCATCACCGATGGCATCACCGATGGCATCACCGATGGCATCACCGATGGCATCACCGATGACATCACCGATGACATCACCGATGACATCACCGATGGCATCACCGCCACCTCCCCTCTTCTTACCTACTGGACACCGTTTCCTGCCCCACTGTCCGCAACCGCAACCCCCCTGGAGTCCTCGTTCCCGTTACTTACCGCCGTGCCTTTCGAAACCCGAAGTCGCCCGCCCTCTTCCGCCCCATCCCCCGTCCCTGCCCGGACCCCCCTCAGTCGTGGACACTGCGGTCCACCACGGGCATAGGGCCTTCTGGGCGCTGGGGCTGCTGCGCCTGGCCCGCCGGCACTGGCCGGCGGCCTCCCTGGACTGGCGCGCTCTGGCCGGCCTCAACGACATGGTCACGGCGCTCGCGCGGCGGTTGCTAGTGGCGGTTGTCGGTGTGGTGGGAAGCGAGCTGGTGCAGGTGGGTGTGGCGGGGTGGGCGGGTGGGTGGGTGTGCTGGGGAGGGCGCCAGGGAGGGGCCACTAGGGGGTAGCACACGCACACGCACACACACAAACACACACGGGCGGGCGGTCCTGACTAAGGCCACCCACCTCCCCCTGGGCCTTGTATGCCACGCTGCCACTGGCCCTAGGGCGTTGCACCGCGCCCACTGCCCGCGTCATTTTCCCTCGCCCGTCTTCCCCTCCACGTCCCCCACCACCACCTCCAGCCCCGCCTCCCACCTTCACCACGGGCTTTCCTCAACCTCCCACCTTCACCTCCAACCCCCAGGAGTCTTCCCCCATGGGCGAAGGTGACGTGGAGCTCGCGGTCCAGGTGGGTGAAGACCGCCACCGCCACGGCTGGAACCTGCTACTGCTACCAGTAGTCCAACCGTCCAACCGTTGCTCCTTAACCACCCAACTCCTAACTCCCAACTCCTCCGCTGCTGCTGCCGCAGTCCCTCTTCCCCACGGCTCTGGCCGCAGAGGCGCTCGAGGCCGTACGAGAGACCTTCCGTATGTACGACGACGTCATGTACGGGGGCGAGCTGTGGGACGAGCGCTGGGGCAGCTTGGGCGCTAAGCTGGAGCTGGGGCTCGATCTGGGCCGGGTGGCGTGTATCGTGGGGCAATACACACCGTTGCACGTGAGCTGGGGGGGGCAGAGGGGAGGGGGACGGAAGGGAAGGGAGGGGAGGGGGGGTTCGCTGGTCCAGCTTCAGCAGGGAGGGGGCTCCTGGGAAGTGTGGATGGGAGGGAAAACGCCGAGCGCCAAGGCAGCAGCGGCTGTGGAAGCAAGTGTGGGAGCGCATGGGTTCGGGCGGTCGGGCGGAGGGCTTCGTCCCTTACACCATAGGTGGTCGGGTGTGCCCCCCTCCCTCGTCCGCGTCGTCCTTCACACGCAAGCACACGCGCCTGTGAAGCTCGTGGTTTCCACCCCGTACGGCGTTGTGTACGACAGGGCGAGTTCGTGGCCGGGGAGGATGACTCCGAAGGTACTGACGACTCCGAAGACGATGACGATGACGGGGACGAGGACGGGAGCGATGAGGGGGACGGGGAGGAGGAGGAGGAGGAGGGCGGGGGCGACGATTCGCTTCCTGCTTTGGAGGCACTGAGCAGCCCCGAGGAAGGATTCGACCGCAGCAGCGATGGCGCCGGCGGCGGCGGTGGGCCTGGCGGCGGCGGTGGGCCTGGCGGCGTGCCTGGCGGCATGCGAGTCCCAGTCCTGCAGGCACGAGGGATGGCCGCGAACGTCCGAAGTGCCATGAGGGCGCTGGGGCTGGAGCCGGACGGCAGCCGCATCGGCGGCGGCGGCGGCGGCAGCCGCATCGGCGGTGGCGGCGGCATCGGCGGCGGCGGCGGCGGTGATGAGGAGGAGGAGAGCGACTTCCATACGAGCGAGTCGTCCGGGGACTGGGAGAGCGCCAACGAGGAGGTGAGGTCGGTGCGTGTTGCGTGTTCGCACGGCGACCACACATTGCGCCCGTACCACCACTGACCGCTCCGCGTCGAGCTCCAGGGGAGGGAGGAAGCCCCCTTCCCTCCTGCCCCTCCAGCAGCCTCCATAGCCCACTATCCTGTCGTTTTCGTGTCACCGGTTTTCACGCCACCTCCCCAAGTGACCGTGCCGCTGCCCGCCCTCACCCGATGCGAACTGCGATACAGGAGGCGGCTGACTTGCAGCGGCAGCAGCAGCAACAAGAACAGCAACAGCAGCAACAGCAGCAGCAGCAGCCTCCTGCGGGTAGGGGGGCGAGTGTGGGGCGCGGCGGCATCGTCCTCCGCCAGCGGCCCTGGTGGGAACGACGACTGTACACAGGGACTGGCCATGGCGGCGGCGGCGGCAGCAGTAGCAGCAGTAGCAGCAGCAGCAGCAGCAGTGATGACGTCATGGAGCTGGACGTGGCGTCCTCGGAGACGTCGGGTGACGGTGATGGCGAGGAGGACCCCTCGGATGCGGACATAAGAGGGGTGGTGGCGCTGGCGGCGGTCCTCGAGTGGTTCGCGACCAAGGTGCTGACGGTGGCCAAGGTACGACGGCGGCGGCGGCGGCGGCGCGGGGGGTTACAGGAAAAAACCCGCGGCGGCGGCGGCGGCGGCGGGGGATGCCCGTTAAATGGGAGGATGGTGTCGGGCGCGGGGAGGGTTGAGAGGCAAGCCGTTGGTAAGGGCGAGACTCGTCCAACTAACCAACCAACCAACCAACCGACCATGCACGAATGCACTACCACCCCCGACCCCCACAGTCGTACGTGGACTCGGGGCTCATGCGGCTTGACGATGGGCGTCTACAGCCCTGGCACCTGCAGCTGGCCATGGACACGTCGCCGCTGGGGCTGCTACTGCCGCCGGAGCGGGGGGCTGAAGGCGGGGCTGCGGCCAGTGGGGCGGCCGACGTGGGCGGCCGGCTGCTGGGGGCGCTGCCGCTGCGTCAGCTGGCGCTCATGCTGGCGTCACTGGCGCTGCAGCCAGTCTCGGCGCTGATGGTGCTGGCGACTGCCGGCAGGGCGCTCGATGGGCTGTCCCGGGCGCAGGAAGCCGCACCGGCGCAGCAAGAGGAGCACCGACAGCAGCGGACGGAGTCGTACAGCAGCGGCGCGGCGGCGGCAGCGCAGGCGGCGGCGGCGGCAGCGGCAGCCCCCCCTCTGCTGTGTCCTCTGGACCTGCGCTGCTACTGCGGGGCGGAGGCGGCAGCAGGCGGTGCGACGTGTTCCTACTGGACAACTTCCCAATGCCCAGGTACGACGGTACGGTACAGCGTTGTGTACGGCGGAAGGAGCAGCACGTGCTGGGCGGCTCAGCCGGGGTTCTTGGCGCCCGACCGAGGCGGCGGGGAGGGGAAGGGGGTCCCAATCATGTCGTTGCTCCCCCCCCCACCCTCACACACTCGCGTCCTCCCTCCCTCCCTCCCTCCTCCTATCGTACGCGACCGCACACCGCTGCTTCCGATGCTGGTGCTGACGCTGCCCCCCCCGCCCGCCGATGCTGCTACCGCCAATTTCCCCGTAGCATGTACGGCACTCACGGCCCGGGTACGGTGCCTGCCGTTCAACGACCGCCTCACGCTGTGCGGCGGTGTGCTGCGCAGCGCCTACGCGGGGGCCTCCGCCGGGGAGGAAGGAGCTGCACCGGACGCCACCACCGGGGCCGCCACCACCGGGGCCGCCACCACCGGCGCCGCCGCCACCGGCGCCGCGGCGGACGGCGTCGCTGCAGCCGGCAGCAGCTGCCCCGCAGCCACTGGGCAGCTCGGCTCCATGGGAGCGGGTCCGAGCCCGGCGGCAGCGGCGGGGGCGCTTTCCCAGCAGCACCTGCGGCAGCAGGAGCAGTCGGGGCAGTCGGGGCAGTCGGGGCAGTCGGGGCAGTCGGGGCAGCCGCCAGCGGCCGCGGACGCGCTAGAGGGGCTGCTGCTGCCGCCGCTGCTGCTGCCCCCAATCGATCTGGGAGCCGCCGTGACCAGCGGCCGGATTCGGGGGGCGCTGCTGCAGCTGCTGCTGCCGCCCGCGCTGAGGCCGCTGCTACAGCCCGCGGCGCTGTCGTACGCGGCGCGTCTGGCGAACCTGGGCCTTGTGTCGGGGCTGCTCCGAATCCACCACCTGCAGTCGCAGTGCTGGTGGCACCAGCCGGGCGAGACGGCCTTTGTTACAGCGGCGGAGGGCGGAGGCGAAGCCGAGGGGCAGCGGCAGCAACAGCAGGGCCGCACGGCAGCGACGGCTGCTGTGCCTCCTCCAGCGGTTGCTGAGGCCCTGTCGGGGGCCCTGGCGGAGGTGGTGCGGCCCGACCCCGCCTGGCTGCAGCAGCTTCAGCCGCACCTGATGGAGATGAGGGATGTGGAGGCGGTGGCGGCGCTGTGTAAGGACATGGGTGGCGCGTTGTACGACAGTCAGGCGGGGGATCCCGCCGCCGCCGCCGCCGCCGCCGCCGCTCCGGCGCCGCCGTCGTCAGGCGACGCCGCGGCGGACGCATCCCACGGCGCCGGCGGCCCCGGCGCCGGCGGCTTCAGCGGCGCCAAGAGCAGGCTCGACGTGCTTCGCGAAATGGCGCCCTGCATTCCCCGAGGCATGTTCATGGACATGTTTCAGCAGTGTTGGGCGGCTGTGCAAGATGAGCGGGGTGGCGCGACTGCCGCAGTCGCCGGCGGCGCGCTCAGGCCTTCGGCGGGGGGTCGTGACGGTGCAGCAGCAGATGCCGGCGCCGGAGCTCCTTCTGCGCAGCAGCAGCAGCAGGCCCCGCAGCAGCACCGGGAGGGCTTCGGCTGGCGGCCGCAGGTGCCACCAGCGATGGGTGTCGCGACGCAGAGCCCAGCTCGCAGGCGCCACGGGGCATCGCGGGCCTTCGTCCCGGCGGTTGCACCGGGGGACTTTTCGAGGCTTGTCGACGGTGGCTCGGTGGCAGGAGGTGCTGCCGCAGGCCAGGCGGAGTCGGAGGCGGCAGAGGGAGCGGGGGAGGACGGGGAGGAGGGGGAGGAGGCGGCAGAGGGTGGTGATGACATGGCCTGGTCGTCAGACGCGCTGGAGCTGTTGCAGCACGCGGCGGAGGCGGCGCTGATGGACATGCTGGTGGAGAGGAACGCGGATACCGGTGGCGGTGGGCGCGGAGGGGGACGGGGCCCCGGCAGCGGCGGCGGCTGGCAGCAGCGAGGGGTATGACGCCACCGCAGGGATGTGGGGGCTGGGAGCTGTAGCTGCGGGTGGTGTGCAGCGCTCTCTGGCAGGTCTTTGTGTCCGGAGCAGGGGACGCGAGTTGCTGATGCGGTCACCGGTTGTGCTGCTGGAAGCGTAGCGGCGCATCTGCTGCGTCGGGTGCGTCATGCGGACACTGGCGCGCGTGCGGGTTGCGGCTGGGGGCCGCTGGGGGTTGCGGGGGCCGCTGGGGGTTGCTGGCTCTGAGAGCAGTGAGCTGCAGCTGCAGCGCCGGAAGGTAGCACCGGTTGGGAGGGGTTGGAATGGTTTGGGATGAGGCGGCTGCTCGCGGGCAAAGCTACCTAATTATCGGGCATTATTATCATTGTTTTTGGTTACCGTAATTAAAAATGATTTGTCCGCCGTTATTAAATGAGCTCCAGGGATACCTGTAGATAACGACTACAGGAATAAACAGACGGGGCTGAAAGCAGGCCTGAGCTTGTAGAACACCATGTTGCGTAGAATCAAGGCGTTTCGGCGCTACCTTCCCGGCGCTATGCACATCAAGCAGCTTCACTCGCGTGCCGCCACCGTACTCCGCTGACGTGGCAAGCAGGCAGGGCCCACTCCACCCACTGCTCGACGTGGCCACACACACCCGACCAACACACATGCACACATATACACAAACACACATACAGGATTAAAACATCTCCGCGGGCCCTGTCCACATCACCGTCCAAATGAGACGCGTACCCCACGTCCCTGGAGCAGCTGCTTCTGCTGCGCGACTGCAGCCAAAGTGTGGCTGCGCGTTGGAGAGAACCCAGTGAGTCCATCTGCAGGTACCCACATGCGTCGATCATAGGCACGACACCAGCATCGCATCTTCACCTACGGCAGCCATCGGTAGGTGACTCACCTCACCAGCTCTCGGCCATCCTAAATTACAACCCTAAAAACCCCGGACCAGCGCCGGCCCTGCCCTCCCGCGATTCTCCTGCTGCTGATCCCTCCTCGTCTCAGCACCCGCGTCATGGCGCTCGCTGTCCCCACCACCACTGCCTCCCCCACCCATTCTTCACCGGTCTCTTCCCTACTCTCCCCCTCCTTTTCAGTGCCGACCCACGGGTCTCTTCTCTACTCTCTCCCCCCTTTTCAGCTGTCGTCTTCGTCCAGGCCCGCCTCAAAGAGCCCCAGAGGCGTGCCGCCGGGAGGGCCTCCCCCGCCGGCTGCCGGACCCGCCTGTTTGCCCAGCAGCAGGCGGCGGAAGAGGTCGTGCTCGGACTCGTGCTCGGCCTTGGCCTGCGGGGTGCGGCGCGGCGCCGAGCGGTTCGAAACGCCATCATGCGCTGCCGACAAGAGCGCTGTTTCCGCGGCCCCCACGGCGCAGTGTCCTCTGTGCGTCAACATGGACGTCGACATTGCAGCGGGCCGCCAGCAGGTATCGGGTCAGCTCCCTCGCCCCGTTCCCTCCCCGCTCTTCCCCCCGCCGAGCTTCCAGCCACCTCCCTGCAGCCCTCCCTGCAGCCCTCCCTGCAGCCCTCCCTGCAGCCCTCCCAGCACGCACCTGGTCTCGGAAGTTGTGTTGGTGCGGGTGCTGCTGCTGCGCCGCTGCGCTGGGGCTGCCGCCTCCCGCCAGCTCCGACCCAGGTGCCCCGCCCGCCGCCCGGGCCGCCCCCGACCTCCTGCGCTGGTAGCCGTACGGCAGGTCCTCCAGCTCCGCCGGCGGGCCCAAGCCCTCCAGGTAGACCACCTCCGCCAGCTGGAGGTTGAGGCAAGGGGGGAGGGAGGAGGGAAGGAGGAGGAGGGTTGGGACTAGGTCGATCAGGCGTGTCACGGAGGCAACTGGCGTCGGCAAGCACGCGAGCTGGCAGTGGCGGCGGGTGCCCTCGTGCTCCCCCAGCCCACCGCAACCTCATCCCAACCAGCAGAGGGAGCAAGGCGTCATTGGACCAGCCCCCACCCACCCTGGAGCGGCCAGCCCCTTCCCACCCTGGAGCTGACCAGCCACTCCACTTCCTCGCCCCCCGGCCCCGCTTTCCTCCCTTCCACGACCGTCCATTACCCCCTCCCTCGCCCCTCCCCTCTGCCCTAGGCCGCACCTGCTGTCGCAGCTGCAGCTGCTGCTCGCCGGGCCCCGCTGCCCGCGGAGTGCCGCCCTCATCCGCCCCGCCGCCCTCGGGCCGCGGCTCCAAGTCCGGCCACCAGACCCGCCGTTTCCCAGCGCCGTCGCTTCCCCCCGCACACAGGCTGGGGCCGGCGCACCCGGCCACGTCCGCCGAGACAACTCGTCGGAGAGCCGGCCGCAGCGGCCCCACGCTGCGCATCCCTGGAGCTACTGCGCTGCCGTGCTGCACCGCCGCCGGCCCGCCCGCCAGCGCCGCCAGGGTGTCGTTCAGGCCCAGCAAGATGTCCTGCTCGTCGACGTCCACCACAACGGTCCGCCGCTGGGCCTTCTCACGCTTCTTTCGTCGGGGACGCTGGCGGCCGCCGCCGTCATCGTCATCGCCGTCGTCCACGCCGCCGCCGTCGTTGTTATCGTCCCATCGGCTCACCGGCCGCCGCCGCCGCTGCCCGGCCTCATCGTCGTCGACGCCGGCGGCGGCATCGACGCCGACCTCGTCATCGCTGTCGCCGGCGTCCATCTCGACCTCCTGGATCTCACCGCCCCCGGATCTGGATCTGGCCCTGCCGCCCCCGCTGGCCGCTTCCGGCTCCTCCCCCACCACTGGGCCGCCGAACAGCGACACGGCGCTGATCTGCGTGTACGACACATACACGACACAGTGTAAGGCACATGCACGACACATGCACGAGACAGTGTAATGCACTACGTAGCGCCATCAGCGTCGTCCCATCGCATCCCCGACATGTCCCCCCCAGCCTGGTCTCCCACAGCTTCAGCCCCTTCAGGGCTCCTTCTCGGCGCAATGGCGCAATGGAAGTCCCCTCCCTACCCGCCGGTAAGTCCTGAGCCAGGAAGCAACACCGGCTCGCCCCCTTCCCCCCTACCCTCCTGCGCCGCCCTCCCTACGACGCGCACACACGGCGCAGTTTGGGACCCGACCCGACCCGACCCGACCCGCTGCGGACGTGCCGTACCTGCGCGTACAGCGGCGGCGCGACCTCGAAGCTGGCCGCCAGCTCCCGCAGCCGCTCCACCGAGTGTCCGTGCACGTTGCGGGAGCGCGCCGCGCACACCTCCGGGTCCACCTCCAGCGGCCGCAGCGCAAAGCACTCGAAGTTGGCACGCTGCGCGGAGAGGTGCGGTTGGGGTGCTGGCCGGTGAGACCGGTGAGAGACCGGTGAGAGACCGGTGAGGGACCGGTTAGAGACCGGTGAGGGACCAGTGAGGGACCGGTGAGAGACCGGTGAGGGACCAGTGAGAGACCGGTAAGAGACCGGTAAGAGACCGGTAAGAGGCCGGTAAGAGACCGGTAAGGGACCGGTTAGAGACCGGTTAGAGACCGGTGAGGGACCAGTGATAGACCGGTGAGGGACCGGTGAGGGACCGGTGAGAGACCGGTGAGGGACCAGTCAGGGACCGGTGAGGGACCAGTGAGAGACCGGTGAGGGACCGGTGAGAGACCGGTGAGAGGGGCAAAACAAGGGTAACGGTCTCAGCGACCTCCAGCGACCACCTCTTGCTGAACCCGATCCCACATGGGCCCCGCATCCCCACACGCCCCCGGCCCTCACCTGCCCCACCGCCATTAGCTCCCTCAGCTGATCCGCCCGCAGCACCGGCGCGTCCACCACCACGAAGCTATGCCGCCGGTCATCGCAGGAACGACCCACCGCGCGGACCAGGTCGCGGAAGTAGGTGGCTGGCGTGGCGAGAAGAGCCGGGCAGCCGGGGGCCGGGGGGGAGGGGCGAGGTGAGGTGATGGTCGGGGCTTACGGTGAGTGGGGGGGAGAGAGCAATATCGGGCAGCGCCAGAACATGCCTAAGCATGCCACGCGCGTGGTGCAGCAAGGGGCAAGCCTTACGTGTATTTCCTGGTTGCATTCTACGCGTGGGATGGGATACCGGTGGGTGCACCGCCCTCATCTGGGCGCGCCCACCTGCCCAACAAGCTAGCGGTGCCCCCGCAAACCCCCCGCCTACCCACCTTCCATCTCTTGCTCGTACACGTACTTGAGCTCCGTCACCTTGCGGCGCTTCTTACGCCCGCCCTCCTCCTCCACCACCTCAACCTCGACCTCCTGCGCGGGGGGATTTCGAGGAAGACCCGTGAATGCGAGAAACACCGTTTGGAGGTGGGGACCAGCCGGAGCAGGCCAATGAGGGTCATGTGGTGTGGTGTGGTGTGGTGTGGGGCCGCACCATCCGCATCCCCCCACTCCCGGCCAGCCCCCGCTCCCTCCCCGAGTTCACCCTTTGATTTGGGTTTGTTGCGAGGTTGACTGCTATGCCGGCTGTGCAGCGCTCCGCTGGATCGCTCTGCACCAGCGCGCCCCTACGCACCCCGCACCCCCCACCTCCTCCCCGCACCCACCTGCTCGACTACTATGCACCCCGCACCCCCCACCACCTCCCCGCACCCACCTGCATGTAGTAGTCGTCCATGCTATGCAGCCGGGGCACCTCCGCGCCTGCCTCCACCTCCGCCTCCCGAATCTTCCGCGCCAGCGTGCTCTTGCCGCTGCCGGGCAGCCCCCGCAGCACCAGCAGCAGCTTGCGAGGCCGCGAGGCGCGGTGCGGCGGCCTCAGCAGCCGCGTGATGTCCAAGACGACGGGCTCCAGGGGAGGCGGCGCCGCTGACGTCACCACCGCAGCAGCAGCAGGAGGGTGTTGCTGCTGCTGGTGACCCGTGCCCGGGGCCGCAGGGGGTGCTGTGGTGACGCCCGGGGGGCCACTCGGACTGGGGCCGTCCGGATAGGCGCCGGGGCCCGCGGGCGGCGGCGTGTGGGCCTGTTGATGTGCGTGTTGATGTGGGTTCAGCGGCGGAGGATGAGCAGCAGGGGCCGCGGCGCCAGAGAGCGGCGGCTGCGGCTGGGTGGGGCCTCCAAAGCCGTTGGGCGGCATGGGCTGCTGTTGCTGTTGATGGAAGGGAGGGTATCCTCCGTGACCCAGATGGAAGGGCGCCTGGTGTTGCTGCTGCTCCGGGTGCTGCTGGTGTTGGTGATGGATGGGTTGTTGGTGGTGGTGATGCCAACCGCCGCCCGCAGCAGGACCCGGGCCTTGCATGCTCGCCTGTTGTTGCTGCAGCGAGGCGGGGGGTTGGGCCTGGCCATACTGAGTAGGCCAGGTATGAGCCCCTGCTGGCATGCCCTCGTGGAAATGTTCTGGAGCGCCCTGCTGCTGGTGGTGATATGTTGGCTGGGCCTGAGGTTGGGCTCCTGGAAGGGGCGGCATTGGAGGTGCCCCCCCCGGGACATCGGGAGGAAGCGGCGGTGGCGCTTCCGCAGGTGGCAGCGGCGGCGGAGCCCCGTCTGGGAGTGGGGGCAGTGGTTCTGCCTGCCCGCCCATGAGACCATGGTGGTAATTATACGGATGTTGTGTAGGCATCTGTTGCTGCTGCTGATATATTTGCTGGTTTTGAAACGGCGGCGGGGGCCATCCGCCCTGATGCGGGTATCCGCCGTACGGCCCATATGGGCCCTGGGGCATTCCGGGATGCCCTTGGAAGCCATTGCTAGCGTGCTGGTAGCTGCGGTTGCAAGGGTGTGAGGAGGGACACGGTCCAACGTGCCATGTCAATGCCTACGCTTTAGGGTTTGTCCGTCGCAGTGCACGCTGGCCGCGTCATGACGACTTGCAGCATTGCATACCGAGATTTCTATGCATTACGAGTCCCAAAGGAAGCCGCAATTCGCCCGGAGCAGTGCAGACGAGCTCTTGGCGCCGCCAAGGTCGTTTGACACGCACAACGTCCTCTAAGTTGCTCCTACATACCTGTTTAGACCGGTTGCCGCAAAAAAGTTACCTTGCGGGTTACCAAAGCCCGGCTGCCAGACGTGGAAGTTGCCATCGCCATAAGGTAGCTGCGAGTTGAACGGGTTGAACATCCCAGATCTTGAGGCTTCACACCGCCTTTGTCGAGCAAATGGACATATCCAAACTGCGGGCCGGAGCTTACGGACGCCCGCCCTGTGCCAACATTTTGAGCCCCACGCCTGATCGTCAATCCAAGTTCAAACGCTATATGCTTTATTCGTAAAGCTGTCCCAGCAATGAGCCAGATATCGGAAAGTCGTCGCGGAGCTGGCCACGGGCCAAGGCCACGTTTCAAAAAGCAATTGCCACCTTGAATGTACAAATCTAAAGGACGAGCTTTGGAAACTAGATTGTCTTGAATAGGTATGATCTGCCAGACTGCCACTCTGCCTGTATTCGGTACGTGCGTCGTACCGCTTGAATTACCTTATTCAAGCGTAGAGGTTGGTTTCTAGCGTTTAGGTTACAACTCAGTAAGGCTGAAAGGAGCCGTGCCTTTCCTAATGGGATTTAGGGCAGAATGTTCTACCTGGTAATTTGTTCGGTGATGCGTTGCTGTTGTCCTCTCCCCATGCACTTGCCGTCTTGTTCACTTATTACGTCTTCGGCGGGGGGTTCTGTGCGAGCTACCGCGGCGGGTTGGCGTTGCTGGTTCTCGACCCTGGGGCAGGTTAGGGGACCGGACGACGCCATAGGCCACGGCTCAGGGATCCCCCCTCTGGCAAACTTGTACGCGATTTCAGTGTGCCAACACTACTGCTGGAAGTGCTGGAACACAGCCGGTTGCTGGGGTGTAACCCTAAAGTGAGCCAAGTCGTATATTTGGGTCGATCATACGGCCTACACAGGTACAACCATCTCATTTGCGAAGCCTGGTTGTGGCCCTGCCCGGATAAACGAAACACTCGAATCACATAATTTACATTAATGCACGCCATCATAATTCCGCAATGGGGATGCCCCGTGTGGGAATGCCCCGTTGGACGTACCCGTTCGGCCTCCGGCCCGGATGTGTTCATGTTCATTGTTCCCAGCTTTCATTGTTCCTATCCATGCTGCAGCACGCCACGGTGTTCCCATCCATGCTGCAGCACGCCACAATCTTAAGTTCCGCGCTTCAACATCTGCTAACACGGACCATTGGCAGCATGACCGGCAAACCCGGAGGCACCTCGCGCGCTGGCATCCCCCAATCGATATCGCCTACACCTGAAAAATCCCCCCACAGTAAATCCTAGATCTAGTGGTAGCGAGACACGGAGAGGTGTCTGAACAGTTCGACCGTATCCGCGATTGTTGCTGCTGCCCTCACACAAGCCAACGCAAGGCTGTAACCGACGCGCCGTACACCCCCTCCTACTACGCTACATGATGAGCAAAGCCGAGTCCTACGCTACATCCGAATCTTCTGTACGATGACTCCACCACGGAAACCAACATGGCCGGACGGGATGCCGCACACCGCAGTGCGGCTCAGCTCACGTCTTGCTCATGGATGGAGACCACTACCGGTAGTGCCAGCCGCGGTCGCTGCAGAAGGCGGCGCCCACCTCTCCTAAGTCCTAATCGCCCCGACCCCGCCCGCGGCCCCGCCCACCGCGCCCGCCACCGCGGCCCCGCCCGCCGCCACCACCAAAGCGCCCACCCCGTCCACCACCGCGTCCACCACCGCCAAAGCGCCCGCCGCGCCCGCCCCGCCCACCACCCCTATCATCCCCACGTCCGCCCCTACCGCCGCCGCGTCCGCCGAACCCCCCTCGGCCCCGCCCACGGCCTCGGTCGCCGTCCCCATGATGCGGCGACGGTCCCGGCCCACTCTTCGTATCGCTGCGCCAGCCTTCGCTGGCTGCCCTCTGGAACATGTTCGAGCCGCTCCTCAGCAACGACCCTTGTCGCCTCTCTCCGCCGCCCTCGCCACCATACCCGTCCCCATCCTCGTCGTCGCCGCGGTTGCGAACCTTCCGGGTCCGGCCCCTGTCGTACTCTTCGTCCCACCGGTCGTAATTGCGCCCACCAGTCGGCGTGCGCCGCTTCGTACCAGCCACGGTGCGGTTCAGCAGCGCCGCCTGGCGCCGCATCTCCGCATCCTCCCCGTCCCAAGTGCCATCCTCGCCCTCACCGGGGGGCCTTGAGGGCCCGGCGGTGCGACCACCGGGGCCGCCCCCGCCAGTGAGCCACGCAACAGCCTCGTGGCCCGTGACGACTTCCGAGACTCGGGGCGCCTGCTGCCGCTTTGCTTCTAACCTTGGCTTTGCAAGGGACGACGGTGTCGGCAACCCCACAGCACCTCCATCGCGCGGCACACCCTCGCTAGCGGGCTGTTGATGCGACCCCCTTGACGGCAGCGCCGCCGGTTCGTCACCCGGTCCGTCTTGCCGCCGCTGCTGCTGCTCCTGGACCTCCGCTGTCGCCCCGGCCGCGCCCGGCTGCGCCGCCGCGGTACCGCTCTCGAGATGCCCCGCAGCCGCAGCCTCCTCCTCTTGCTGCCGCGCGTTCCGTCTCCGCTTTGATCCTAACGGCCGCACCTCCTGCTCCTCCAGCCCAAGGCCCTCGCAGTGCGCCGCTGCACCCTCCGCTACGGTCTGCAGCTCCTCCGACAGCATCGCGCCAAGCCGCCTGGCCCGCTTGCGCGCTCCCGCCGTCGTCCCTGCCACCACCACCTGCGTCTCCAGCAATCGCCCCGAGCTCGATGGCCCCAAGTCACCGGCGGTAAGCCCCTGCGCCGCCTTCCGGGAGCGCGCCGCTGCCGTGGCATCACCGTTGGCGGTTGGTGGATGGCTTGACGAGCCGGGGCGCGAGTGCGGGTCGGGAGCGTCTCCCCCGCGTCGACCAGCCGTGTGTGGCTGCTGCTGCTGCTGGGCGGTCCGCGATGTCCCCGGGTCCTCGGAGGCGGCGGCTGCGGTTGTCGTCGCGTGGGCGCCGCCGTTCATGGAGTTGGCGGCGGAATGGCGGAGCAGGCCGGACGCGGCGAACCAGACGCTGCTGAAGCGGCGCAGTCCCAGCGGCGAGGCTCGCAACAGCTTCAGTGCCGGGACGGGCCTGGGGTGGTTACGCCAGGAGGAGGCAGGGGGCAGCAGCGGCATGGCTTCAAGCAGCGGTGGCGCACAGCAGTTCACGGTGGAGCGTGATTCGGACGCCGAACCGCGCCATCACCCGCGGAGCGGATGAGGGGTTAGGGTTCCCGCACGAGCGCTTGCGCTGTGGACTCTGGGAACACTAGCGCAGTGGTGGAGGAGTCGTTGTGCGGGTAATGCCCGATGGGAGTGACTCCGCGCATGTGCATGTAAGAGCCACAAGCCTGTCCATGCATCCGTCCGATAGCGTACCCTGCAGCTGATGACTCGTGCAGGAATCATGTTGCGATGGGAGTGAGGAGGGAGTTCAGATTGCGGGGTTTCTGAGGCCCCTGGCAGTATCAATCACCGGTATTCAGTGCCCAGTGCGTTTCATCATTCTCCCCCCATTGTGCCTCACTTGAGTAGATTGCAATACACGACGATCGTGTGGTGAAGAAAAGGGTCAGATTGCGGGGTTTCTGAGGCCCCTGGCAGTATCAATCACTGGTATTCAGTGCCCAGTGCGTTTCATC
The DNA here is from genome assembly GCA_003116995.1 of Yamagishiella unicocca. Classification (NCBI taxonomy): domain Eukaryota; kingdom Viridiplantae; phylum Chlorophyta; class Chlorophyceae; order Chlamydomonadales; family Volvocaceae; genus Yamagishiella; species Yamagishiella unicocca. Next base: position 215,242 of record BDSL01000089.1, read on the forward strand.
ATGCCCCATCTAGACCACTACGATCATAGACGTGCCGAGGTGCTCCATGAAGCTGGTTGAGGAAAGGGTCAGATTGCGGGGTTTCTGAGGCCCCTGGCAGTATCAATCACTGGTATTCAGTGCCCAGTGCGTTTCATCATGCCCATCCGTCCTCCAGGCTCCAATCAGCAATCGCAAACCTCATGCACGGGACGAAGCGTGCGGACGTGCGTGCATTCGTGCAGGCGCCAGCTCCGAGGTAGCTGCCGTGCAGCTGTCCAGCGTTTGCCCGGCTAGGAGTCTGTGCCCGGCCCCCTGCGAGTGTTTTGCTCGCAGGACTCGCCGGCGTGAAGCACCTCGTGCTACCCGGCTATCAGTGATCGACTGCAGACTTCAGCAACGAACAAGCGCGCCGGTCCAGGGTTCCGCACCTTGCTTCCTTGCCGTTCGCGTGGCGCTGGCTGTGCGTTATGGGCGGCTGCCCCTGCTCCTCGGTGCCGGTCGGGCTGCCGGGCTCGCGCGCGTCACCACCTGTCTGCGGCGCCGCAGCAACGTCGCCGTCGCCGGCAGCTGCTGGGGCCGAGGTCGCGGACACCTCGTGGCCGTTCTGCTCCACCCCCTCCGCCTGCGGGCCCTGCATGATTCCGTTGCTCAGCGGCTTGGAGCACGGCTCCGGTGGTTGCTGTTGCTGGTCCTGCTTGGCTTGTGACTTCAGCTTCGGCACCCTGATCGCCAGGCCTTCCGGGGCGCCCGCCTGCCTGCCCTCCGCCAGGTTGGCCAGCATGTGCGCCAGCGCCGAGCCAGGGGCTGAGACCGTCGCCTCCTGGGCCTTGGCACCGCCGTGTGCCGCCTCCTGCTTTGCGCGCTTGCCCGGGCGCTCGTCGCCCCGGGGCTCCTCCCGCGCGGCTGCGGCACCAGCATGTGCGCCCCCGTTTGCCGTGGGCGGGGCCGCCGTTTCGGCGGCGCGCATGGCGCCCTGCACTGCCTGCTGCGCCACCGCCGTCGCTGCGGCCGCGTTGCGGGCCTGGCGGCGGATGTAGAAGAGGATGTAGGCGCGCTGGTCCAGCACGGTGCGCTCGCCCACCGCCGTGACGCGGTGGTCGTCGCACACGTGCCACAGCCCGTTGGCCGCCTTCACGTAGCAGATGTAGTGGCCGCTGTTGACGCTGTGCCCGTGGTGTACGAGCACGCCGTACAGGTCGTACAGCTGCAGGCGACGAGGACGGGACCGAGGTCTATGGTTGTGGCTACAGACTGGCAGCAGAAACAGAACAAATTGCACCGACAGGAACGCGCCCAATGCTGTCCATATCGGCTGGTGAGGATCTTCGCTACAATGAGGGTGCAATCAGCCAAGCCGCACCATCCGAAGCCCACCTCCAAACCAATGATTCAGCTCATTCCTCCAATCGCCGCTTTTTATCAGCGCTCTGCAGCTCCTACCGCTCTCCGAACACAAAAGCCGCCCGGCCCCTGTCCCAGCACGCACCTGCTTGGGACCCTTGGTGTTGCTCATGTACGGCCGCAGGTCCAGCAGCGTCGAGAACTCCACCTTCTTGTTGATCTTGGCTCCGAAACCGCCGTACTCGAAGCGCTTCAAGTGCACCGTCAGCACGTTTGGTGCCTCCTCCACACTGATGCGCTTGACTGCTCGCACCTGCGCGGCAGCCAACAACCAAACACACAGTATCAGCAGCGCGGCCATCTTCCCTGATCCCGAAGCTTCCCTTTGCCGCAGGCATCGCCTTCATCGACATGTAGCCGCACTCTCGTCGGAGCAGTCGGAACATGTCTAGGACTTGCTGCACGAAAAGGTGTTGAAGTCTCGCCACCGGCCCTCACCCACCAGCTTGTTGTTCTTGGGACATCGGTATTTGTTGTCGCCGTCCAGATGCTCGGGCGCCGTGAAGGCCGCGAGAGCGCGTTCCAAGCTGGCGGCACGGTTGATCTCCAGGCTCAGGTCAAGGAACGGGTCGTACGTGCGGCTTGTGTAGTCGACGCCTTGGCACTCAATCTTCATACATGGCAACAAAACACAATAAGTAAGAGGATCAATGGGATCCTTGCAAGTAGGTGCGCCCCCGACCAGAAGCCTTTGAAGGCCCAAACCACTCGGGTGGAGACGACAAACCGGCTTCGACCGGCGGAGAGGGATGCATGCATGCGCGCAGCCCAGCCACCCAAACTCCAGCTGGAGAGGATGCGATGGCCCACCTGACTACGCAGCTTGCCCCCGAAGATGCGGTACACGAACGTGGTGTGGGCCAGCTCGGGCGGCGGCTTGGGCTTGAAGCGCTTCAGGCACGCCTCATGCATGGCGTCCAGCAGACAGCGCAGGAACTCGTGGCTGTCTTCCTGCCTCCCAAGCCGAAAGCTGTGGGCGGCCGGCGAGTTTGGAGGCGGGGACAGGCGAGTTCGTCAGTTGAAGGAAGCGGCGAGGGGCGCCAGGGAGATCTCCTCCGGACAACCAACGGGTGAAGGCGCTGTCACGCGCATTGGCCTACTGCAGTTGCACACACAGTCGACGACGACGCTGTGCTCGCCTTTGCCTTGCTCGCCCTCCCCTTGGCATCATCGACCGTGCCTGCCCGTGCCCAGCTGCCAGCTCAGACGCGCGGTCATGCAGCCACGCACCGCTTGTTGATCAGGCGGAGGCTTTGCGCGTGGCCCTTGGGCGACAGCACCAGGGTGGTGAAGGAGCGCCGGACCAGCTGCAGCGTCAGAGCCACCGGGTCGTACCCGCTCCCGCCACCAGCAGTCTCCGCCAAGATCCGCTCCCCACGCTGGCTGAGAAACAGCTCCGCCAGCGGCGGCGTGTGTGCAAGCGCCTGTGGAGGACCACGCGAGGCGTCTGCTCAAACCCGTCCGAGGTCTTTCCCACCCCTTCCTTCCGGATCGCTCCATTTGCGCGAGCACACGTGAAGCACGCCCCAGAACAAGACGGTGGTGATGATGGTGATGGTGATGACGGCATGCCGATTACACGGTACGGCTCCCGCTGATGGCTTCAAACCAAGATTCTCCAAGGGTGCCACCTATGCGTGCCGAGCTGCTAAATCGGTGTGGAATAGCCCCCGATGACGCACCTGCAGCACGCTGTTCATAAAGCATGTGTTGCCAAGATTGTGGAGGCCAGCTCCCTGAATTGTAGGGAACGAACAGGAAAGGCGGGCAAAGATTTGGGTTGGGCAGGCACGCGGAGAGTTCCTAGTGGTACCCCATCCCCGCAGTGTCCGACTCCTGCGACAGCGCCGAACGATGCGTCGATGAAAATGCTGCGGTGTAACTACAACGGCACTCCAAGACACAGTCATGAGGAGGAAGGGCTTACGATGAGATGACGCACGAGGCCTGCCACCGGTACGACACGACAGGTGACCAAAACACACGAACTCCCGCCCGCCTGGCGGCCTGCACGCACAGCGCACCAGCAACAATCCTCCAGAAGCTGTCAAAAGAATCCCCAACAACTGGGCTGCCGTCACACAGGCCGTCAGCGGTATCAGCTGCCTCGCCGACACGCCTGATCGCTTTGATGCTGACTCGACCCGCGACAAAAACAACAACTTACCCTGTTCTTCACAGTGCTCCATGAAAGTGTGACATCCGTTTCCCGGAATAACTCCCGTTGTTGCTTGGGAACAGCAGGGGCGGCAAGCGATGACGGGCCCGGTCCAGCCCGGCCTTCGGGCAAGGCAGGCATCTGCGCGTAACGTCATCGGGCCAAGAACATTTAGACTAAAGACAATCATCCTGCACCAACGCGCTGGCCGCAGCTGCCCCTATGGCGCCGCCGCTCAGCCGCCGGGCAACGCGAATGTTGCAAGCACGACGAGGACTCCCCGTTCCCTTATAAACTGCTGAAGCCAGACCCGATAATGGTAAAGGAGATGGCTGTACCTGGGGGGTCTCGTTGAGGGGAATCAGGTCAACGCCGATGGGTGCAGAGTGTGCATCAGGCTTCGTTGCCGGCACAAACGTAAGGCGCCTGAACCCAGACTGGCCAGTCGCCTGTCGAGGCTGAAGGAGAAGTGGACTGTCCAGTACCATGTGAACGTCCTATGTGCAGGGACTTAAAAGGCGGAAGGTCCCCGACATTGCGATGTGGCTTCCGCTACAAACAAACGGACCGCCTGAGAGGAGGAAGAAACTACCGTTTATTTCCGTAGGTAAAAACATCCTGTACGGTAAGAAAATTCTCCGTCATGTTGGGTGCATTGGAACTAAGAGAATCCGTTCGTGCACCCCACAGCTGCGATTTTTGCCTGAAGTGGTGTATTGTCACAAGGGTGTTATCTTACTTGTGTGTAAAAAGTCTTAAAATGGCCGATGATGATGCTTGCGACCTGCCAACTGCGCTGGCCGCCGCCGTCACGTCGGCATACACGGCACTCCCAAAGACGGGAAAACCCCAGCCTAACGAGTACACCGTGCTGGCAGGTATGCTTCTGTCCGAGCGTGCAATTTGGGTTTTGCGGTTGAAAGACGTACGGGATAACAACCTGGCGTGAAAGAGGAAAGGCCGGACGTGGGCACTTTGGACAACCCTATGTTTTGCAAGGGATGCATGTTTGTGCTAGGGTCGGTAGAGGAGCGGAAACGCGAACCCTGTGTGCTTGTGCCATCAGGGCAGGTTGGGGTTCCTTCACTTTGCTACCCTTGCTTGCCTCGATATGGCGCAGGTTTCGCAGTCGCATACGACGGCATCACTGCCCGTACGACAGTACGGCATCCTAGCGATAAGGGCCAGCCGCATCATGCCCACACAAATCCGCTCGACCCACACCCCGAGTCCCAACACCTCCGCTCCCCCGGCGCCAGCCCTGTGGTGGTTGTGGCTCTGGGCACGGGCACCAAGTGCCTGGGCGCCTCCAAACGCAGCCCGCACGGCGACGTCATCAACGACAGTCACGCGGAGGTGATCGCACGACGAGCGCTGCTGACGTGGCTGTACGGCGAGGCGGCTCTAGCTCTGGAGCAGCAGTACGGCCCCACCGCATCCGCCGCATCCAGCCCCACATCTGCCACCGCCCAGCAGAAGTGCAACACCAGCCGGCGAAAGGTTCCGGCCTCGTCGGTGTTTGAGGTCGTGTACCAGGCGGCGGTTGGCAGCCCGCAGGGCGGCGGGCAGGAAGGGACCGCACAGGCTGCCGGTGACGGCGATGAAAGCGCAGGCCCGGGTCCCGCGGTTCCGGAGCTGCGCAGTGGCGGCAGCGGCGCACCTCCGCCGCGGCCCCGGCTGGCTCTGCGGCTGCGGCAGGGGCTGAGGCTGCTCATGTACGTCAGCCAGCCGCCCTGCGGCGATGCCTCCATCTTGGAAGTGAACCCGGGGCCCCAGCAGGGACACGGAGGGCCTGCAGGGGCGGGCTGCTGCCGGGGGGCTGGGCTGGAGGGCGCTGAAGGTGCGGCGGCTGCCGCCACCACGGCCGCCATGGCCGTCTCCGGGGCTGGCCCCTCCGGGGCTGACCCCGCGTCCAGGGGCTCGGCAAGCCGGCGGGCGGACGGGGCCGGCGGTGGCGTGGATGCCGCCGGCGCGTCGCCCGCCTCAGCATCGGGCGCTGTGTGGGGTGGCGGCCTCAGAGCCGTCGCTGGTCCCGCCGCCGGCTCCACCACCGGGCAGACTGTGCGTTTCCGCACAGGCGCCAAGGCGATAAAGCTGATGGCGCCGGAGGAGGCGGGGCTTGTTGGCGGGCTCGGTCGTGCGGCGGGGGCGGTCCAGGGTGCTGGAGTGGGGTCGACGATCCCGGCTGCTGCCACCGCCTGCGGGCCCCTCCAGGAGGGTGGGCTGGCTGCGGCGGCCACTGGAGGAAACGACCCATCCCTGGACCCTATGGAGGGACGAAGCGTGGTGGCGGCAGGCAGTCCAGCCGAGCTGCCCGCAGACGGGCAGGCGGTAGCAGCTGCAGACGGGCAGGCGGCAGCAGCTGCAGACGGGCAGGCGGCAGCAGCTGCAGACGGGCAGGCGGCAGCAGCTACAGACGGGCAGGCGGCAGCAGCTGCAGACGGGCAGGCGGCAGCAGCTGCAGACGGGCAGGCGCTAGCAGCTGCAGACGGGCAGGCGGCAGCAGCTGCAGACGGGCAGGCGGCAGCAGCTGCAGACGGGCAGGCGGTAGCAGCTGCAGACGGGCAGGCGCTAGCAGCTGCAGACGGGCAGGCGGCAGCAGCTGCAGACGGGCAGGCGGCAGCAGCTGCAGACGGGCAGGCGGTAGCAGCTGCAGACGGGCAGGCGGTAGCAGCTGCAGAGGGGCAGGCGGTAGCAGCTGCAGCGGCTGCTGGGGTTGTGGCTGTCCATCGGTTGCCCCAGGCTCAAGATGTGGAAGTGGACGAGCAGCACTTCGGAGCCGTCGGGGGGGTGCGGAGGAAGCCAGGGAGGGGTGACGCCACGCTGTCCCTCAGCTGCAGCGACAAGATCGCCCGGTGGTGCTGCCTGGGGGTGCAGGTGCGAGGGCGGGGGCGCGGGCGGGCGTGAACACGGCTTCGATGTGGGGCTCAATCACTGTACTCGGGTAGCGAGTTCGCGAGGGGCCGATGAGCCGCGCCCAGTGCTCACCCCTCGTGCGCAGGACTGCGGCCCGCGTCCGCTGCTTTGCCTCCAGTCCACATTCCCAGACGCAACCCTCCGTCGAACCTCTCCCTTCTCCACGCTTCACCGCCCCACCACCAGCTCACCAACCCCACCCCGCCGCCCCCCACCACGGCCCCCCCCGCGCACAGGGCTCCCTCCTGAGCGGGCTGCTGGAGCAGCCGCTGTTCGTGCACACGCTAGCAGTCGGCGCGACACCCGCCATGGAGCTGGCGGCAGGTGCGGCCCCTGGTCGTCGATGCCTGCGTCTTGTCCTCATAATGCCGTTGCCAGGACACCTGAGGCATCGCCTCCCCCCACCTGTTCTAAACGATTTCCCTCGCATCCACGGGTCCCCCTCGCAATCCCCCCACCCGGTACGCTGCAGGCCGCGAGGATGCCCTGGCTGCCGTGGCGGCGGCAGGGCGGCGGGCATTCGAGTCGCGGCTTCGAACAGACCCCGCGGTGGCGGCGGCGGCGCACGTGCCGTACACGCTGCACACGCCGCGGTATGTGGCGCTGCCGCCACCGGCTGTTCACCTGGGTTTGAGCCCCGACTCCACCCGCAAGGTGCCCTCGGGTGCGTGCGGTTCCAGTATGCCGCTGGTGCGGCTGCTGCGTCGTGCCATTGCTGTGACTGAGCTCGCTACCATGAAACCTGCGGCTTGAGCTGTCCACGCTACCGTGCAACCCACACCACACGCCGTGCACAGCCGACAGCGAACCAGCGTCGGCCATGTCCAGCCAGCGCAGGCCAAACCAACGCTCCTGATAACACCCCGGCCACCTCGGTACCAGGCGCAGGCGCCTCCATGTTGACCTCCCGGCAGCCCCACCTACGCCACCCTCACGGCTGCTGGCCACTGACCGCTGCACCACCTCCCGCACCCACCATGCCTCGCCCTGCCCGCCAGGCGTCTCCATCAACTGGTCCGCACCCACGGGGGCCTGCATGCGCCACCTGATGGGCGCCAGCACGGCAACGGCGACGGCCGCATCGGTTCCGGAGCTGGGTGAGGCCGCATCGGTTCCGGAGCTGGGTGAGGCCGCGGGTGCGCTGCCGGCCCTGCAGCCGCTGCCCCAGCCAGCACCCACGCCCCAGCCCATCCCGCCGCCACGGTCTGCTGTGGCTTGCACCTGGGCGCCTTCCGGGCCGCTGCGGGGCGGCGAGCACGAGGTGACGCTGGCCGCGGAGGGGCGCAAGGCGGGTGCCGCCAAGCGGAGCGCCTCCTGGGTCTCTCCGCGTACTAGGTCGCGGCTGTGCAGGGCGGCGATGCAGAGCCGGCTGTGCGCGCTGCTGGCGTCGCTGCCTCAGGTACGGGGTGGGCGAGGCAGGCGGTTGAGGCGAAGGGGCTGCCCGGATCCGTGGTAGTGCTCCCCCCCTGCGCTGTGGACTGCATCAGGTACCCCCGGCCATGCAGCCACCCCTGCACGCCGCACCCTATCCCCGCCCCTGTCTTCCTCGAAACCCCTGCACGCTGCACCCTACCCCACCCCTGCACGCCGCACCCTACCCCCGCCCCCTAGGCCGAGCAGGACGCGCTGCGAGAGGGACTGGGCGGCCCCGCGCTCTGGGGCGGCGCACCCTGCGCCTGGGGCTTTTGTTCGTACTCGCGCCTTAAGCAGCTACCGGGGGCGGCAGGGTACTGCGCCGCGTGGCGCGAGCTGCGCTGCCCGCCCGGGGGCATGTTTTCCTTCTGGTTGCCCAAGCCACCTGGCCAGCAGGACTTCTGCGCGGAGGCAACAGCCGCGGGAACAGCGGCGGCGGCGGATGTCGAGGCGGCGGTCGCGGCTAGGTAGCGTTACGCGATGCCTCGTTCGGCGCATGTATCCAGCTGCCGTACGTAGTAGGATGCGGGCGGAAGCCTCTTCCTCTTGGACGGGTGTCTGGCGGGCGGGGTGGCGACAAGTCGGGTTGGGGCCGTGTTGGCATGGTCCCTCACCTCGCCCGACTGCCTGCAGCCACCATCATAGTTTCAGCTTCGGCCACGATAAAAAAATACCGTCACATCCTTTCGTTGGCGTAAGGACGCTGTAACTTCTCATTATTCCGGAATGATCAGCAGACGATCAGCAAGTTTTGGTACGTCGTAAGTTTTCCCCAGAATGTTTGCGAGCCAAAAAAATCTTCACGTAGCTGCTACCGCTAGCGTTTGGGACCTGTTGGGAGCCATTGGCCTGTGATGCGTTTGTTGTTTGTAGGGTGTGGCGGTCTTTGTTTGGGACCCTGCGCAATGTTTGCCATTGCGGAGGGGTATTTTGCACAAGCATCCGCTAACGAACTCTACATGGTTGGCATATGACATGCTGTGAGGAGCTGCGCAAGGGCCGCGCCTCAAACGCCGGGTTTGAAACCATCTCCGGAGTCCGGCGATACGTTATATGTGTCGTCCGTTACGTCCGAACTGAACTGGAAGAGCAATGGTACTTTATCGATCTGATGGAACCGCTTCTGAGTGGTTCTGAGCTACTTCTTGAGAACAGTAAGACGTCACCCAACGTTCCAGTGTCCTCAAGCCCGGACAACCCGGAACAAGAACGGGAAGGAACGGGGGACGGGGGGCCCATGTCCGCGGCCTCACCATACGAGAGCCGGGGCTGAACCCAGCAGACGCCCCCAAGGCCACAGGGGAAGCCTCGAGTAGCCCAGAGCAGCCGAGGGTAGCACAGAGACACCGGGCAGGCGACACAAGGACAAGCGGGGGCAGGGAATAGGGCGATTTAAAACTTGAAATGGCGACGGCGACTTTGGTCCTGGCGACTTTGGCGACTTTGGCGACTTTGGGCGACTGTACGGCATGTACGGAAAACGTGTTTTCTTCTCCTTTCGCCCAACGTCTCTCAAATTACACGTTATTGAGTCATTTTGCAGATCTTAAACTCTTTATACGCATCTGAAGCCGTGTGTATTGATGTTCGGGCTTATGATTGCACCATCTGACAACATGATGACTCTCCAAAGCAACGTACTGAAATACCTACAGAAACCAAATCGCTAACAGAGGCATTAGGTAGTCAATATTAAACGCCCGCAGAGTAGATATCCGTGATCGAGACTCCGGGATATCATATCCCGGAGTCTCGATCAGCTAGCGGATGCCTGCTATGAGCTGCCGAATGTCGATGTCAGTAGACTCCTCTCCCACGCCACGGCGTGGCAGCTCGGGGCGCGGGCATGGCTGCAGCGGGCAACTGCCGGGCACGTCCACGAGACCGTACACGCTGGCCAGCATTATTTGTTGGGGGGGAGGGGGGCTTTTCCCCCCCTCACCCCCACCCCTTATTCTCAACCCTGCACACGACACTATATGCCTGACCCTGTTGTGTCATATGCAAAAGTGCCGCGTAGCCCTTGTGAACGACGTGTGGGCGGGGTGAGAGGCGCGGGGTGGTGTCCGATGGAGCCCCGAACTCGAAGCGGTGACATGCCAATGAGAGGACGGCCATGACTTGGCATGCACATCCAGCCATACGGCACACACGGCTTTACGCACGCACGCACACACGCACCATTGCGACGCTCGCATTTATTTGCTGCATGAGCTTGCGAACGACGCATGGGCGGGGTGAGCGGTGACAGAGGCACTTGCGTGCGTGCGGGGCGTGGGGGATGGATGGGGCGGGGTGATGCGCCGACAATGTCACTTGCACTGACTAACGTAGGCACTTGCACGAGTGCAGGGCAAGGCGAACAGCTTCAGTGGGGTCTGGGAGCGAGCGGACAGTCAGAGGTACTTGCGCCATCGGACAAAATTGCGCGAGGGGTGATAGGGGGGGCCAAGAGCCCCCCCTCCTGTCCGCGCCCCGGGTGCCCTTGCGAACGACGCTGGGCCGATGGTGCAAGCAGGACGCTGGTGCAAACAGGACGCGCATACGCGAAATGCAGCAGGACACGCATCCTTGGAGCCAGGTGAACGGCGGTTGGCCCACTGCCAAGTTATTTTTCCGATTTTTCCGACCCACATTGAAAGGTGGAAACGGATATTTTGAAGTACGGCTGTCGTACTCGCCATTGTCGCCATTGGGGCCCTCTGGCGATGGCGATGCGACTTATGGCGATGTCGTATTTTGGCGATGGCGATAAAGTCGCCCTATTCCCTGAGCGGGGGGACCCAGAACGAGAGCTTACCGTACGATAAGTCAGCTCTGGCAGCCAGGTGCCCCAAAAGGCACAGAGGGAAAAACAGGAAACCCCGCCGCCAGAGGGGCGTGGATGCAGGTGACGTGATCGGCGCTAAGTGGCCATATGACCCGTTTGCAGATTTTGCCGTCCTGATGAGATGTTACAGTGCACTGCTGTTGTGAAGTTTTCCCCTATTCATAACACCATCCACGCCTCTCCGACGCCCAAAGCGACAACGCCGTTGCCAGCAACCGCCAAGTTAACGACCCCGCGGCCACCCAGTGGCCTTATACAATGCAGCATTACCAGTATAAACCTTACCTAGATCGTGTAGTAAGCGCTTATCGAAGACCGGAAAGGATTCTAGTAGGCGACATGAAGGGTCTGGAAGTCAGGAAGCCCAAGCGACCCTGTAAGTTGGCCATGAGAAGGCTGGCAAGCTGGCATATCTCGTGCGTGTGTCACCATGCTATGTCTGTGTACTGCCTCTCCGGTAGAAAGTCCCCGTCGTACGGTGTTGCCGCACCGTGTACTTTGCACGGCTTGCAGGGAGTTGGGTTGCCAGAAGTCGAGGCGACATAGACATCTGTCCAGAGGTTACAGTGTCCGCAAGCCCGGGCCTCGCGCCTCTTTGAACTCCGAATCTAGGTCGAAGTGAAGCCGCGCAGTTGCGCATGCGTACACGTCAGGATCGTAGTTCATCTATTACATTTTCTACTAGGATGTGAGCGCGCATCGAGTGCGCACTCTACTGTCAAGCGACGTAAAGCCGCTGCGTTTTGTCCGCAGCGCGGGGTGTTTCTCCCTCCGATCTAGCTGGAATCTATACTCCAACACGCAATGTTGGTCTAGAAACTCATGCCGTCTAGCAGCGAAACACGAGAAACGTGGAATGGCCCATGCCAGCGGGCCAAACTTTCCACCCTGCGTGGACAAGCAATCGCTTTTGCGCACTTATGGGACATCTGCATCAGGATCTGCGCTGGTCCTCCAATTGGCAGCGCCGAATGCGGTCGGAGGCAGGGCTCCAGCGAATGGCCGAGGTCGGAGGCTGATGTTTTCCTTACTGGGATGCGTAAAGGGAACGCAGCACCAGCATGTTGCGAACGGAAGCGAGGATGACCTACGCGTCCTATTGCACGTGGACAGTTCGCGGTCGGGAGAACGGCTCGAGGTGAGCACGAATGTCGCAGCGCTTTGCACGGCTCACAACACAACATCTGCATTTTTTGCTTTTCCAGGAGTGTGGTGCCCTGTTTGAGTCATGGCTCAAGCATGACGCCACGACGCGCCAGGTTGTACAACTCGCGGCACGGTGAGCCGGCTTTCCCTTAAAACGTGCGCAACCACAAAACCGGACCACTCCGTTTGCTGCCCATCCATCAAAAACCCTTTCCGCAGAAAGCGTTTGCAGGACATCCTTCCAGCATGATAAGGGACTGGGCCCCTCTTCTTGTCCTGGGTTCGGCCGGGCTTGAGGACACTGTAACATCAGTACACGTGCACGGATGCCTCTTGCCCCCGTCAGTGCGCCACCCCCCAACTTGCCGACTTCAAACGGCCCCCCCAAACGCCCTGCGCCGGGTTGTTTGCGTATGCGAAACTGCCTTACCACGTCGCTCCAACCCCCCCCCCTACATCCCATCGCGGAACACAACAAGGGACAACCCTTCCTCAGCAACTGTCGCCCCTCGCCGGCTCGCCCCTCTCCTCCCCATTTCGCACGGCCAGATGCGCCGCCCAGGGCACCGCCTGCAACCTACAAGTGCCCCTCGGGAGCAACCCCGCCGCGCGCGCGCTGATGTGGCCGCAGAATGCCACCGTCGTCGCGTCGGACCCGCAGCTGCTGGTGCGCGGTCCCGAACTGCGCATCTAGGGATCCGAACAGTGTTGTTGCAATGGGGCCATATGGTGTGCATCGCCGGGATTGAACCGGGCCCAGTGGTGTGCTTCCAGCACAGGACAACTGCATGCACTGCCCCTCCCGGGGGCTGTCTCTACCGCAACCTCGCCGGCCCCTGCCCCGCCCGTGGGCTGCGTGCTCCCTTGCCTGCCCGCAGGTGCAAAGCTGCTCATTCAGGGATGGCGGCGAGGACGACAGCAAAACGGGCAGGGACAGCAGCCACAGCTGCACCAACAGCAACACCAAAACCCGGAGCCACGGCCAGCACCCTAGCCGCAGCACCGCAGCGCCGCGGCTGTGTCCAGCTGTGTTGCTGACGACATTTCGTAGCGGCAGTCACGTTGCTGCCGGCGGCGGCTGCGGCCTGATCGCGGCCGGCGCCGCGTGCATTAATCCATATGCGTTGGCGGAGGCGTCTTCGGAGCGACGCGGGCTGCAGCAGCACGCCGCCGCCGCCGCGACCCTGTCCGCGCCGAGCGCCAGCAGCCGTCGCAACATGCCGTACAGCAGCGAGGGGGCGTCGTTGGCCTGTGTGACAGCGGTCAGCAGTGTCCCCTGTAACGTGACCATGCTGCAGTACCCGGGGTGCGCTGGGGGGAGGTGGTGAGAATTTGGTGTGACTATTACTCCGAGCCTGAGGACGAGTCCCGCCCAGGCCGCACGAGAGAAAGTGCAAACAAAACGACGAGACGTTTTGCGTGCGCGTTTGGGCAGGGTCGCTTGGGCGATGTATGGAATTAGGATGGTAGGGGCACGCATATCGCGGTTGACTGATTAGGAACAAGTTTTGAAAATCGGGCGCAAATAGACCCACCAGGGTAGCGGTTATACACAACGAAACCGGATATGTGCCTCGCATGATGTGCGCATGCGGACTAAATTATTACTAAGCCGCGAAGCTCCATGGAAACGTGACCACGTGGGCATGGGTGTGTGTGCGTGTGTCGATTACCAGTAAATTGAGACCCCACATGTGATGTTAACTGCTCCTGACGCGGGGATCTGTTTTCCTTATTTTTTTCTAGTACTGACTCGACATGTGAATTGCTTATTAACGCTTCTGGTGTCGCGCGCAGGAGGGTGTTGTTCCAGAACGCGCGAAGCCTGTTGCTGTACGGTGACTTGGTGGGCAAGCCGCTTGGTGCCGCGCTACTCCGGCAGCTGCTCAGCCAGGGTGCCGACAGCGGGACGATGGTCAACTCGCCAGGACGATCACAGCCGTCGGAGAACCTGCTCGAGCGGATGCTGGAAGCTGTGCACCGCAATGAGGTGAGGGCGCCTCGGGGGGCTGTGGGGCCTGTACCGGCCCTACCATCATTGTGGGTGGCAGGGATGGGGCTGGTAGGCGTGTGGGGGCTGGAGTCTGTGACCGAGGTTCGCCAGCGCTGATAACCCCCAAGACCCGGTACACTTCAACTGGCCAGTGCTCGAGCAGCCACCTGAGGAGGAGGACTCCGAAAAATGGCTTTGCCCAAAGCTGGTGCTATGTAGCAGCTGATCGGCCATCTGCCTCTCTAAATTGCGGTATGATGCTGGTTGGGATGCTTCCGTTGCCCACCAAGCTGCTCCAAGCTGCTGGTGTTTCCATGTGGCCTTCGCATTCCCCCTGTTGGTGAGACACGGTGAGACGCACCCCCCCTTTCACTCGTCGCTGCACCGGAGACACCAACGACCCACCATCCCCACCACCCCACGGCCACTCCTCGCCGGCAGGAGTTTGAAGCGGTGGTGCAGGTGAACCCCGCCGCCGCCACGCTCCGGAACCTGTGGGCTGTCGCGGAGGAGGGCGCGGAGGGGGACGCGATGTTCCCAGTGCAGGGGGACTCCGCCACGCCACTCAACGTCATGGCAGTCACCAGCTTGGGGCCCCTCGAACCAGACGCACTGGAGAAGGCCCTGCTGGAAGATCTGCTGACGTCAGAAATAAGGCCCACCAAGGCCAGCAGCAGCCGGAGGGAGGCCGCCGCGGGGCGTGCCCCTCAGCGACGTAGCCAAAGCTTTAATGCCCCACCGCTGTCGCTGACACACCTAGTACTCATGGAGGAGGGCACCGGTGGGCAGCCGCGTCATGTGCCACCGACGGTGCCACGTTCTCCATCGGCGGCGCGTCCACTGTACCCACGCAGCAACAGCAGCGAGTACGACATGATGCCCCTGCCTCACACCCGAATCGGGAGTTGGTCCGCGCGGGGGCACAACCGCAACAACAGCCCCGCAGTCAACTGTCTAAGGCTCGGTGGGGCCAGCGGCTCGAGAGCCGACAGGTCTGCTGGCAGGTCCCAGTCCTTCAGCATGGGCAGGATGGATCGGATGGGCTTGATGGAGCGTGCTGCTGCTGCCGCTGTCGCGTCTTCCTCTTTGAATCCCGGAGCGGCAGTGTGCCGGTTGGATGCGGCTCGCGCCTGGGGCCACCTCGGCGCGCCTGCTCAGCCAGCTGGGCTGACATCGACAGGTGCTACGGGTGGCGCTGGCGTGGTGAAGCACTCGGGCGGGGCCGCCGTGCCCGGCGCCACCACCCTCATCGAACGCAGCCGGCTCTCCGTGGCGTACACCTCGAGCCTCTTCACCTCAGCGAACATGCCCATGGATGACCAGGAAGGGTCACAGCCGCCGCCGCATCCAGAGATGCTGCAGGGGACGGCGGCAGATGGGGCTGTGGCCAGCAGCTCGTGCGGGCCCCAGATGGACGAAGAGGCCACCTTTCGCCAGGGCAACAGCGCTGCAGACGCAGCAACTCTGTCGGACAGGTGCACGGCGCTGGCAAGCCCCCGGCGTTGTGTGCGTGCCGCCGGGGGCCACTCCACCACTGGAAGGTCCAATATGGGTGGTGGTGGTGGTGGTGGCACCAGCGGTGATGGCATGTCACCGTCACTACCACGGTTGCAGGCAGGACAGGCGCAGCCGGCAGCTCAGCCGACGGACACCATGATGCTGCGCATTGTCGATGCAGCAAATGCCTACGCCTCAGCCAAACGGCGCCGTGCACCTCGCCGTGCTGCCAGCACGCTGGGTGACACGCTGATACAGGCGTCAAGTGGTCGTGGTGGGATAACCACCGCCGCCGCCAGCGGCTCCTTCGCCATGGCTTGCTTCGCTATCGGCTCCTCTGCAGGGGCCAGGTCAGTTCCGCGGGTATCCGGTGGTGGGGCAGCTGCTGTCGCTGCTGCTCCTGCCGCTGCCGCTGCTACCGCCGCTGCTGCTGCTGCCAGCTACAGCATCCGAAGCACCCTGTCCTGCAGCCCCCACCCATCGAGCTCTGGAGCCCCCACACGGGGAGCAGCCAATGGCACGGCTTCCCTGCCCGAAATTGGAACTGCGAGCCCTTGCACCAGCACGGAGGCAGCGATGCTCGCCCTTCTGGCCCCCTGGCACCAAGCTGATGGCGATGTGCCGGGTGGGGCGGGTGGGGGCCAAGTCAAGTTGCGGCCCCGGAAGAGCACGAGCACCCTGTGTCTCGTGGGGGAGACGGAGGTGTCAAGCTGCGGCGACGGACTTACCAGCTGTGGAGTGGACGAGACACACAAGGAGCAGCACGGCCTGGAGCTGCTACAGCGTGGTGATGCGGAGGGCCGGCACTGTGGCGACATGGGCCCCGTGGCTGTAGCAGGGCAGCACGTCCACTCCCACTCACTTCAGCAACAGCAACAGCAGCAGAAGGCAGTGGAGGAGAGCCCGCTGAAGCCGGTGTTGCTGCTCTCACCACCCTCCCCCACCCTGGGAGTGACTGGCTCGGTGGCCTTATTGTCCAGGGAGCCGCAGGTGAAGCGCCCGCCTGACATAGACCAGTCCACAGCGGACTGTGCAGATGAGATAAGAGACCTGGAGCCGGGCTTCAACTCCCGTACTAGCTGCAGCAACTCGGTCTTGGCCGCAGCACCAGCTGTCATAACAACAGGGCAGAGCACTATGGACATTGCGCTGGGTGAGACAGTCACGGAATCGTTCTGGGTCGTGCGTAACTCGGCGTGCGGCATCAATTTTGAAGATTCGCCGCAGCCACAGCCGCAGGTGCAGTCGCAGCCGTTACATCAGCAACGGGACATGGGTGAGCAGCAGGAGGGGGAAGGTGAGAAGGAGCAGGGCGCCGGGCGTGCAAGGCCACCACCGCTGGTGCTGGCCACCAAGACAGTGGCTGGCGGGAATAGTAGCGGCACCAGGCTGGCAAGGGCACCACCGACGGCGCTGTCACTGCCACCACCGCTGGTACACAGTAGTGTTCTCACAGGCGGAGAGGCGCGCTCCGCTGCCGCACAACGCGGCCACCAATCTGTAACGGGGATGGTCGTTATGGGAGCTCAGGTGGAAGCAGGCGGGTGTGGTGGTGGTGGTGGCACCGGCGTTCATCCACTTCTGTTCACCCAGGACAGCAGCACCCAGGGGACCTACAGCGGCATATTCGATGAGAATATCACCCTCGCGACGTCCATCAGTGAGTGCGACATTCCAGCGCTGGCGGGTGCTGAGGGTGTGGCAGCAATGATAGCTGCCAATGGCAGGCGTGCTGCAGCTGCCTTTCCCTTATTATCAAGCGGTTCGCTCATACGTCCACCTACTGCCCGTATGATGCAACACCGGTCGTACAGCAGTGCGCTCCAGAGCTCTAACGGGCGCGAAGAGGGCGCCGTCACGGCGGCGCTGGCAGCAGAAGCCACGCATGAGGCACGGCTTCGGAGCGCATTTGCTGCTGCTGGGCAGTCACCAGGGCGCAGCACGCTGCTGCCTTTTGGAGACACCGAGCGCTCGGCTGCAGCCGCCCGTGGGCTGATGCTTGGGGGCAGTGAGGGGGGTGAGTTCCGTAACCTGGTGACTTCTCGCCCTGAGACAACCCCGACGGGCAGCCCCAGCGACTCACCGGCCGCCCGGGCTGCACGGCGTAGGGACCGGCGCCATGACCCTGTCATACGTGTGCAGAAGCTGTTGACCAGCTTCTCCCAACAGTTTGACAGTGCGTCGGGTGCAGACACGCCCGTCATGGATCGTCGGGGGGCCTCCATTGCTGGGACAGCGTCCCCCTCCCTAGGGTATAAGATGACCCACGCACGGCGATCCGGCGCGCAGCTCCAACAGGTGGACACACAAAGGATCCGATGGGATGAGCATCCGATGTCCCCTTCGGACGTGCTGCACACAGTTGATGTGGATGCCCCAGTGGCCCTCTCTCACAACAACAGTGTCCAGCCGTCAGCACACGTCTCTAGGTCAAACAACTTGATGGCCCCAGCCGCCGCGGGTGGTGGCGGCTTGGCATCCCACACCGCAACCTCGACTGCCAATCGCTCCTTCCTTGGGTCGTCCATGCCAGCCCCAATGACAGTGAGCTGGCAGGCGCCACCACTGGTGCCACGGCCGGGCCGCCCGGTGCATCACAAGATCCACATCACAGCCTGTGACCCTCCAGAGGGGGATACCGGTAACCACTGTGACGGGGTGCAGGCCGCACTCAGCCCTGACGGGACGGCACCTGGGGCGGCTTGTGTGTCCATGAGGGGCCACCGGGGCCCCCTGACGCTGGTGTTGACCCAGATCGATGTTTCGGAGCAGGTTGAGGCACAGACTCGCCTGTCCCGGCTACTTGAGCAGGAGCACAAGGTCAGCAGCCACTGTGTGCGTGTGCGTGGGTTCCGTTCTGTAACGGTATGGTGTTAAGCACTATGCGTTGGTGGATGGTCAAAGGGGTGTGTTGGTAGCTGGTTTCCACACGTGAGAGCTGTGATGGCCGTACCTGCTTGTCCCCTTGTGGCCAGGGAGCAAAGCTTCTAGAGGACAGAGGCGTCACCGTCACAGCAAACAAGGATCACAACTTGTGTGTATAGTGTTCGTTCTCCAGTTACCGTTAAAGTTTAAAATGTGTCCTTATGCTCTGGACCGAACCGCACTGTCAGCCTGCTGCTAACCCTTCAGTCGTCTTTCCTCGCGCCTTGTGAAGGTGCTCGAGAGCATTTTCCCCCGCCACGTTATCGAGTACATGACGTTGAGCAACGCGGCCAACGCACCGGGACCGGCCACTGCAAGCGACGCCCGGGGCCTCAACCGATCGACCACCGGAGCCAACCGCCCTCGCAGCGACAGCTGCCTCAGTGGCAACAGTGGCTGCCTGCTGCGCTGCCCCACAGGCAACGCTCCAAAACTGGCCTCCCTGGCCACATGGCACCCGTGTGTGACCATCATGTTTTGCGACATCGTGGTGGGTACTGGGGGCGCTGGGGGTATTGATGTGCCAATAGATATTTGCCACGGCCATGGTGGGCCGACCAAAGAGGGATGTTAAGTCCCTCAAATTTGCGGGGGGCCCCAGGGCACTGTGCTGGATGTCTGACGCCCTACCACACCACTGGGCTAGCATTCAGATTTTGGAAAACCCTGGGACAGGTCTCTACTGCCGTGGACAGCCCTGAGAGAAGCCTGTACAGCACCACCCTGTTGGTGTTGCATACTGAACAAACTGGTGTGCGGAGGGTCCTGTGTAGCTTGCATGGCGTGTGTGCCAGAAAGGGCTCAGACAGGCAGCGCACCGTGTGCAGTTATACCCTGCAACTGTGTAAAGCCCCAAGTCCAAAGGGTTCCGCGTCGGACACCTGCCCAACCCCACCCCAACCGAACCCCTTGCCTGCCCAACCAAACCCCTCCTTCTCAACCGAACCCCTCCCTTGCCGAGCCCGTTCCCAACCGTGTCCCTCCCCTACCTCAAAACAGTCCCAACCTCACCCCTCCCTTTCCCAACCTGTCCCCGCCTCAGGGTTTCACGACCGCATGCCATGCCACCGAGGCCATTAACGTCATGGCGTTTCTGAACGACCTCTTTAGCCGCTTCGACAGCCTGGTCGACATCTACAAGGTGTACAAGGTGGAGACCATCGGAGGTGAGGGGGCCCAAGGGAGGCGAACTGAGAGGGCCGGCTGCAGACGGCCAGGGGCGGGTTTGGCATTTAGGACCTGAAGTCCCCATGTCCACAACATGCTTGGGTAGGCTCAACCGCATCATAGCCGCATGTAACGAGCTGCGCCTGGCTCCCCGGCCCTGCCCTCCACCTGGCTCCCCGGCCCTGCCCTCCACCTGGCTCCCCTCCTCGCCAGACTGCTACATGGTCGCTGGCGGGCTGGTGGCGTACGACGAGGACGGCTACAAGTCCGTCATCAGTGGCCACGAGGACCCACTGCATGCCGTGAGGACGATGGAGTTCGCAAAGGTAGGAGGGGCTCGGCTCGGAGGAGTGATAGATGCAGTGGGAAAGGCCCAGATCGCTAGAGCCACCGTATGACCGTAGCCTGACACCTCCATGCGGGAGTTGCTCAATGCATCATGGTTATGGCCATAGAGCCGGCGACAGGGGCTAACTGTATGTGGCCTTGCTGCCACATCCATGTACCGAGCCCGCCGCTCATGCCCACCACCTCCCCGCCTCTGCGCCCATGTCCACTCCCGACCCCAGGCGATGGTTCGTGTCTCCCGGGAGGTGCGCATGCCGCACACTGGCGAGCCGGTGCAACTGCGGGTGGGGCTGCACAGCGGCCCCATCACCAGCGGTGTGGTGGGAGACCGCATGCCGCGCTTCTGCCTCTTCGGCGACACCGTGGTGAGTGCGCCCTGCGGCCCAGCAGTCGTGTACAGTGCCGCTGGGGTGAGCTAGGCCACCCGCCCGGACACCAGCCACATGCCTTGTGTTCGTTCACCACCGACGTCACCCCCTCGCCCCATGCGCCCCCCCGTCGTGTAAAGCCGCCGCCGATTTAGCTTAGCCGCCAAAGGTCGACATCCGACCTTTGTCTTTCGTGTCCTCACCCAAGTTCTCCAGCATGCATCGCGAAACGTCCCTTTTATACGGTTTTTCTCGCATCCACGGGTCTTCCTCGAACCCCCGTCGCGTAAAATGGTTTTTACACCCCCTCGTGTATCCACTCTTTCCCCTGCAGAACGTGGCCAGCCGCATGGAGAGTACTTGCCGGCCAGGGCACATCCACGTCAGCGGCGCAACGCAGTCGCGGCTGGCGAATGAGGCGTGGCGGGACCTGGGCATGACGGAGGTCAAGGGCAAGGGCGAGATGCACACGTATGAGTGGGGAGGCGACGTAGACGGACTGCTGGGTGGGGATCAAGTGCAGCGCGTGCTGGGGCTGTACCTCTAGAGCGTTCCTAAATGGCTGCAGTGCAACGATTGAACGGGTTGTGAAGGGCGACGCGTCGGTGCAGCCGTCCGGTCTGGCCTGCAACTAGCCAAATAAGGATTGCCTTGGAAATATGAATGCAACGAGCATGGGCGCGATCGCATTTCTCCTGCTGAAGAAGGATACCGTAAGGTTTTACTTGACCGGGGCGCGCCATGAAGTGAACGGAATCAGCTAACCGTGGCTCGGTAGCGCAATCGGGACCAATCGAATAAACGATTTTTGACGCCTTGGAAGCACAGCGGCTGATTGCATCGCCAGCGCGGCAACGAGGAAATTTCCGCATAGCGCGATGTTTGGCGGAGTACCCGTTACCGTTCCATTGCCGTTGTCACGCAAGTAGGTAAGGTGCTATTAACGCCCCTTGAGATGGCTTTAAACAGCCCTATAATTGATCATTGTCAGCAGCAGGCATCTTGTGCGTCTGGATGTATTGTAGTCCTTACGGGGTTTGGGGGCAACGTCTTTCTTGCCGCTCCAGGCAGGGCGCGTAGCATCACTTTGGTGCGTGGGTCTGCTTTTGGAGGTTTTCCTTTTCCCCTGCCGCCGCCAGCCGTCGCTGCCTCCTGTATACTTCCAGGGCCACGCCCGACTAGGCAGAAGCCGTGTTCTCCGCTGGAGCAAAACTACCATCCGTCTGGCAAGGGTCTGAACTGAGGTATCCAGATCTCAATCCTGGTGTTCTGTTGGCTCCTGACACTAGTAGCCGCCATGTAGCCGGCGCCTTGCCAAGTAACGTCGGAGCCTATTGCATTTAATAGGCTGGCGAACTTTTCTAACTTTTTTGTGGAGGCTGCGGCTGGGTTCACACCTCCGGTTGGCGAGGCGTGGTAAGGGAATGTACGGCACGGCGGGCGTGCCCGAGCCCTGCAACCGATGGCAAGCTAACTGGGGGTCTGCAGTGTTGTTATCCACCTAGCGGCGGGATTTTGTCCTGGCTGCTGTCTCTGGCGGCTCCTGATATTACGGCCGAACGGCGGCGCGGCCAGGGAAGGATCTGCTACGGTCTGATCGGATGGCCCTGCAGTTTTCGCAGCATTCAATTATGTCATTTCTTGGGATGCCTTGGCCGCCCTTGGTGTGTAGATCGCAGGGGCCTGTGAGGAAAGCCCGTGGATTAGGAAGCCGATTAGGAAACATCGCAGGGTCACGGTCGGCTGGTGAGGGCCTTACTACAAGGCATACCTGCACTTGGCTGCCCTTGAGCGCTCTACGATGCCCTCGCGCTGGCTGGCTTATGCGCGCGAGGGTGCATGTGCAGAGCCTTAACTCATTGACTCGCATGGATCCGCCTGCACCACGCGCACGCAGGGGGGGGGGGCATAATGGCCCCAACCCCCCGGGGGGAAGGGGGGGGGAGTATCTCGAGGGGGTGTGAGACCGCATGGCACGGCGATCACTCACGCTTTGCATACGTCGCTGTGAAGCGGCCAAAGGTGCCATTGAAGAACTAACCCGCTGGGGGCATATGTGGGACTCGGTCTCTGTTGGCCGTGGTTGTTGTTGTAATGATTACAGTGGGTTCCAGACCAAGAGGTAGAACCATCGGGCACATCGCCTGACGCTCGGCCGTGGTGGTGGTGCTGGCTGATGGGGCCCTGTGGGTGCTTGTTAGGTTCCATGAGCAAGGCCCCGGGTGTACTTGGCAGCTCTGGTCTTGGTTGCTCCTCCCTGACAAGGCTGTCGCGTTTCGGACCGCAAGCGAGCGGGTCGTGTTCCTCACCCGCCAGTAGAGGCACAGGGCGCTGAGACCTGACTCTCACGAGGTTTGGGGTGCTGGCATGGCTTCCAAAGGGAGTGCGGGCACTAACACTACCTCCCAGGAGGTGTGGATTACTGACGGTAACTTTCAGGGGGGTGGAAGGTACTGACGCTACCTCCCAAACGGGTGTGCAGCACTGATTTTGGGTACAGTAAGAGGAGCAAGAGGCAGGAGCGCCCGGACTTTGATGTTGTAACGGTTACAGTGGGTTCCAGACCAAGAGGTAGAACCATCGGGCGCATCGCCTGACACTGAACAAGACGGAGGAAATAAAACCGACATGCACCGAAACAAAGGCAAACCATCAGAACACCAAGTTGACAGGCCGTAGGCATACAGAGCAGCAGCCATCACCCCAGGGGGAATTTGCACTAGAGGCTCCCCTATCAGGAACTGGCCACCAACCAACCTAACAGCCCATCACCCGACGAACCAGTGAAGCGCCGCAACGATGCAAACATCGGAACCCGCCACCTCTCATCCCATAAGGCACGGACCCCTAGCAGGGCTCAACACGCCTATATAGCCAGAAAGTATGAAGCACGGGAGACCCCGCTCCCCAAGACAACCCGGGCCGATCAGGAATCCACCAGTACCTCCGCCGGTCCCCCGCACACAAGGCGATTGGCGACAAGCCGCAAGAAAGGATGCCGAGGCCCCACTGCATCCCAGCCTTTCTGGGGAAGCCCCAGCGCAGCAAAGCCCCTCAAAAGGGCCCAAAACTCCACCACCCCACGGCGAACGGCACGATCCAGAAGACCACTACCCGGAGTAAGAGGGGGACCACCAGCCCCCGCCCTTTTCAAGGCCGCGGCCATAAACCGGCGCCCCACCTCCATGGCAGTAATAGCCGCCAGGACTACTACATCCCAGACGCAGGACTGTACCCCGGTAGGTGCTTGCACCAACCAAACTTGCGCCCGTGTCACCCCTGCACCGAGCTGGGTCTCGAGTTGGGCAATCACTGCTTGAGCCACCGGGCAGAACCAAAAGTGGTGTAAGCGGGGGGTACCCGCCCCTGGAGATTCTCCAGCCAGCACACCGCACCCACAAGGGGCTGCTGCTGCCGTCCGCATATGAGACTTGGTGTCTAGCTTATTGACGCGCGTGTGCACGTGTTTGATAGCTGCAACTTGCACGTTGTTGCTTGTGTGATGGACCATAACATGGTATTACCAACGTCTCATGCGGGCATGTGGTGCAAACCCTAGATGACAGGCTAACAGTGGAATATTCTCGCACTGACCGAAGTATCTAGGCTGTTGCAGCAGTGACAGCGTCTACGGGTCCTGGAGTCGACTAGCTCGATAACCCTGGGTAAATACTAAATAAGATCGTCACGGGCTCCCCAGCCGAAGAGCGTTGCCATTGACGAAGTCCAGAAGAGGTGGTGATCGGATTAGGCCTCGACTACCGGTATTCACATCCAACCATGTTTGCCAGTCAAGGCCCACATCGGGATGCGACCTGGTGCGACCTTGGGTGTCTTCGACGTGACGCTTTAGTTTACGACAGCAGCCATGAGGAAGCGGCTACATACATATTTATATTTACTCCTAACAATGGTGGATGCGGCGGCTGAACAGAACGACGTGAGCGATCATGCTCTCGCCCCAACCCGATCGAGCGGCCATGTCTAGGGTACCATGTTACACGCGCAGTGAGGAGTCGTGCGTGGTTACCGTCAGTTAACAAAGGTCATACCGAGCCATCGAACATAACACGGCTCGCCAGAGTCCGTAGAGGGTAGCGCCGGGTTAGCAACGCTCCTACAACACAGCACTGACAGGCACCTCGGGAGCCTACCTGCGGTAGGCGCCAGTCCATGCACCTCATCTCGCGCATGCTCGGTTGCTTGGCTCATTGGCTGCTGTGCAAATATGTCGTACATGACGCATCTTACTTCCAGCTTGACTCCGTAGCACGGCGACCAGTACGCGACGCGGTACGGCACATGATTCACAGGTACGACCGATAGCCATACATGTCAGGGTGCCTCACATGTCACAGCCATCACCCGCTGGAACGAGGAATCAACAAGCGGGCCTTATCACCGCCGCCTCATGACCCTGCAAAAGGGCTCCGCACTCAACCCGCTATGTATTGAAGGCTACGTGCCCTCCTCTCCACCGAGGGTAACAGTAGCCGGGTGAATGCTCAACACTCCAGGCAGCAACCATCATCATCGTGCCCGCGGCCACCCCCTCGCTCAATTCCACGGTATCCCAGGTGCCACGAATAACCAGATCCAAATTCTCCTGGAGTTCAGACGTCCAGCTTGCGCTTCTACTGTATGCCTGCACCACCCGCCATATCGTCAAGGAATCACGCCGCCCACAGCCACTTCAAAAACCAATGCATGGTGCGTGACTTTCTACAATTACGGGTTGCCCATGCCAGCTATTGAGATCTTCTTTGAAAGCCGCGTGTATTCAGAACGCCATGCATTCAGAACGCCAAGTTTCACCTGCCAGCCATTGCAAAGCATCGACCACTACGGGCTTGCGAAGCCTCCCTGGGGGGCGTGGGCCTGAGCGTTCGATGTCCCTTTCATACCGAGCATGCAGACACGCCGACGGTCAACGTAATCCAACTCTCAGAAAACATACTAGAAGTTAAAGCTAGGACGGGCATCAGAAAGACGGTATCACAGCTCCTTTTAGCACGGATTCCATCGCACTGCAACTGACTCAACTACTGCCGTGCCAATGGGCGGGGACTCATTTGGTACCTCGTACCTCGTACGACACATGGGGATGCATTCGTACGTTGGACGAGCTCGTACCAAGTACCAGTGGCAAATACCACGCTTTTGGACACCAGCTGCCACCATGCTGGGACACGAGCGACGCACCCGTCAGGTGACCCCTCGCCCCCCCAGTGCTGATGCTGACCATAAAGGCGCCAATGCATGCATTGTCAGCTAGCTGCCCATGTCCCAGGCACCACTGCGCGCGCACCATCCGCCGACGAAACAACACGCCCCTAAGTAACGTCGTACACCGGACCTAACTGAAACACCGGACCCTGCGATCAGGGTAGCCTGCTGCCAGCATGAGCAATGTCTGACATGCGGCGCCCCGCAGCACAACACAAAGAACACCAATGTCGAGGTACTGACCTTCTACCCTTTATACTTCAATCTATAAACAGTGCGCAAAATGAGTGCCAAAAATGCGCGGTCGCACGTGCGGTGTTTATCGGACTGTGCGTCGGACCTGGTTGCCTGGCGCGGCGGACCCTATTGAACACAGCTGCTCCGGATCCGCCTGCCGGATCCGTGCGGAGGAGCTAACTCCAGAGCAGCGAATAGTGCTGTAAAATCCATCATGCATTTGTCACCATCCAGGCGCAACGTACGTGGCTAGGGTTTCAATTTTCTCAAACGTTATCGCCGTCGCGTTAGCGTCTTCATGTCCCGCCGGATCCTCATCTCTTGGAAGCAGATCATTATCACCTTCACTTGGGATAGGACAGCTGCTATAGATAAAGGCCCAGCATGCGATGCACTTGATCTCCGTCCAAAGGGTCGTCCACATCGCTCGCCCACTCATACGTGTGCATCTCGCCCTTGCCCTTGACCTCCGTCATGCCCAGGTCCCGCCACGCCTCATTCGCCAGCCGCGACTGCGTTGCGCCGCTGACGTGGATGTGCCCTGGCCGGCAAGTACTCTCCATGCGGCTGGCCACGTTCTGCAGGGGAAAGAGTGGATACACGAGGGGGTGTAAAAACCATTTTACGCGACGGGGTTTCGAGGAAGACCCGTGGGTGCGAGAAAAACCGTATAAAAGGGACGTTTCGCGATGCATGCTGGAGAACTTGGGTGAGGATACGAAAGACAAAGGTCGGATGTCAACCTTCGGCGGCTAAGCTAAATCGGCGGCGGCTTTACACGACGGGAGGGCGCATGGGGCGAGGGGGTGACGTCGGTGGTGAACGAACACAAGGCATGTGGCTGGTGTCCGGGCGGGTGGCCTAGCTCACCCCAGCGGCACTGTACACGACTGCTGGGCCACAAAGCGCACTCACCACTGTGTCGCCGAAGAGGCAGAAGCGCGGCATGCGGTCTCCCACCACACCGCTGGTGATGGGGCCGCTGTGCAGCCCCACCCGCAGTTGCACCGGCTCGCCCGTGTGCGGCATGCGCACCTCCCGGGAGACACGAACCATCGCCTGGGGTCGGGAGTGGACATGGGCGCAGAGGCGGGGAGGTGGTGGGCATGAGCGGCGGGCTCGGTACATGGATGTGGCAGCAAGGCCACATACAGTTAGCCCCTGTCGCCGGCTCTATGGCCATAACCATGATGCATTGAGCAACTCCCGCATGGAGGTGTCAGGCTACGGTCATACGGTGGCTCTAGCGATCTGGGCCTTTCCCACTGCATCTATCACTCCTCCGAGCCGAGCCCCTCCTACCTTTGCGAACTCCATCGTCCTCACGGCATGCAGTGGGTCCTCGTGGCCACTGATGACGGACTTGTAGCCGTCCTCGTCATACGCCACCAGCCCGCCAGCGACCATGTAGCAGTCTGGCGAGGAGGGGAGACAGGTGGAGGGCAGGGCCGGGGAGCCAGGTGCAGCTCGTTACATGCGCCAATAAGGTGGCAAGCATGTGATGGGCGTCCAATGGGGCTCCAAGCCCATAACGCCAAAGCGAGAATGGCTCGCACTGCCACAGGGGACACGGTCGCCCAGAACTCGTTCTGGTCGTCGCCCCCAGTTCGTCTCCCTCGGCGCCCTCACCTCCGATGGTCTCCACCTTGTACACCTTGTAGATGTCGACCAGGCTGTCGAAGCGGCTGTAGAGGTCGTTCAAGAACGCCATGATGGCGAAAGGCGCGGTGGCATGGCATGCGGTCGTGAAACCCTGAGGCGGGGTGTTGAAGGGGTTGAGCACGGGAGTGGCTGGTATAGACGCAACGGCTGGTGCTCAGGGTGTGTGGGTCAGTGGCGCCGAACACGGCAGCCTTCGGTCCGGCAGGGCATCACTCCTATTGTGAATCGACATGACGTGGCACTATGACAACTGTTGATCGGCAAAGCGGGCGATGTTGGCGACCCACTAAAGACAACGGATTTGTGGAGGTATCCACGGCATCAAAAGATGAATTCGAGTACGACTGTACGACTCACCACGATGTCACAAAATAAGATCGTCACGCAGGGGTGCCACGTGGCCAGGGAGGCCAGGCGGGCTGTGCTGCCCTCCAGGGCTGCTGCCACTGGGGGCACGTCACCACTGGCGGCAGTGTCACCGAACCCGCCACCACCAGCGGCAGGGGGCACCATGCTGCGTCCACCGCTGCCGGCAGTGCTGCTGATGACTGAGCCCTCAGCCCGGGCTGCAGCAGCTGGCATGCGTTGTGGCTGCACGGGTCGGCTGTGGCCCCCGCCAGTGCCCCTCAGTGTCAGGTACTCGATGCAATGGCGCGGAAAGATGCTCTCCAGCACCTGGAAGGTTGGCAAGGTGGGCGCGACATACAGTCAGCATCGTAAGAAGCGCCCGTAACACATGCATATCGCAGATGACAGTGGAAGCAAGCGGATATTGTGGCCTAACTATCCACGTACATGATGAGCGGCGGGGCCATCACCCCTGGGCCATGCAGAGCAGGGACCGCCCATGTGGACCCAAGTGGTGTCAGCAAGCAAGTCCTCCCGAGAGGAGGCTCGCTCGGATTAGCACCAGACCCCCATGACGACAGCCCGGTGTATGTGTGCTTCCGTCGAGTTCCCTCACCTTGTGCTCCTCCTGAAGCAGGCTGGCCATCTGCTGCTGTGCCTGAACCTGCTCTGTAACATCAACTTGCGTGATCACCAGTACCAGTGGATGGCCGCCGTTGCTGGTGTTACCACCCTCACTGATACAATCACCACCCTGCAGGATCGATACGGTACACAGCGGCTTCAGCTACACTTGTTGCGTTCCAGGACCGCTGGCACTGCCACATTTGGTTGCGCATTCATAGTGACTAGCTACCCACATGCTCACAAGCGCCACGTGAAAGAAGTGCCAACACATGTAGCACCCCACATCACTACCGTATCCTGCATGCAGCTGACACCTAACGAGGCAACACAACCTACCCGCTGTGCACGGATATGCAGCTTATGCCACGCCGGTGGCGGAGGTGTAGCTGCGCGCGGCGACATGAATGAGGGAGCAGCTACAGCTCCGGAACCAAAGCCACCGGTGAGACCACCGTCCCGGCTTCCAGCTGCCCGGCTGCCACCACCACCAGAAGGGTTAATTTGGCCACTGCCACCCTCACCGCCGGGTGCACGGGCCCTTGGCAGGCTGCCTGCCACTGCCGGGGCTGCTGCCCCGACCGGTGACAACCTCGCATGCTGGGGGCCATCCGACACTCGGTGTTGTCGCGGATGCGCTCCGTTGGTGGCAGCAGCTCCCCCAGCTACAACCTGCTCTTGGGTGGCGCCGGGGAAGCCAGCGAGCAGGGTGGCACCGGCAGTGGAGCACATGTGGGAATCCTCCGGTGACGTCCCAAAAGGCAGCTGGCCCGACGACTGCATCCCCAGGCGGACAGCGCCAGGTGCACAGTCCAAGGAGAAGCGCTGCCCCACACCGTTGCCAGCCTGGAAGGCACGCTGCTGCTGCTGTTGCTGCTGTTCCTCCAGCCGCAGCGAGAAGCTGGTAAGCAGCTGGCGTACCCTGGTGTGGGTATCCGTGTGGGCTGGCGGCTTGCGGTGGCGCGCGCTGCCACGGGGGCTGTGATGCTGCACCCCGGCACTGCCCTGGGCCCACTCGAAGCTGCTGCTGGCGGCCAGCCCCACTGCAGAGCTGCATCCCCCTGAAGCCCGGTGGGCCGCAGGGCTTGGAGTCGCACTCGCCTCAAAGAACACGGTGATGCTGGCACGGCGGCGTGAGGAGATGGACCGGAGCTGGTTGGTGGTCCCGGGCAGGGTGCTCCCCTGCCTGCTGCCCGCCTCCCGGCTGCTCTGCACCCTGAAGGTAGCCGGCTCTCGGACCGTCGGCACTGGACTGGCCGGTGCCATGTCCAGGGAGGGGCGCGAGGGCGTGCATGGCAGCAGCCTGCTTGGCGGTGCCCGTGGTGGCAGGCCCGTGAGGCAGCAGCCTGCAGGGGCAGCTGGGAGAGACGTGACGGGATCAGGACCCAAGGCCTCAGGGGCACTGGCACTGGTGGGAAGCTCGTCAAAAGGAGCTGGCGCAATAGGCGCCACCGCCGCCAACGCCACTGCTGCTTCGCCCGGTGCAAGGAGGGTGCTGGGCCTGGCCGCGTCCACCAGGCATATGAACGGCTGCGGGCTCCCAACAGCTGCACCGGACAGCAGCGATGCTGCTGTTGACGCGCCCGTTGCTGATGTTATCGTTAACCTAGGGGCTGCGGTGTTGTTCCCAGCAGCGACTTGCTGCCTGACCATTGGAGCTCCTGCATGGAGGCAAGATGCGCCCAAACCGTGGCGGCCAGGGGCTCCTGGTGCACCGCTGCTGAGAAATCCGCCGAACTCACAGTGGGCTGTATCCCTGACGGTGCAACCAACACGCCCTCCTTGCTGTGCAGCAGCCGCGGCCATAACGGCGGTCGCCGCGGCTGTAGCGATGACGACGTCGTTGAAATGCTCGCCAGCACACACGGCATTGGTGGCACTCGACACATCGTCCCCGTCCATGATGCTGAAGCCGTCCGACCGGAGCACCTCGTCCAGCCCCACCGACCAGGCCTCATGGCTGCATGGCGCCGCCACCTCCACCACATCCTCAATGGTGCCCAGCTGGGGCCGGACGGAGGTGATGCGTCGACTCCCCGGGGACAGACCCGCTGAGCTCCCTGCAGTGATGTCATGACACGGGCCCTGTGAAGAAACACCCGCCCCATTAGGTCCGCCAGCTGCACCGTTAGGTACGACCAACCCGACAGTGCCTGTGGTGGCGGTAGCAGTTGCGGCTTGCATAGGCGCCGCAGTGGACGCCAGCAGCGCACTAGGGCCGCGGTTCCTGCCGCCTCGTTCATCAACCACTCGGGTGCTCGCGATGCATGCGACGTCGACCGCCTCACCCGCCTCGCCGAACTGCCCCGCCCGCTGCAGCGCCCTGGGCTGGCTGGAAGCTCCTTGCTGTGACAACGTCACGGGTCGCAGGCGGGAAGGCTCCGGAACCATCAACCTTGCCAGGGGGTTGCTCCGCGTGGCAGCTGTGAGAGCGCTGGCTATTCGGCGAGGCGCGTGGCGTTTCTTGTAGGTGGCTGCGGCATCCATGAGCCGTTGGAGAGTTTGCGCGGTGGGCGTATCCGGCAGCAGCGGCGTCGCACACGCCAGGGCGTGCAGCAGCGGCGTGCTGGGCTCCGGGGAGTGGAGCGCCAGGGAGGGGAGTGCATGTGACGGCAGCACGGCCGCTGACGCCGACGAGGCGGCGGTGGTGGTGGGAGCTGCTGTATACCCTTCACGGTGTGCCAGCCGCTCCAGGGCCCTGACAGGCAGGTCGCTCGTGTCCCTGTCGTCATCGTCGTCACCACCCAAATAGATGCCGATGCTCGCCGCACCCGCCGCCACCGCCGCCGACATTCCATTCAAACCAATGCTTTGCCTACTGCTCGGAGCACCCATGCCGCTGCAGCCCGCCGTGCCACCATCGGCAGCGCCGCTGCGGCAGCCAGCAGCGGCGCCACCATCCGGCCAAACGGCCTTACACGCGCTGGCTCCCTGCACCAGCCGCAGCGGCGCCGAGAGCATCTGGGCAGGGGCACCAAAGGACGCCTCCGCCGAGAACATCCCGGCAGTGGTGCTCAGCTGCCTGGCGCGTACCGGTGCAGGAAAGGCATGTGATGTCAGCGCTGCCAGCAGCTTGTGGTCCAGGGAATCCCCCAGGTCAGCTCCGTAGCACAGCACGGGCTCTGTGGACCGCCGCTCCAGGGCACTGCCCTCCCTGGAGCACCGCGGGCTGGGTTTGACACTGGGGCGGTGATGGTGGCGGCCGCCCAGCGCGGGCGAGGTGCCCCTCGAGGGGTCCGCTACAGGGGGGCCGGCTGCGGCAGCTGACATCTGGTGCGCCATGGATCGAGGGACCGATACCAGAGCGGAAAAGCTCTGCGATGCGGCAGGCGGGTCGGGCACGTTGGAGTGTTAGCGAAATTCGAGATGAGGACAGCTAACCGAGCAAACATAAGATGTTCGAGAGGCGCCGGCTAAAGTGATTTACGTGGGGGCAACCACACCCAAGTGGACAGGTTTGGGGAGATGCGACGAGGGATGAATAACATGGCGGGGGCGGAGGCGGCATGCCCCAGGATGCCGTGACAGCCCTTTCACGACCACACTTGCTCACGGCGGCGGCAAGCCCCCCAGGCCCCATGTTCGATAATACCTCTCCGAGAGACAGCCCATCAAGAAGCTTCTCCAGCATCTCCTCCGGCCGCTGTGCGTCCAGGCCCCTATCCGGCTGGTCCAGCAGCCTCAGCAGCAACTGCCGTGCCAGGGGCAGGCCGGACAAGTCGCCGTAGAAGGCCTGCGAGGACGCAGCAGGCCCGAGTCGTGAGGCCGTCGTGCCAGCTGGACTGGCATCGTGAAGGCAATCAAAACACCCCCGCCGCACACAGGCACGGGGTCGTACACATGCAGGGTTGGGTGCTGGGGATGCCCGAGGGCCTTACCCGAGACTTGGCGTTCTGGTACTTCACGTCCCTGCAGTAATGCCATTCCGGGCGGGGGAGGGGGTAAGGGCACGACAGCTCGCCTAGCAGGCCCAGCGATGAACCGTCAGGTTGACGTAACAGCAGGAGCCCCCGCCTGCGCCCGCCAACCCGGTCACACCCAGCCTTTTTTGTGCCAGGCCGCGGGCTTTCTCTTTACCCACCCCACCCCACACTCCTCATCTCCCTTGGTTTGTCGGCCGCGGATTCGCGGATTATCTTTTACCCCATCCCCACCCTCCACCACATCCTAGGAGACAACAGGCATCACGGGTTTCAGCAGCCGCGCAGCTCGTGGCCCCAAAGGCGTCTCTCCCCTGTCGTACATCTGTCGTACGCACCCACCCTGGGTGCTGCAGGATCGTGATGAGGGAGGGGCTCTCCTCCAAGGCCAGCTGCAGGGGACCCGAGGGGGGGTCGCTGCAGAGTGCGCAGAGAGGCAAGCCATTGACGGCCGGTCGAGGGCCCACCGCCGCCGCCGCCGTCGTCGTCGTCGCTGTCGTCGCCTTCGTCGTCCGAGAATCCGCAGTTGCGGTTGCTGCAGGTGGTTGCAGGCGGCTAGGGCTGACCGCTGCGGAGTGCTCTGGATGAGAGAGCTCTACAAGGTGAGCGTCCTGGGATCCAGATCCAGATCTGGAACCGGGCTCCTTCAAATGAACAATGGCAGGGTTGCTGCTGCCGCAGGCAGGGAGTACTTCGCTGATGAGCTGCTGCGCGGCACCGCCAGCAGCCGCGCAGACAAGCACCGCGGGGCACGGACCCACGTGCCCGCTGCCCTCATCGCCTTCAACCATGCAGCTCTGGATCTGCACGGGTGGCATTGGGAAGTCGTCCGGTAAGATGGAGCGTTTACCTACTCAAGGAGATGAGTCGTTGACTGTCTGTTGCCCTAAGTACGGACTCAATGAGCTCCAAGGCTGGGCTAAGCTGCTATCTGGGCCTACCCTGCCGCCCACTGTCCCGCTGCCCCTGTTATCGGCTGGGTTTGTCATGGAAGCCCCTCCCAGCAAACCCCTGGCGGGTTATTCGCGCGCGCTTGTTTACTTTTAGTTCGCTGCCCCATGGAAGTTACACACGCTCTCCCCTACCTGGCCGTTCTCCCGAAACGACGGCGTCCACGTCCGCTTCTGACCCCGGCATCCCAAATCGATCGACGCGGTGACCCCGCCCGAACATACCAACAGCTCGCCTTCACGCGTTCCATAGTCCGCCAAGATCAGCAGGTGAGGCAGTAGGGTACATTCCCTCTCATGTTTTGCGCCTCGAATTTGCAGCCGCATTTGGAAAGCTTTCCCCTCCGCTGCACACCTGCAAATGTCGACGAACAATTCGGCCGCCGAGGGGGCTGATGTCAATGTCGGCACGCCAGCAAGAAAATAAATTGCATATCCGATATACCTTAATGCGGCCACAAGGGCGCACACTGAGGCGGGGTCTGCTTCCAGCCAAGCTCGGAGGTACCCATCTGGCTGTGCGCCGAATTTCTCAGAAGCACGACCCAGCATCATAATCGCACGAAGACGCGAAACGAAAACATCGCCCTTTATGCTTGACTTCTCATCTAAATCCGCTTGCCGCGAGGGCTGGAAGCAAGCGCGAAGGAGACGCGACAGGCCGTTCGAAGGTGGCGAGGGAATATCTCGATTCGCAGAAAGGAGAAGACCACTGCTCTTGAATGCCCGAATTTTGCAAGCAGAGACGAATGGAATTGAAAGCGAACTGGGGACGGGGGACAGGTCGTCCCCGCCTCGAACCCAACCACCCTGTACCATTGAGCCAGTTTACTACAGAGGAAGAGGCTCCGCAGCTATGTCGTCACATAACACGACGGCGCGGGGCAAAGCAGTACAATATCAGTATCGGTGCGGGCGTGATCTGGCGAGCTCCCTGGCAGTACAGAACAACGGAATGCGCCCACCCAATTCAACAGCCCCTTGTGAAGAACAATAATATTCATGATTTCCATTAAAATTTTGTGTAAAAATTGCTTACGAGTCCTGAGGGTTGTGCGCGAACGGTATGGACCCTGGCGCCACCTGGCGGTTCCGTTAATCTCTGCCATCTCTTAGCACCCAAGTATTCACCATGAAAACGACAGCCCTTGGTGGTGCATAACGTAATTGTTGTCAAAAATCCCACAGCCGTCCCAACCGTCCACCCCGCAAACCGAATACGAATATATATTCTGCTCATAAATTCGGCTCCTTCGGGCATATTGCTCCGTACTTTACCATAGGCAAATTATGTGGCACCTCAACCAGGCTTTGCCCAACTAGACGGTCACCGTCCAGTGTAGGCCGGCGCTTTTGCAGCCAGCTATGACGTGCAGTCAGTCTCGCTACGCCTTCGACTCACGTCACGCCCTGCTTCTCAGACGATCTTTCTTATTACTGTTTATATTGGTTACATTAGTGAGACGATGACGTCTTCAGTATGAGAACAAGGTTCGCATGCTGCAGTTACGCACGTGACGCGGTAGCTTGCACGGCAGGAGAACCGGGACCGAAACTATGGCAAAGGAGCATAATGCTCCCATGTGCGCTTTATGGAACAATGGCCGCGGCCGTCGAAGACGTATGCGGCAATACACCGCGCTGACAGGACACGTTCTACTCAGTGCATGTCAGACGGAACATCCGATGAGCTGACAATGGATGATACATCTGATTATGTGGCGTCCACCGCATCACTTGCCACAAGCTCCGCTGCTTTGTTTCCAACGTTCGGAAAACACTGCCAGCGGAAGGCGAAAGGCCATTCGCCTTCACCTTCGGCTGCTGCTCACACAAGCGCCTCAGCCTCGCATGCGTCTCCAGTGCCGCGACTAAAAGCTCCGACCCACCATCGACATCTGCACTCCGGTGCTCACGATCAAGAGGGTGGACCCCACACACGCCCGGCGCGAAGAGCGCCTACGATGCTGCCATGTACAGTGCTGCAGGTGGCAGCCGTGTCATGGCCTAGCACCGGCATAGCCAATTCGTGATGCACCCGAAGACTGCCATGGCGTGAGCCTGGTGTGGGGCTGGCTGCTGCGGTTTCTAGCCCCGCCAGTCAGTCGTTGAGGGACGCGTGTCGGTGTGCTGCAGTCCCGCTGCTCGCGGCGGCGGTGGAAGGGTGCGACGTGGCCGCCCTGAAGCGGATGTAGCGGCAGGGCGGCTGCAGCGGCAGTGTCTGCGGTCATGTCACGTTAGCAACTAGATCAGTGGCTGATCCCGTGCGCACCCGCTTTGGCAGCCCCACTGCTGGCTGGCGGGACAAGGTGCAGCGGTGGGAGGAGCAGCTGTGCGCCCGCATGGCTGCCTAGACCTGCCGCCAGTGCTCAAACGAAGGGATGACTGCGTGCCAAGTAGACGACTAGCGCCGACCCCCTGCCCGTGCCTTGTGGTGGAGGAGGTGCTTCGGGGGTTGCTGTCTGCACGGCATGCTGCCGCGCCGGGGCGCCGAGGGCGGCCACCCGACTGCCCCGCCCGCTGCGTATAGCAAACTGAGTCGTGACTCGTGTTCGTGACCGTTGCTCCTGTCAGATCTCGCCTGGTGGATGGCACTGGCAGAGCCCGCGTGTCAGCAACTAAACCCGTGACGCCGTACCCAGGGCGTGCAGTGAGCTGACTAGTCACGGCCACAAGGTCATGGCCAGGCCACAGGGCCATGGCCACAAGGCCATGATCTTGTGGCACGTGCAGTGAGCTGACTAGTCAGCTCACTGCACGTCTTGGGTACAGCGTCATAGGATTCGGCATGTCTTTTCGCTGTGATGGTGCTGTTAGCACGGAGACTTTGGCCGAACTCCTGTGCTCCGTTGCTTACAGGTTTCTTTGTTTATCGCTTACGAAGTGTCTGGTCTGTGTTACGCTAACTAAGGGCTGCTTAGAGAGCCAAAAAACAGCCCGAGCCGTCTTCTGACGATCCTTGAGTCCTAAAAAGGGCGCGTGTCACACACTCGTATCGGAGATGCAAATCGCCGGATACACCCTCCAGAAGATGTTCCGAACAGGAGCACACCAAATGCAAATGGCTAAGCACTAAAACGGCTGCCAGGACACAAATCCTACAATTACGCCTATTGGCGTGTCACGCAGCGGAGGCGGAGTGGGGCACTGGCGACGAGGCTGGGGTCCTCAAGCTACTGTAAGTGGCTGCTGGGTCAGGGCCCGTGGAGGCGTTGTCCGTTGTGTCCTTGCTTCGTTCGCCATGATTTGGAAGCGTGCGGAGGAAACAGGTCCCAGCTGCTACTGGCTGACTGGTTGCTTGACCGCAAAGCAGGCAACCAGCAGCGGTTGCGACTAGTCAGCTGTCGGTGCTATGTCCATGATAGGTGAAGACTGCTGTGGGGCACGACACATGGAATGGCTAACGTGGTGGGGCCCTCAGGAGGGAAGGGCTCAGTCGTCGTAGGGTGCGACAGGGCCTGGACGGGGAGTAGGTCCGTGGCTGCGCTGGGCGGGTCAGGAGGGGCCTAGGCGCTGGGCCAAGGATAGCTGGACAGGAGAACCTCCGTCCGTTTAAACGTCATGAGCTGGTACAGCGGTGGGAGTGGGCGTTGGGTTGCTTGCGTGACTGGGCCATCGGCCATGATGCCCTGGTTCCGGAGCAGTGGTCGCCCGTATACAGCTGTACATCATGGGACCGAAAGGCAGTGATGGTGGCGGTGGACTGTCTGTCGCCATCTGTTGGGGCGGGGGACAATGCCGTGCCGGTCGGGGGATACGTCAGGGCGCCGGGCCGGGCCGGGCCGGGCCCTGGCGCAACGGCGAACCGCCCTCGATGTAGGGGCTGTGAGTCCTTTGTAACAAACATGGCAGGCATACGGAGCGGGCCTTTGAAATATTCGAAACTTTTCGCACATCGCCGTTTGACGAATATTTGGCGTTTCTCTTTATCTTGCCGCGAACTCGCTATGGGTTACGTCAAAGTCGCAAACACATCGTCCCGAGCAGCCGCTATAAATCGACATTGTGTGCTTGCCGCATTGCGTATCGCGTTTGCGCACAGGGATTGTGCGCCTAAAACTCCGGAAAGTTATATACCAATGCCGTACTGTAAAGAATTCCCGCCTTGACGCCGGGTGATCGGAATGCTTCTCCTGGGTTGATTTTCGCAATCGCAATACGAATTTCTTATGAAGACTATATGGCTTATAGTTCGCACTGCATAGCTGTGTGCGCCTGTTTACGTCGTAAAGACGAATGTCGGAATGGACCGCGGAGAGCCGGACCACTCGAGCGCCGAAACTGAGCAGGGCGCAGATCCATCACGAGTATGGCTTCCAATTATCCTGGAGAAAATTTCCATCGCTCTGCCGCCAAACTGGGTACCTTGCACTCTCCGCCTTGTTAACAAAGCAACAGCGGCGCAGCTCCGAGACCGGCAGCACACCACCGTGCGGCTGTCGCTGCCCTCTCCGCACCACGCTTTCGTGAGCCGCTGGGGGCATCCAGGCGCGATGCGATCCTTGAACATCCAACAGCGGCGCAAGTTGCTGTGCCTGACCGCGGCCAGCGGCAGCACGGACAATTTGCAGGTGGCAGTGGCGATGGCTGGCCTCGTGCTGCAGGCTGTTGACATTACGGGGAATGACGTGCACGGCCCCTCCGTGTTCAAGGCCGCAGCGGCAGCACGGCACTTGCACGTGTGCCAGTGGCTGCGGCAGAGCGGCTGCCCCTGGAGCTGGGCACTTGCGGCAGTAGCGGAGGCAGGAAACCAGGCGGGGTGCGAATGGATGCTAGCCGCCGGCTACCCTTGGGAGGATGCCGCGGTGTACGGCGCTGCGCGCGGCGGCCACGTGGGCCTTGCGGGGTGGCTGCTGGAGCAGCACAGGGGCCCACCTTGGGACGTGGATGTGGGGAAGCTGCTCGCGGCCGCTGCTGAGGGCTGCGACCTGGCGACCCTGCAGCGGCTCCACCAGCAGCGGCTGGAGGGGCAGGACGGCAGGCGGCGTCACCAATTGGACCCAGACGAGCAGGAGGCCATCCTGGGGGCGGCCGCGGCCAGCCGCACCCCCGACTGGCAGGACAAAGTGCGGTGGCTGGAGGAGCGGGGCTATCCCCGCACGGCTGGCGAAGTCTGCAAGGCCGCCGCTGCCCGGCCAGATGCGCTGGAGCGCCTGCGGTGGCTGCGGGGTCGAGGCTACCGACCGGATGAGGATGCCACCCGGGAGGCGGCTCGCGCCGACAACTGGGACGCGCTGCAGTACCTGCTGGCGGAGGGAGTCCCGGCGGACTGGTGGGGGATCGCGGAGGACGCCGCAGAGGGCGGGAAGCTGGCCGCCCTGCAGGACATGTACGAACGCGGGTACGACATGGACCCGGTGGGGATCATCTGGGCCGCGTCACGTGGCGCGCACCTGCCGGTGGTGGCCTGGGCGGTTGAGACCTGGGGCGCAACACCTGAGGGGCAGGTGGGTGAGGGCGCAGGCGCAGGCGGGCCAGGGGGCGGCTCGGAGGTGAAGCTGGGGGCGCACGTCTTCAACGCGGCGGCCGAGTCGGGCAGCGTGGAGCTGCTGGAGTGGCTGCACGGCCGCGGATGCAGCTGGGGGCCGCAGGTCCTGAGCTACGCCGCGAGCAGCGGCTGCGAGGAGGCGCTGGTGTGGCTGGTGGCTCGTGGATGCCCGATGGAGGTAGGCGGGTGGTGCCTTGGGGCTGGAGGTAGGCGGGTGATGACTCGAGCGGGCCTGGAGGGGACCCTGGGCGCGGTACCTAGGGTTAGTGGACACATGGGAGGCTTGTTGGAGCAACTCCAGTTGGTGGTGGGGCTGCGGGCGTCACCTCACTTCGTGGGAAAGTCGAAGCTCTAACTCGCGTACCGCACCCCACCGTACGAACAACCGACCCCAACCGTCCCAGGACGATGGCAGGCCCTATGTCAACACCATCGACAACGGCGACCTGGCCGTGATGCGCTGCCTGCACCGGCTTGGCGTCCCCTGGGGCCCCGACGACGCGGTCTTCCCCACCTGTACGGCACAGGAGTTCCCTCTGCCCGCGCTGCGCTGGCTGTTGGAGGCGGGTTGTCCGATCAACTGGGGGGCGGGGGTGTGGGCGGCGGGGCGGAGGCGGGGGGCGGACCAGCAGGTGGTGCTCGGCTGGATGCGGGCGGGACAGAAGCGGGCGCTAGGGCAGTAGCAGTCAGGTGTCGGCCGGATTTGTGGACGTCAGCGACTGCCGAGGAGGGAGGTTTGGAACTGCTCAGCAGCGAGCGGACGGCGTGGTCATGGGAGGTTCTTGGACTTGGAAGTACCCAATGCTGGAATCCGCCGTACAAAGGGGGGCTCTACGTATCCACCACGACGCTTGTCACGAATACAGCTTCACATGGGCTCACCGGTAGGCAGCGGCATGGGTATACAGCATTAGATGATGAGAGCAAATGGTCAAGGCAGGTGGCAAAATGGCGGATGCAGTGTAAAGCTCCGTTTCCCCAACATTGACCCCATCCAGTGCTGTGGCTAATTGCCGTTCTCGGTATGTCCGGGCCGGTGCTCTGCCAGCTTACATGCTTCGAGAAACCAGCATCAGAGTGCTGGCAAGCTGCGGCCGCAGAGCGATGGGTCGCGCCTCAGCCTGACACCGAAGCTGCGCTCTACTCCATTGCCGGCCGCTCCAGAACCGTACGACTATAACTACTAATTGTAAAGCATCGCAAGGTTTCCCAGCAACCACCAATATATTGCTTTATCGAAATGAATATTTAGTAAACAAAAAATTGTTTATCTGTTATTAGGGCGCGACACATTGCGATAAAGCAGCGTGTCGGCCTGTAGGGTCCGCAGTCGGCATTTATCGCGTCGTTTGCCGCTGGCACAGTCGTTCGCCTTGACCACTTCATCGCGGCTGCAGTATGGAACCTCCTGCCACTACTGATGACCTGCTGGCCCGATTGGAGCGGAACGGCTGGAGCATCGCCTCGGTGCGCCGGAGGGATGACGCGGGGGGGGGGGGTACGAGAGAATCCGCGAATCCACGACGCGGGGGGGACCGCGAGGGACCGACAGTGGTGGTTGGGGTGTTGAGAAGAGACGCAGTGATTGGGGTGGAGGCTGGGAGTCACAGAGGCGGTAAAGGGGAGGAGTGGAGCGGCGGGGGTATCTTGGGCGGCCGGAAGCGGTCTGTTGGGGCTGAGGGCGGGAGGCAGTGCAGTCGCGAGTGAGATCAGCTGCAGCTGGCGAGGAGGTGTTCGGGTCCACTGCAGCTGTGGGGATGAATGTAGGGGTGCCCAGCGAGTCTCACGGCGACCGCGGATTTTGAGGGTGCGGTCTTCACGACCGGGTGGAATCACGTCACGCATTACGGCGGTAAGAATGCCACACGTCCCACTCCCACTACCGGGTCCACTGTAACGCGGGCTGCTCACGCAGCGTATGTCCTCCCCGACCGCCCGTTCCCCCCACGCGGCCCTCACGGCCAGTTCCTGCACACAGGCGCCGCAGCGGGCTTGCCACCGGAACTGCACCACCAGACTGCGGACGTCTCACCAACTTCCGCCGTTGCGGCGCAGGGCGCAGCGAGCGGCCTCCGCACCAGCGATGTAGTGGCCAGGCAGGCAGTACTGGCGTACGGCAGGGTACGGCAATATGTACGGCACACACCCCTGGAGCCGTCGCCCTGGCTGTCCGGCCTGGCTGGCCCGGGCGGCTGCCGGGCGCTGCTCAAGCTGGAGAGCGAGCAGCACACCGGGTCGTTCAAGGTGCGAGGAGCAATCAACAAGGTGAGCCCCGCCAGGCTGATGCCGTACGCGGGTCCCATGGGCGCGTGGGCTGATGCTGTACACGGGTTCATTCCAAGGCTGGATTGCGCGACATGGGGCCGAGGATGAACCCTCCACAAAACTGCAAAACACCAAGCTAACCCCTGTGCCCCCGGCCCCGCACCTATGAGCCCCCGGCCCCGCACCTACGAGCCCCTCCGCAGCCCGCCGTCCCCACCTCCC
The DNA here is from genome assembly GCA_003116995.1 of Yamagishiella unicocca. NCBI lineage: Eukaryota > Viridiplantae > Chlorophyta > Chlorophyceae > Chlamydomonadales > Volvocaceae > Yamagishiella > Yamagishiella unicocca. The sequence continues at coordinate 256,328 of BDSL01000089.1, forward strand.
CGCCCCGCTGCACTGCAGCTGCTGTCGCTGCCTCCCGCCGTCCTCTCCCGCGGTGTCTTCACCGCGTCCACAGGCAACCATGCACTGGCGGTGCTACATGCATGCGCCGCCCTCTCCGCTGGCCCCCAGCCGCCGCCGCCGCCGCCGCCGCCGGCAGAGGCGCCGGAGACGCCTGCCTCGCCGCCGGAGCCAGCCGCCACGATACCGTTGCCGGCCGTAAACGGTCTCCCCGGCAGCGACGGCAGTAGCTCGGAGCCGGGGCCGTCTGCGGACGGGGGCGAGAAGGCCGCATTTGCAATGCAGCCGATGCTGTACGTTCCGGAAACAGCGTCGCCGTACAAGGTACGACATCCTCCCGCACACACACGCACTTTCCTAATGGTCGACGTAGGGCCTGTATGCGCTGACAGCTGCCGCGTCAGCTGGTTGAGAAGACTGTTGCTGAGGTTACGGAAGGGAGGCTCATTTCATTGCTGGGGGGCCGAGATGGTGCTGGCCCCCGCACTGCTGGTCCTCTCCGCCACCAAACCCCAAACCCGCCTGCTACACCACAGGTTCGGAAGCTGCGGGCCCTGGGGGCAAAACTGCAGGTGTACGGCACCGATTGTCTGCACACAGAGATTGCTGCGCGCGCCGCCGCCGCGGCTGCCGGCGCGGTGTACGTGAGCCCCTACAACGACCCGTGGGTCATGGCGGGCCAGGGCACCGTGGCCCTGGAGCTCCTGGCGGCGCGGCGGCGCGGGCAGCTGGACGTGGTGCTGGTGCCTGTGGGCGGGGGCGGGCTGATTGGCGGGATGGCCTCTGTGCTGAAGGCAGCGGATCCCGCCATTCGGGTGGGTGCCTGGTGGCGGGGAGGGGAGGGTGAAGCTGGGAGGCGCCCGTGGGAGTGCCGTGTGTTTCGTGTCCCGCCCCTCCCTCCGCACATTCAATCGGGCCCTGCGCCTGGCCGCGCCTGGCAGCGTTCGCGCCCGCCTCTCCCCCAACCTGTTCACCAACCGCCCACCGTCCACCGCTAACCGCTAACCGCTAACCGCCAGGTGGTGGGCTGCCAGCCCGCGGCATCCGATGTGATGGCCCGCTCCGCCGCCGCCGGCGCCGTCCTGCCGGAGCCCAACGGTGACGCGGATCCCGCCGCCGCCGCCGCCGCCGCCAGCACCCTGTCCGACGCCACCGCCGGCGGCGTGGAGTCAGACAGCGCCACCCTGCAGCCCTGCATGGACTGCGTGGACGAGTGGGTGGCGGTGGGGGAGGAGGAGATAGCGGAGGCGCTGGTGGAGCTGCTGGAGGAGCACTGCAAGCTGGTGGAGGGTGCGTGGGGGGCTGCGGGGGAGGACTGGGGGCTGCGGGGGATTTCGAGGGAGACCCGTGGATGCCCGAAAAAACCGTTTAGAACAGGCGTTTTGAGATGCATGCTGGAGAACTGGGTTGGGGATACTAAAGCCGAAGGTCGTAATATGACCTTTGGCGGCTAAGCTAAAGCGGCTACGGCGAGAGGACAGGAAGCGAGGACCCCACGCGACGCACGGAAACGTTTCGCAGAACCGGTTTTGGGCGCTAGCAGGAGAACTGGGGGAGGTGGTGAGCTATGGGAGAGCGGACAGGAGGGGGAGGGCTGGGGCTCAGGCGGGGCAGGGGACCCGGCCGACAGCTCCCGGGATCAGTGAGGACTACGGAGCCCTCCACAGCTACACAGGTTTGCCGCTTTCACACGTCCTTACGTGCTGGACGTTAGAATGCCCCCCCCATTCAGTATTTACACGGCACAAGCTGTTGTGTGGTCCTAAGCAGCCCAACAGGAGCCGCCACGATCCTGCGCACCCGTCCGCCCTGCCGACACCCAACCCCTTCCTTCCCTTTCCGGACAGGCGCCGCCGCCTGCGCGCTGGCTGCCTTCAAGCGGCTGGCCCCGCGACTGGCGGGGCTGAGCGTGGTGGTGGTGTGCTGCGGCGGCAACATCGCCCTGCCCACCCTGATGAGAGCGATAGACATGGCGCGACCCGCAACCACGTCGCAACAGCAGCAGCAGCGGTAGCTACAGTGGCCGTAACCTGGGCTGTAGCAGTAGCTAGCGGCGAGAGCTACAGTGGGCGAGAGCTACAGTGGCCGTAACCTGGGCTGTAGCAGTAGCTAGCGGCGAGAGCTACAGTGGGCGAGAGCTACAGTGGCCGTAACCTGGGCTGTAGCAATAGCAGGGGTAGCAGCGACATGCTCACCTAGGGCGCCGACGAGCAGCAGGTGCCAGGGAGGCGGGGAGGGTGTGTGAAGTGAGCGCTGGTGAGCCTGCTGGAGGGGGCAAAGCGTTCGGCTGGTGTTGGGTGCGTGTCCTAGGAAGTGGAGCGCATAACGTTTTAGTGCGCCGGGTTGGGAGTATAAAACTGTCTTCGGCCTTGATGATGGCAGCACCTGGCAGCACCCAGTGACAGGGGCACGATGCCGACCAGTTGGTGGCCCGCAGTCCACAGCACCTGTCAGGGCGACTGTTTTGACAAAGCAGTAGACCGCGCCCACACCTTCCGATTGGGACCGTCGGCCCACCTACGACGACTGAACCTGCGAGCGACACCGGTTTCGGAGAAGTGAATCCTAACCCATCGCGCCTATTCATCAAAAGCAAGTTGTATGTACATGGCCTATAACTTCCTAGCTTTCTACATATAGTTGCGCAGATCACTGCTGGCTTCCTGCAAGTATACGTGCCGTCGCAGAAGCGAGCCAGCAGGCAAATTAGGACGCCTTAATTATGTTATAGCTGTCAGCAAATTAAAGTGAACAACACACAACACCAAAGTATCTCATTCCTGATCTGCGCTGAGGTGTTGAAGGCATGCGTTCACGGCTAGTCGCGGGGGCCAGCCCAGCCACTAGGGCCTCAAGTCATACAACTTCGCCGCACTTGCTTCAAAGGGTTCACGCCAAGCCGGTAGCCTTCACCAGGGCTCTGCGATTGCCACCATCCGGCGCCTGCCACCCATCGCGGCCGTCAAAGCGCGTCATAGCTGGGCCCCCAAGAGTGAGTGTCGCAGCGGAAGACATCAAATAGGTGAACATCTAATAGGAGGACATCAAATACCTCGCAATCATTTCCAGCTGCGAAGGCGATGGTTACTGACACGGCATCACATGGCAGGCCGCGATGGGCGCAAGCGGTGCTTCAGTGGCTGCCGCGAGTGACGCCGACGCTCGCAAAATTGGTGTCCTATTCGTATGTTTGGGTGAGTGAGCTGGAGGGCCGGGCTCCATGCGCAACAAACCACTTTGCCAGTTGGCGGTTGGGAGGTTGGGAGGCCGGCGAGCGAGTGGGGCAGGAGTTGGGGCAGGGCTGCAAGGAAAACCCGAGTACGTGTTGGGGCAGGGGAGCTATGGGACTGGCGGCTCCTTTCGCCCCGCGGCGTCCCGACTGCACTGTAGCGACACGTTCCTTGAGAAGAAAGTCTTTGGCAACGGGCCGAAAAAGATCAAGGATACCTTTGTCCTGTTCGCATAAGCCAGAGTCACGTTCACGCCGTCCCTGCCCCCTCCCTACATCTCCCTACACCTCCCACCCCCCGAACTCCAACCAAAACCCTTACAGCACACACACACACACCTTTCTCCCTCACGCTCCCTCACATACACACAGTTCGCTTTCAGTGGGGTTTCGCGGCTTATTTCAGCTTACTCCCACACGCATACACATACGCACACACGTACACATACACACCTTCCTTTATCTCCCATCCCCATGCAACATGCACGCCGCAGGCAACATCTGCCGGAGCCCCACCGCGGAGGCCATGTTTCGCTCTGTGGTGGAGAAGGCGGGTCTCGCGGCCTCCTTCGACATCGACTCGTGTGGCACCGGCGGAGGCAGCCCCGACTGGTGCGCCCGACAGTGTCCCCAACCGCCCCTCCCCCCGGCACACCCGGCCCCCGTCCTCCCCCCGTCCCCTGTACTCGCCCCGCACCCTCCCCTTCCCCAGCCCCCGCCCCCCCCCCGGTACCCCCCTCCCGCATCTCCACACCTCCAACCAGGTTCACGGAGGGCGGTTGGTCGTACCACGAGGGGGACGCCGCGGACTCACGAATGACCGTCACGGGTGAGGGTGAAGGCGGTCTCGGAGCGGAGTGGTTGCCCCCGGGCGGGTCAGGAGAGGGGGACAGAGGTGCCGAGTGACACCCAGTGCGGCTGCCGCGGATGGTGGCCTTTGCTCCGTCGCGACCTCCGCACGCAGCAACGGCCCCCCAGCACCTGTGTCGCCTATACGGGTTTCTACGGCACCCACCCATACCGCGAGCTATCAGCATGGAACTCCGAACGGGTCAAAGGAACTTCCTCCAGCCACGTTTCCGCCCGAGCAGCATCGGCGGGCTTAGCCCATTGAAGACGGGCCCGTCGCCCGAGCGCCCCGTTGTGCAGTTCACAAAACGCGCCTTCTACTATTTTCCCGGTGCCTGGTTCCTCCTCCTCCTTCAACCGGTTTCCTCGCAACATCCAGCACGCCGCTCCCCCCTGCCACCCCCCCCCTGCCACCCCCCCCTGCCACCCCCCCTGCCGCCCCCCCCTGCCGCCCCCCCCCCCCTGCCGCCCCTGACGTTTTTTCGGACATCCACGGGTTTCCCTCGAACCCCCCCCTGCCGCCCCTCTGCAGCCCGGAAGCGCGGTGTGATGCTGACGTCACGCTCCCGGCCGCTGCAGCCGCTGGACCTGTCCCGTTTCGACTACATAGTGGGCATGGACGCGAAGAACATGAAGGCCATCAGGGTGGGGTGGGGGGCGGGCATCAGGGTGGGGTGGGGGGCGGGCATCAGGGTGGGGTGGGGGGCGGGCATCAGGGTGGGGTTCGAGGGAGACCCGTGGGGCATCAGGGTGGGGGGGGGGGCGGGCGTCAGGGTGGGGGCAGGTGCACGGCAGAACGCAACTACCGGTAGCCCTCCTGCGTGACCCAACCTGGGCTCCCCTTTGGCTTCTGCCATCACCCTCCTTGGGCCCCGGATCCCGACCCAGGCCGCCGCAGACTACTGGCTGGTCCGACCCATGGGTCAGGGCAAGGTGCCTCAGGACTACAGCCAGCGCGTCAGCCTCATGACCAGCTACTGCACCAAGTTCATGTCCGAGGCGGAGGTGCCAGACCCCTACTACGGCGGCCCGGCGGTGGGTGTACGACGTGTCGGATGAGCGACGGGAGTTGTTGTTCCGACAGCAGCCCTACTTAACAGGCTGGGGTGGTAGGGTTTCAGGGTTTAGGTTTAGGGTTTAGGGAGCTGAACCCGAAGAGTCGGGCTGGGCGGCGGGAGGCGCGCACGACCAGCCAGCCAGCCAGCGATGTGCGCAGCGCTGTTTCTTAACGGCTGTCTGACTAACACCGTTGCTGGTTCGTAGCAGTGGATGGTTGGTCGTTGATGGTTGGTGGTTGGATGAGCCACGTGAGGTTTCCCAGGACGAGGGCGCCGCTGCTCTGCGCTGAGGCGGACAGATCCCGTCTGGATTCCTGGAGCCGCCCGCCCCCCGGCCCCCCGACCAAGCTGTTCCTTCCTGCCCTCCCCTCCTCTCCTCTCCTCTCCTCCGTGCCCCCGCTCCTCCCCGCCACCGCCAGGGTTTTGAGCGGGTGCTGGACTTGCTTGACGACGCATGCTCGGGGCTGTTGGAGACGATCCGGCGGGAGCGAGGGCTGTGAGGTGTAGCCTCAACCGGGGGGGATTGTGGGAGCTCAGGAACGGAGAGCTGAGGAAGAGGCGTGCTCTTACCGTAGCTCACGGTTTTGAGGCCGTCTGGGGCTCTGCGGCCGCAGCGGTTGAACTCAGGGGCATGGGAGGCGTGCTGCTGCCTGCGTCTGGGGCCTCTGGGGTGGTGGCCAAGCGGAAGTGGCCAACGAGGTGGTCGCTGTTGGGACTGGTGGTGGTGGTGGTGGTGGCGCTTTGCGGTGGTGGTGGTGGTGGTGGCGCTTTGCGGTGGTGGTGGTGGTCCGTGCCGGGGGCAAACCGCAGCTCGGGGAACATGATGTTCTGTCTTCATCGCACATGCTGTGGAGGAAGCGCGCCCTAGTGCTGCTGCAGGTACGTCCCAGCAGCGCAGGTGCCGCGAGTTTAGGAAGCCATCCCGGTCGATTCGGCAACAAGGCGTGAGATGACGGCACAGGCAGTTTCCCTTTCGCTGGCGGACATGGCGAGTGGCACGTCTGTGTGGGTTGTGGCTGTTGTGGGTCCGGCCCCATGTCGCTTGCCGCCTCTCCTTTTGGTCCCGCTGTCTGAAAGGGGCCGCCCTTGGGCTGCTCTGCACGGGCATGTTGTGGTCACTCTTCCCCGCTGTTTCGCGCGGGTGTGCGTTCCGTTTTTCCGGTACCTGGCGGCCGTGGAGTCAGTTGGCTGTGGCGGTCGTGTCGCAGCTGCTGTTTGGGCAGGGTGGCGTCTCTATGCCTTTCGAGGCTTCTATGGGCTCCTGTGGGTTCAGTCTCGGCTCTCATATGGTGAGGCCACGGGCATGGGTCCCTCTGCCCGGATTCGCCCTTGCTTGTCGACATTAAACATCGGATACACACTTTCTGAACAGAAAACCATTCCCCGTTTCAGGGACCCAAAAACCGAGGTTCGTGGACAACAGAAAATACGGCCGCCCCCCTAATCATTTTCTGTACATTCTTTCCGTCAATGAAAAACCTTGCTCGTCCGATGCTTTTCGTTAAAGTTCTGGTAATCCTTTTAGGCGCCGTTTCGTTGAGAATCGCCTTGCCTGCTTCATCAAGCCCGGCAGTGCCCCACGACAACGACACGGCAGACGGAACGCGGCGAGAACCCGCGCCGTGCGCAGCCCCCGAATCGTGTCTAAGACACGGCCCCCGCAGACAGGCATACACAGAAGCTTGGCATTGCGGCCCCAACGGTGCGCGTGCAGGGTCGCACCTGGGGGCCGGGGCTCGTCGAGTCTAATCGGGCCTATTCGAGCCTGTTCGAGCCATGCCGAAACGGCCCATCGACTGCGCCGTAATCCTCGTAATCCTAACATACGTTTGCAGAAATCCAGCAGTCATTGCGGCCTCGTTCGTGACTGCAGCGCGCGGCGCTGTTGGATTGGACTTGCGGCTTCTTACCATTTTTGACTGACCGGCTGCGAACCCTAGGAATCGTTCGAACCCTAGTAACCGGCCAAGCAAGGGTCAACACTCGGTATACGTGTTCACTCCATGCCATGGCTCTACCTCGTCCCCACCTGGCGCTTCCTGCCTAGCACCCACGGCAGCTGTGTTAGGCTGCTCCTGCAGCTGCACCTGAGTACGACACCGCTCCTGCTGACGCCCGTGCGCATCGAGGGCGGCGGCTCCTTGAATGCGACGGCTCGCTGTACGGCACAACGCATCTCTCTTTGTATGGCACAACTGTAGTAGACAGGTGGTAGGAACGCCCCCACTCCCCATCATAAGGCCCCAGAGCCACGCACCGAACGGCTCGAACCCAACTTAGGGTCCTGTAACGGTTGCGCACCCACATGTGCGCTCCGCGCACCGGCGCGCCCGATGTGTAGCTAGTAGCTGGTTTCGGCGCCGGCTTTCTGGCGCGACCGGGCGAAGGGTTCTTACATATTGTTGGACCTAGTGCGGCTGTGGCGTGTCCACTCGCTCTCTGTTTGCTCGTGCACCGCGCGGGGGGCCGTGCTACCAAGTCCTTACAGTCAGGAAGGGCCCCCGTGACTCCCCCCCCTCTCCCCCCCGCTGATCGGTTCCTCCTGAACCCCTACTACGGGCGCCTACCTACCATAGGCTACGTCAAATCGTCGCTACAGTGCTGCCTCCTGTATGAAAGAATAGCCGACACAGCCAGCCTCAATACACCCCCACCACCAGCCGCCCCCCGTTGGCCTGCGTTCGGCTTAACCTCGTCTCGTTGGCCTCTCCCTCGACACACACATCGTGCTACACCCCTACCACCACCACCCGCGCAGCGACAGGCAGCTATAGCCGCCCCGCCATCTGGCGCCAGCTGGGTCCCTCACCCGGGAGCCGCTTGAGGCAAAGAGGGCCCCCCTGCGCCTCATTTGGCAACACCATCAGGAAACAGCACCAGGAAAAAATGAAAATCTTTGGCCCAAGCGACCAAGTCAGCTCGCGCGACGTTCAGCAGCACCGGCCTGTCCGCTGATGTCATCGTCTGGGTGCCGACAGGCCGCTCAGCGACCCTCTCCGCACCCGTACCATGTCCAGCTCGCGACCAGCCCTCTGCAGTGGCTGGAGGCGCTGAAGGCGCACACAAACAACCGCGTGTGTTCGTGTGGCCGAAACGATTGGTTGCCTCTTCCCCACCTACCGCTGCCCGACGCGGCAGCTACTCGCCTTTGCTGGCTCGCTCGCTTGCTGGCAGACACCTGGAAGCACAACGCGCCCAGGTGGCGGGCAAATGCCCCTCCGCTCACTACAGGGAGGGCAGCGGCTCCTGATGCCGTACCAACGCGCCGCTCCGTTGCTTCCCTGCACCACGGGTGGCTCTCTCGCCTTAAGAGCCACCCTCACCGCCCAGCGGCGGCCTCCTCCACCCTAGTTGTCTGTCGATGGATCCTACAACTGCGGACAGCAGGCGGTCGCGGTGGACGGCCTCGCGCCCCCCACCATGCTCGCGCACGGGACCGCCCCCGCCCCCACCTCGACCCGGAGCACCTGGCATCGAGCGGCAGCCATCCGCGCCCTGCTGCTCGCGGGCACCTGGAGCCCGTGATTGCGCCTCATAGCCCTACGTCGGGTATGCTGGCGCCCAGCAAGACCACCTCGCTCCCACGTCCTATCGCCGAATCCGTGCAAGCAAATTTAATTGAAAAACGGGTTGTGCAACCCCCACCACTGCCTGCCCCCCACGCATTTCTACGCTACCCCCTGCGCCTCTGAATGAGAGCGTGGAATGAATGAAGGCGGTCATGTCTGACTGACTGACTGACTGACTGACTGACTGACGGGCAGGTAGCCATCAGGGGGGGGGCCGATCCGTCCTGCATGTACGGTCACATGTACATGTACAACAGCGCCGCCCTGGAAACTCCTGGTCGTGCCTCCAAGTATGTGTATGGACCCCCCAGCACCCCCCTCTAGCATTCCCATGCCCGCCCGCCGCAGCCAGTACTGAGCTGCGGAGCTGGCGGCGCCTGCTGCCTGCATCCCGCTGTGTCCGGGAGAGCAACACCACCACCACCGCCGCCAAGGGGTGGCCCACCACCACCACCACCGCCACCAAGGGGTGACCCACCACCACCACCACCACCACTACCAGGTGCCCATGCGCTGCCTCCTCTAGGCTGTATCCCCAGCCCTCTCGGGCAATCCTGGCCTACAAACCGCAACACAAGTCAAAGCCGTTTTTAGCCGTTTCGTAGGGTTGCCGAAGACCAAACACCCGGCGTCTGGCTGCCACTGCGTCCCGTCAGCGGTACCCTACCTGCCGGTACGATTATTATTACCGCCTGCTGCCAGTGCCAGTGCTAGTGGAAAATGCTAGAAAGTCACCCGATGGTGCGTACATCATCGCACACGTCAGCATGTACGGCAATCCAACGCTGTTGGCCATCGGCGCGCGATTGCCCCGTGTGGCCACACCCCAGCTGCCCGAGGAAGTGGGTGAAAGAGTGGGTGACAGAGTGGGTGAGAGAGTGATACTCGATACTAAGGTATAAGGCCCCCCCGCAACGCATCCCAAGCGCATCCCCCTGATCCCCTAGGGGAGGGGAGGGGAGGGGCGCTGCTGCCGTCCAGGGGCCAGCTGCGGCTGTTCGAACCCCGCATCGCCACTGGCTGCTCCGCACCGGCTGCACCCCCCCTCCCGCGCCCCCGGCCCCAACCAACTCTGGCGTGGAGCCACCAGATTCGCCGCTGCCGCTCGGAGCTCATGGGGCCCTTGGCTCCGAATCCAGCACCTTGCCCCTCCGCATCCGCAGCCATGCGGAAGGGGCCCACCACAACCTCAGCCGCAGCCGCAGGTCGCATCGTCGTCTCAGCAGTTGATTGCTACCGCCGCTGCGCTAGGTATCGCTGCTACACCTGCTACCGCTGCTGCTACCGCTGTTACTACCGCGGCTGCTATTGCTGCTGTTGTGGCATGCCCAGGAGATCCGCCTCCTGCTTGGCCTTGGCGGCTGCGCGGGCCGCCTTCTTGGCATCGCGCTTGGCGGCACGTGCGGCGTCCTCGCCACCGCCGCCACCGCCGCCCGCCTGCAGGGAGGGGAGCCGGCAGGGAGGGCATACACACACACAGACAACGCCGGCATGTTCATTTTCCGTGGAGTGAGTTTCGCGGCTTAGCGGTAAATACACGTCAATACAGGTCAGTACATACCCCCCCTCGCCCCGGCCCCACCTTGGTGGCGCCCCCCGGCCCCGGCCCCGCCGCGTCCTTGAGCAGGTTCCGCCACTCGCGAGCTGCCGCATTGGCCTCCTTCACCTCAGCGACCTGGGGGGGAGGGGGAGGGGGAGGGGGAAGAGGACGGGACGGGCAGCGGGAGGGTTTTAGGCAGCTCGGAAATCTGACTGGAGGCCGCCTGGCTGGCGGCCGCCCTTGCGGCCCTTGCGGCCGCCAGCCGGGAGGCCACGAATGCGGCGCTGGCGGGGAGGGGGCTGAGGCGCGGGGTGAGGATGCCCGGTGGCGCCACCTGCACACTGCGCGCGTGCCGGGATGCTGCTCCAAAACCACACAGCGACAGCCTCGGAAATGCGAGCCACCCAGGTACGAGGCCCGGGAAGAGAGCTCCAGGGCACAAGGCCCGAGAGGAGGGCTCCAGGGGGTCGGCTAGGATGGGCGGGGGTGCGGGTTTCGGAGCGGTGCGGCCCCGCTGCTCACCTCCACCCTGCGCGCGCCCTCGCTGCCCAGGCTGTCCAGCTCGTCCAACACCGCCGTCAGCGCCCCCGCGGGGTCAGCGGGAGGGGGGGTTTGCTGCGGGTGGGTGGTTGAGTGCAGGGGGCGGGTGGGGGTTGCTTGGGCGGGGGGGTGCATGGAAAACCCGTTTACGAAGGAAAACGCGTTTGGGACATGCGTTTGGGGGTGCATGCTGGAGGACTTGGTTGGGGAAACTAGCGGGGGGTGGGTGGGTGTTGAGGAGCGGGGGACCAGGGGGTCAGCTTTAAGGTAGTTGGGGGTACCGGTAATCGGCGTCCCTCTCCCAGCCGCCCAGCACACCCGGCGATCACCCAGGTGTCCCCTCCCGCCGCCATCGACCCCGCAGACCCGCCCTCCGCACCTCCGCCTCGTAGCCGCTGAAGGGGCCGTAGCTCTCGGTCGCTGCTGCCGCCAGCGCGGCGGCACGTAGGGCCAGCCTCGCAACGAAGTTGGGCACCTGCGCCACGTGGAGGCGGGGCCCCCGGGGGTGAGGTGTGCGTGGGAGGCGCAGTGTCGGGGGTGGTGGGCGGTGGGCAGGCAGCACAGCGGGGTCAGGGGTGGTCGGGGTCGCGTTGTCGGCTGGCGCCAACCCAGCCAGCCACCCAGCCAGCCACCCAGCCAGTTAGACAGCCAGCCAGCCAGCCACCCACCCGCACGCCCTTGGTCTTGAAGCCACTCCGCAGCGCCGCCGCCGCCAGCTGCGCCGGGCCGTACAGCAGCGGCGCATCGCTCAGCAGCAGCGCGTCCAGTGCGCCGTACGCCGCCCGGCAGGCGTCGTCGACCAGCTGGTCGGACGCCGCCAGGAGCCCCTCGTCCAGCGGGGGCAGCGGCGGGGCGGGGGGGGAGGGGGAGCTGCGGACCTCCTTGAGCTCCTAGCGGCCAGGGGGGTATGGGGGGAGTACAGGGAAGACCCGGTCACTCGACGTGGGAAGTGTAGCATGGGGTCAATGGTGGGCACGGGGGGGGGGGGGCGAGAAGACCCGGTTTCACGAGATGGAGGGGAAGGGGGAGGGGCATCAGAGGTGTGCGTGATCGCAGCCAGCTAGTCCGCCAGGAGGCAGCATTATGCTGCTGTAGTGCGGTATGCACTCCGGCGTCGTAGTGCGTGTAATGCGCTCCCGCACCCCACTGGCGCCGAGGCTGTTGCAAGGCCATGCGGTGGATTAGTAAGGCGCGGGAAGCGACTCCAGGGAGGACGCGGGGGGGAGGGGCAGCGCCGCACCTGGATGATCCCGTGGAGCGCCCTGTACGGCGAATGTACGACGAGGTCGAAGTTGAGGCCCTCCAGCAGGGCGACCTGCGGGGGGCGGTGCGGGGGTTAGACCGTTAGGACGAGCTGGTTGCACCCGCCACACGAGGAGCACCCGGGTGCCGATGGAGCGCAGGGCGGGGTAGGGGCCAGGACTGGCGCTAAAAACCCATCACCAGCATTCCAGCCGACTCTGTCGTACGGGTTGGCAACGGGGGGGGCGCTGGCGCTGGGGTATCCCGGGCTGCAAACCCGTGCTCCGCGGCCGCGCGGCCGCGCGGGGAGGGCGGGCTGCTCGCACCTCCTGCTTGACCACCAGCTCTTCGCTCACGTCGAAGGCCGAGGCGATGTCGGATGCGCGCGTGTAGCGCTCCTCCACCTGAGGGCGGGGGGCGGGAGGGGAGGGGCGGGAGGGGAGGGGCGCGTGGGGTAGGGGTCAAGGGAGGGGAGCAGCGCGTGCGGGTGCGGTGGCTGGTGGTCGGTCTGAGGGCCCCAGGGAGATGCGGCCCGAGCCCCCTGCCCCTCCTACTCCAGCGGCCCCCTCCTCCTCCGTCATTCGTCCTTCTTGCAGCGGCCCCCTGCCCCTCCTCCTCCGTCCTTCCTGCAGCGGCCCCCTGCCCCCCCACCTTGGTCGCCATGAAGATGGCTGTGATCATGACCCGGCCCGGGTCGAACTCCATGGACGTGTGGCGCAGGAAGAAACGCTTGTGGTACTGGATGGCGGTGGACTGGCGGCGGAGGGAGGGGGAGGGGGAGGGAGGTTCGAGGGAAACCCGTGAGGGTGAGGGAGGGAGGTGGACGGACTTGCTGCATGGCTGCAATCCGTGGTGGCGAACGACCCGTGCTTGCAAACGACGAAGGGGGCGGTGATCCCCCACGAGGAGGTTTCGCGGCTCAAAGCGGGAAATTACAACACACATACACATCGCGCCCCCCCGCTCCCCCCCCGCCCGCCCTGGCCCGCCCCTCACCATGACCTTGACCGGCATCCGCATCTCGCGGCACTTCTCCTGCGGGAGACGGAGGGAGCGACCCGCGGGTCAGCTGCCGCTAGGCCACGCAGGGTGTGTGCACGTGCGCCGAAGACCACATGGCAGACCCCGCAGTGATGGGGGGAGGCAAGCAGCTGCGGCTTGCACGTGGCCCCTGCAGCAGCTGCCGCCGCACGTGGCGCCTCCCCCATCGTACGCTGAACTGCCGTACCCTGCCCCGCCCCTTGCGCCCCGCCTGCCCGCCCCCGGCCCCCGCAGCTCACTTGGATGATCTGTTGGTAGTACTTCAGCATGAGCAGCTCGCCCAGGGGGGACACGGGAGGTGGCTCTGCAGGGCGGGGAGGGGCAAGGGAAGGGGAGGGGCAAGAGAGGGGGAGGGAGGGCGGTTCAGGCCAAGGAGGTGTGCAGCTGCATGCGCGACAGCGGCGGCGGTGACCGTCCTCATGCGCCGGAGGTCACAAGTTGGGCCCTGGAGGTGCGGTTGGGCCCGCCGGGAGTGCAGCTGCGAGCCTAGCCCTCCCTCACACACCTCCTCCCACTGCCCTACTCTCTGTGCGTCCAACCAGCAGCCCCACGCGAAGCAGCACCCTCGCCGACCCCACGGGCCCGTGACCACCGCTGCCGCCTAACCCAACCCACACTCCGTGCTGCGACACACATACGTGCGCTCCGCCCAGGGCCCGGACGGCGCTCCGTGTAGGGCCCGGACGGCGCTCCCCCGCAGCTCCAGTCCCCTCGCCGCCCCAGCAGGTGCACCCAAGCCACCCACTCGACACCGCCTCCCTTGTTGCCGGCCAGGGCTAACCCTCACCCCAGGGACAACGACACACGCTGCGGAGGTCTCCGGACCGCTCTGTCCCCCCTCCTCCTCCACACGCGCCAACCGACTGACCCCTGGGTCGCTTTGTGGCGCTGCCCGCCTCCGGCTCCGCCGGGTCCGCAGCAGCGCGCTGCCTCCGCACCCCCTCCACCAGCACGCTCTGCAGCCGCCGCCGCTCCTCCTCCTGCGCACGCACGGCAGGCGCCGGGGCGGGGGGATATGATGGCGCGTAGGGAGGGGGAGAGGGGGGGAACATGATGGCACGGAGGGGGGATGACGTCTGCACATGGTTGAGGCTGTGGCCGCGGGTCCGGAGACGGGGACGGTAATTTCCGTGCGGAAATTGATGGGCAGCAACTGGGGTGTTTAGTGCGAACCGGATGTTGAGGGGAGTGCCCCTCCGCCGGGGGAGTGTGGTGCTGGTGTGCCGGCCGGGTGGGAGGCTGCGCGGGGCTGCTGCTGCTTCTGCTTCGACTAGCCGTACACAGCGGCTGCTGTGGTTGCGGTGGTTGCAGAGGCAGGGTAGGGCCACGTGGAGCGAGTGCGGGCAAGAGGGTCGGGCGGCCTAGTGGGGTGCGGCCTGGGTTAGCGCGCGGGCATCGAGGGAGACGAACCGGCCATTTTCAGCGGAGGGCGTTCGGAAGCTGCCGCTCCCTACCGCCCCGCACACGGACGCAGATACCAGATCCCCTGGGGGCCCCGCAGTGCATATGTCCGAATGGAAGAGAGCTACAGCTGGTAACAGAAGGGGCGCCTGGGTGGCCCTGACGCCTACGAAGTAACCCACCAGGCCGCTGCGCGTGTGGAGCCACCGGCGCCGGTGGCTGGATGTCGCGAAATCCATGCTTTCGCCCAGGCCGCCACGCCACATCAACGTATGGCCAGGCTCGCAGAGCGCCGTTTGCCGCCGCCTCAGCTCGGACCCCTCCTCGATGGAGCCCGCTTGAACATAGGAAGTCGACCGCGCTGCTATGCTAGGCCCACGTCTAAAGCAGATTAACTGAAGTTGTGCTAGCTTTTACGGCTAGGCCGGCCTAAGTCAACAAAGAATCTGCCAGGTGGCGCCCGGCATGAGACCACCAGGGCAAGGCAACGCAAGGCTATAACTATGTTCCCATCATGGGATGACCTTTGAGAACAATATCAGGGGATATCTTGAACGAAGTAGAAGATTAAAACAAGGGTTGAAATTAGCTCTGCTCGTTGCAGGAAGCTAGGCTCCGGATGGTGTTGAGTTTAAAGTAATGAGACTACAGTCGAGGTGAGGCGATGACCTGACACAAAGATGTCACCCTTGTCAAGAATTGACGCAGTACTGGGTGCCGTAGAGCCGCATACGGTCAGGCCGTAGCGCTAAGACATCTCTTCATTCTCTGGCTTAGCAACTCATCATCCCAATGGCCAAACCCTCTCCCGAAGTCTTATGATTGAATGGATTTGCCTCCTCGAACCTAGCTGAGTAATACCGTATCCAGGTCGATGCCCGATTTTATACCTGAAGGTACCGGTACTCACAGCTGTGGATAAATTTACAGCCGTGTAAACAATTCGATATGTCAGGGCAGCTCGCCTCGGCAGGCACTTCCAATGTCAACCCTCCGAAGCCGCTCAGGTTTCGCAAATAGGACGGGCTCAGGTCCAGAGTATGCAGACAACATTTCAGGATACTTACTCCAATAGGGAAGATGAAAAAATTTGGGAGAAGTTCGTTGCGGCCAAGTTCCGGTGCGAGGAATTCAAAGCCCCCCGGAACTTCTGATCGCTTCGCGAAATTATGATGGCACATAAGGAAAGCTCAAACTTCCTGTCTAGGTGCCAGTATGGTGCGTAACTAAGTTTACCTGTACGGTGCGTAACGTTGAGTCTGCTCCCGCTCGGATTTTGAAGTAGGGTTTACAGCCGTTAGCAATTGCAGCTACCTTACCGCACCCATGAAGTGTGCACAATGCTCCTTGCGCAATTATTCCATATTTGCCGTAACCAAATTGGCTGCATCGCCGTATGATGACGACGGAAAAGGAGGCCACCTCGTTCGTCCCCATGGGATCGCGACGGGGACTAAACCAAGCAGTAATATACAGGCTGGCTAAACTTGCTGATCACTCCTTGATCAATCTTAAATCATGATATGTCCCCAAGCCCTGGCTTTTCGAAACCGGGGCCTCCGGCGGCCTAATACCGCAGATTGTTTCCGGCACTCCTCCCGCCAAGCGCACACCCTCATGCATTCCTCCTGTATCCCTTCCGCGGCCCACATACTCATGCTTGCAAGTATGAGGATGAGCATGCTACAGACGTAGGGCCCTCCCTGGTCTTGTCCATATCCCCGCGAACCGTTCGGTCAGGAGGCGCTTCTAAAGCAATAATGCAGGGGAGAGAAAAACATTTTATAATTATCTATATATGCGGCCAACAAAGAGCCCGCATCCTCATGCTTGCAAGTAAGGCCCGCTGCCGTGATGCGGCATCCTGTCAGACCCCTGTCAGACGCTCCTGCCAAGGCGGTACAGGATGCCGCCCGCTAACCGGCAGGCCGCGGTTCAGGGTCCGCTGCCCAAAACTCCCACCTGGACAATGTTCATTGCATGCACCATTCTGGTTACCATTGCATGAACAGCAGCTGGGGGTGCTGTACCGGCACCGCCTACGTGTCAGGGCGCGCGCTACGTATCGGGTCGCCAACGCTAGCCAGCTAGCTATAGGCAAGGGTCAGGACGACACCCAAGCTGCCCGGCTGGCTGGCCGACTGTCAGGGCTGGATAGTTGGCTGGGTCTCTCGCGGTAGTCTTCCCCATTTTGACGGGTAATGGGAACGAGAGATGGTCTCGATAGTCAGGAACGAGAGATGGTCTCGATGGCCTGGAATGAGAGATGGTCCCTTCTACTTTCGTTCTTTGCATTGACCCATTTCATCCCTCGATTCGCCTCGCATTCGTGCGGGGCCTCCTTTCTCCCCAGCCGCCTCAACCGGCTTAGGCGGAAGCTCGGATAGATGGAAGCTCAGGCGGGCGGTATTCCTTTGTGCTTGGGCTGGTGCTGCCCGAGAGACTAACGAAGCTATCTAACATGAGGCGTGCCTGCAGATGTATCCAATTACCACGCCTCTTATTTCTTTCTATACAACATATCCAGCCCTTTGACGCATCGTTGGTGGCCCACGAAAAGGCAGCAGACAGGAGCCGCTCAGGCCGTTTAGGACAGCCAGGGTTCAGCCAGCACACCGTAAGCAATTACCAATTACCCCATCGTAAGCAATTACCAACCACCCCGGGAAAGTGGCCCAAACAGAGCCCCAATAGCGTCCGCAAGCCCAGGTGAGCCCATGCCAAGCGGGGGGGCCCACACCGAGACCTCACCGTCAGGCACAGGAAACCCCGCCGCGGCCAAGAGGGCAGGGCCCGACAAA
Source organism: Yamagishiella unicocca (assembly GCA_003116995.1). Classification (NCBI taxonomy): domain Eukaryota; kingdom Viridiplantae; phylum Chlorophyta; class Chlorophyceae; order Chlamydomonadales; family Volvocaceae; genus Yamagishiella; species Yamagishiella unicocca. Next base: position 273,616 of record BDSL01000089.1, read on the forward strand.
CAATAAGGTAAAGCTGCACTAGCAAACAGTTTTTTGGCAGCCTGAGGCGCTGAGACTGAGAAGTCGGTTCCCGAAACCGTACGGCATGCAACTGAAGGACGAGACGATTGTAAACTCAAACTGTTCCTGTATTGCAATTTCAGGAGATAGGCCCACGACGATTGGTACCAACTTGTTCACGACGCCTCATTCTACATACGTGCTTTTTAAAGGCCAACCCATTTTGCGTACCGGTATTACAGGACTGCGCGTTAAGGAGAAATGTCCGTCGGGGAATTTACCGCTAGCAATATTGCTATGGATATGGACGACAAGGAGAAGGGCAAGGGGGGGATAGTGGACATGGCTAAGCTCACTAGTGACATAAGCGCTCAGAAGGAGCTTGCGACCAAGGCAAGAACGCAGAATGATGATGTCTAACGATGCAATATGCCTGTCAAGTGATCGCGGCCATTGAGTTCCGGTCAGATCTATTGCACGGGGAATCCCCTGAACAGTATACGGTGTCATGGCGCACAGGGTCAGATGGCACAAGCAATTGAAGGGCTACTAAACCTGGAGAAGAGCAGCCGGCTGGCAGAGGACGTGTCGGCAACAAAGGCTTGCTGCTCAGCCATCCTGGACGTATGCTACGAGGCCCGAGACTGGCGGGCGCTTGAAGAGAATGTAATGCTGCTAACGAAGCGGCGGTCTCAGCTAAAGCAGGTGCAAAGGGAGCTCTTGGTGGCATAACGTTATGCGCAGTATCCTGGGAGAAGGCGGGTGTGTGGAGGCTGCAGGGTGACCGATTTCATTCACGCCCAGGCCTGTCTCGTCCCATGCTTCTTCCCCGGCTCTTTTGGACTTCCGTACTTGTGGACCCGGTGCTAGCAAAGAGACCAACGAACGGGTTTGGGTTATTACACCATGTTGCAGGCGGTCCAAGCAACCGTCCGCCAGGCTATGTCGTACATTGACGGCATCGAGGACAAGGACACTCGGGTATCGCTCATCAAGACCCTCCAAGCGGTCACGGAGGGCAAGGCGAGTCTCCGCCCCATGGCTCTCTCGCCTGCCTAGCCCACCATGCTAGCTGGCTGCTGGAATATCCGCCGGGCCCCACCCCCAGAAAGACTTGGCTCGCTCCCAATCTGGATACTGCCCCCTCCTGTTGGCCTATGCGTTTGCCTCGGTGCCAAGCCCGGTGCCAATCCCCACGTAATTTGAAAAACTGCCCCCGCCATTGCACTGGCAGATTTTTGTTGAGATTGAGCGGGCTCGCCTCACCAAGCGCCTGGCTGCCGTCAAGGAGGCGGACGGGAATGTGGATGAGGCGGCGGACATCCTGCAGGAGGTGGCGGTGGTGAGCGGGGACCAGGGCCGGGGCTGAGGGACGGGGGTCTCGCGGGGTGCGGAGGACGCGCATCGGAAACGCGGGAGCTGGGCTAGGGGCAGGAAGGCAGCCGAGCTGCAGGGGGACCGCATGCTCCACAAAACACGCTGCGCGGGATCCGTTTTGCTGTCTACCCACTCCTCGGTGCCGCTGAGTCGGTCACGCCACTTCGCGTTGGCTGGGATCGTTGGCAGCTGGATTGCTGCCTGGGGCTGGGTGATATCGGTGCCGACGGGCTGATCCACTAATGGAGGCAGACACGCTACTGGGCCCTATGTCGCCAGGTCGTCCTGAGCAGCAGCACGAGGGAGAGGACGGGGGGCACCTGGCAGGGAGGCGTGCGGTGCAGGGGCGGGAGGGGGGGGAGAAAATACCCGGCTGCACGATATGGGAAACTGCGGACAGGAACTAGGGGCGGGGGGCTACAAAGGGGCGGGGGGAGAGTGCGTCCAGCCGACCCGTCGCGCCGCACTAGCCCTTGTTTCCCGGGAGGGAGGCTCCGGCTCCCCCGCGTCTCCCCCCGAGCACCCTAGGGCCCGCGCCCCTCCGCACGTGGGCCATGCCAGCTGGCTTGCCCAGGCCGGCCATGGCAATGCCGCACGCGTACCCGAGCCCTGACTTCCTTTTATCGGTGACCCCGCCGCTCCCCCGCCCCTGCCGGCGATGCGCCCACCTCCCTGGAGGAACCCCCACCCGGGGGGCTCTCATACCCACCCGGGGTGGCCGGCATGCGGCCCACTGCCGGCCCCGCTGCTGGTGCAGTGCCCCTCCGCGCCCCGGGCTTCCCTCACAAACCCACCTCGTGTGGCCTCGGATGTTTACCCCCCCCCCCTTACGACCATGCGCCAACTATCCTGTCCCTGTCGCGTAAACGCTTTTTATGCCACCCCTTACAGGAGACCTTTGGCGCCATGGCTAAGACGGAGAAGATCGCCTTCATCCTCGAGCAGGTCCGGCTGTGTCTGGACAAGAAGGACTTCGTGCGCGCGCAGATCCTTTCTCGCAAGGTGTCGCCTCGGGCCTTCGTGGAGCGCAAGGGCGAGGGGCAGGGGGAGATCGGCATCGAGGGGACGGCCATCGAGGAGGCGGACCCGGTGAGGCAGGGTGGCGGGTTTGGCAGGAAAGTCCGTGTGCTAGGAAGCCGGGAGGCGGGGCGGCAGGGGGTGCAACGACCGCGGGCCCAGGCAGCGGGTGCAACGACCGGAAGGCCAGGCAGGGGGGCGTCCATCAGGCCCGGTACCTACCACCCAACACAGCTGGCTTGGGTGATCGCAATGAGGGCCGCAATGAGGGCCGCAACGAGGGCAGTACTGAAAGCGGTTCGATGCGTATGGACGTCCGGGGTCAGGGATCTGGCAGCGGGACGTCTCACCGCCCCTCGCCGGCCTCACTGCTCCTCCTCCGCCTCCGCCTCACGACTCCTCCTCCGCCTCACGACTCCTCCTCCGCCTCACGGCTCCTCCTTCGGCTTCACGACTCTTCCGCCTGACTGCTCCTCTGCGCCGCTGGCTCGCCCCTGCCGGGCCCCTCCAGGGCACTCCCGGCCTGCCTGAGCTCAAGCTGCGCTACTACGAGCTGCTCATCCGCTACTACGGCCACCTCAACAACTACCTGGAGGTGCGGAGGCGGGAGGGGAGGGGCGGGGAGGGGGCAGGGAGGGGAGGGGGGGCTGGGGCTGGGGGGAAGGGGCGGATGCGCAGATGTAGCTGCCGGTGGCACGTCACGGGACCTGGTAGCACCCAGGCTGCGGGCTCAGGTGGTGGCGCCCTTGGGGACCCCGTCCGTCGCTGGTTGAGTGGTGATGCCCCAGGCGAGCCGTACCGGGTCGTCGTGTCATCGCGGGTGTCGGGGGGAGGACGTTCCGGAGGCACCGCGGCCCGCCCGCCGCACACAGACGTCCAGGTCCCCACGGAAGCATACCCCACCCTCCCGCCACCCTCCCGCCACCCTCCCGCCATCCCCCTCTTAACTGCCAACTGCCAACCGCAGATGACCCGCTGCAACCGCGCCATCTACGAGGTGCACCTTCTGGCCGAGGATGCGGAGAAGTGGAAGCCGGTGGGTCGCGGGAAGGAGGGAGGGCGCGGGCGCGCGTGTGAATTAAATCCCGGCTGGCGAGGGCAGGGAACCGCGAGGCCGCACAGCCCGCGGAATGAGGGTGGAGGCGTCAGCAGTAGCACCAGCGGCCTGGGTGCCCTACCTTCGGACTGCCCCGCCCTGCCCCTCCCGAGCCCCCTTCGCCGCCCCCTGACCCCTGCCTCCTGGCCCCCCTCCTCCTCCCCCCCCCTGCCTCCCTCCCCCAGGTCCTCCAGCACGTGTGCTGGTACCTGGTGCTCGCCCCCGACTACTCCACGCAGCACGGCAGCAGCAGCGACCGCACGACGCTGCTAACCACCACGATGCAGGCGAGCAGGGGGGCTGGGCGGGTGGTGGTGCCAGGTGGGGGGACTGGGGCCGATATCCACGGCCGACAAACCAAGGCGGTGACGATGGCAGTCCAGAAGAGACGGGAGGCGAGTAGACGGAGCGGAGGCGCTGCTGAATCGTAGTGTAAGGTGATAAGGCAACGGGATCGGTAAGAAAATGTAGTAAATGAAGGAAAGGCGGCTGGCGGAGAAGCTGATCGGAAGCGGTGAGTGGGTCGGAGGGCTGGCCAGCAAGGTGGGTCGGAGGGCGGGAGGTGGTCGCTGCCCTCCCTCGCACGACCCCGGCTCACACCTGCCAGCAGGCTGGCAGCGCAAGGCCAACAGCCCCACCACCCCACCCCACCACCACACACCACACCACCCCGCATACCCTGCTTGCAGGACAAGAAGCTGTCCGAGCTGCCCACGTATAAGGCCCTCCTCACCACCTTCACCAACACGGAGATCATCCGCTGGACGGCGTTCGAGGCGCAGTACGGCGCCGAGGTGGCGGCGTCCGGGGGAGTCTTTACGGGTGGGCGCGCCGCATGGGCACCGGGGGGCGGGGTGGTGTGGTGTGGGGCCCCAGCTGAGGATGGAAGAGGAAGGACTGAGAAGTGGTGCACGTCCCTCATCCCCATCTCCGCCTTTCCCCGCACCCAGTCACATTCTCCAGCAGCATGCAGCCTCAGTCTCCTCTAAAACGCTACGGGTGGTAACACCTGTCCCCCTCTGTGCTCAACCCTCTGTTCACCCTCTGTCCGTCCTCGCTGCCCCCTCCCCCCTCCGGTCGTACGTCCCAATGCTCCAGCATGCGCCCACATCCTCGCTGTCCGCCGACCATGCGCCAATTATCCTATCCCTGTCGTGCAAACGGTCTTTATGCCCCTCCCCCCTCCCGGTTTTTTTCGGACATCCACGGGTTTCCCTCGAATCCCCCCTCCCGCAGACCCCAAGCGCATGGAGGACCTGAAGCTCCGCGTCATCGAGCACAACGTGCTGGTGGCCGCCAAGTACTACAGCCGCATGCGCACGGAGCGACTGGCCACCATCCTCAGCCTCACGCCGGAGCAGGTGGGCGAAGACGGGGAAGAGGCGAAGCGGGGCGGCCGGGGCTTCCACCTCCCACCTGTTCCATTCCTCCTCCGCGGGTTCGTCGATTCAATTACTCTCTACGTTCCGGCCACCCACCCACCCCTTCCTGCCGCCCACGCGCCCCTTCCGGCCACCCACCCACCCCTTCCGGCCCAGATGGAGAAGCACGTCAGCGAGCTGGTGGTGGCCAAGGCCATCCAGGCCAAGATCGACCGGCCCGCGGGCCTCATCACCTTTTCGAAGGAGCAGGCGCCGGAGGAGCAGCTCAACACCTGGGCGGGCAACATCGGTGAGGAGGAGGAGGGCGCCGCATTGGGGGCGAGGAAAGCGGCCTGGGCGGCGGGGCGGGGTGGGGCGGGGGGACACACGCCTCGGGTTTTTCCTGGTGTGTGCGCGCGTATACCTGACTTGCACTGCAGGGCGGACATCCCTGGGCTCTCACTTGCCTCATCCCACTCATCCGCTCCATCCCGCACTCCGCTCCGGAACCAGCTCGGCTGCTGGAGCTGGTCGACAAGAGCTGCCAGCTGGTTGAGAAGGAGGCCATGGTGCACAAGGTGGCGCTCACGACCGGGGCGTGAGGGGCAGAGCAGCAGCGGGGGGGGAGGGGGGAAGAGGAAATCGAGGGGGGGGGGAAGGGCTGAAGTAAGGGGGAGCGGCGACGCGGAGGGGAGGGGCTGGGGGGGAAAAAGACCCGTGGATGCGAGAAAAAGGGGAGGGGCGGGGAGAGCCTTATGTGCCGGTAGATAGGCAGGTGGCTAGGAGGTAAGGTGGCTAGGTTAGGCAGCACAGGTCAGATGGGTTCGCCGCTGCAGCAGGTGTTGCGGTGGTGTGGGCGGAAGCAGGGAGAGGTGGAAGAGCGGCACAGCGGGCGGCGATCATGCCCCTACGGTGCTGGGGCAGAGCGCGGTTGTTCGTCGGTGGGGGGGCAGGAGGCCCGGCTGCAGCGGGGCGCGAGAGAGGACTGGATGCGACCCCGGAGGTGACACGCCAGGCGCTCGGGCGCAGCAGGTGCGGTGCCGCGACCACTGGACGGCTGTTGTAAGCCGCTGCCAATGCCAATAAACTCAGTTGTCGCCCCTTAGCTATCCGCCCCGATAAAGCGTTCGCGCGTCATCGCCTGCCAGCCAGCACCTGGGATGCCCGAGGCGGCCCTGTGCGTCCCGCTGCGTGGCCAGGGTACGTGTCCAGGGCGCAAGAACAACTGTGGCTGGCGTCGCTTTGCTTGATGTGGCTCCCGGAGCAGCGTCAGGAGTGACAGGGGGCGACGTCGTACTGAACTAAGGATATCTGGGCCTGTAGCTCATGTCGCAGCGCCTGCTGCTGGTCCTCAGCATGCTCAGGATCAATATGCAGGCAAAACTCTCCTGGCGCTTCGCAATGCACCGACTGTCAAAAGGTGCCCGAATTGGCTGGGAGGCTTGTTCATGTGTAAACCGCTTCGTTGCTCCTACATTTCACGGCCTGAACTTCAATGCGATGGGCGTTTGCCAACCCCATCACCTATATGCTGGATCACGGTTGCTGTTAAGTACAAAACATGGCCGTTGGTTTTCAGTGAGCGTACCGGCAGCTTCATGCAGGCTACGCTCAGAATTTCCCCTAGCCTGAGGTACCGTTGTGATAGTCAGCTACCTATGCAAAGTAGCAATTTGCAGCGATTTACCCGGCTTTGGATTCAGGTAACGGCTGGATTGAACACGTACCAATTGCAGTCTGCGCCGTTCGACCACATAGAAGCACCTTGGGATACGAATGTCATTATTTGCCATAACACGCTATGGTAATTGTCGTCCCAACCGAATCCTTCCTATGCTCAATCCTTCGGAGCTCCTCACCCTTGCTTGTTGCCGCCGCTGGTTACTAGGAACCCAAGAGCGGTGATGGAAGCAACGGAACAATCTGGCCCTGGGCCCGGATCGGAGTGGCTCAGACAGCATCGAGTCGCGCCGAACTTGCCCAGCCTCTTCTACGTGAGTTGCGCATGCTCCTGCCTACGAAACTAGTATATAGCAGTGATAGGCTGAATGATCATTCGCTGTTTGCGGCTGTAGACGGGAATACTGGGGGGCGAACCGTATAGGCATGCGACGGAGCAGGTCCAGCCCTGCAGCCTTGACTTGCATGCATCTATACTATTTTGGGGCTCCTTCCCTGCGGCGCCAAGTTGTACGTCGCCTCGGCACATGCCGCAGTTGCCCGATTACGTGGTTGCGGAGGAGGAGGACCGCCTGCTGCGAGAAGCGCGTGCGTCCAAGGCCAAATGGGTGCAGGTGGGGATGAGTCTGCGAGACGTGACCGCGTGATGCCTTGCGGCTTCAAGGGAGAAACCAGCTAACGTAAAGTTCGGCATTGCCATGCGCGGTGGGAGCCGTACCTAACTTGGTGGGGTGGAGCTCCAATGGGGTGTGGGAGGCCGCGAGCCGAACCGGAGACAGCAAAAGAGAGACCCGAACGGCGGGTGCGATGGCGATGACGGTGTTCTTAGTCGATGAGGAGTTGAGTGAGGGGGGAAAGGAACTTGCGTCGTCGGTCGGTGCTGCTACTGCTGCTGCTACTGCTGCTGCTGCTGATTGGGGTACCGCTCGCATGCCCTTCCCTTCCACCGCACCAGCTCTCGGGCCGGCGGCTCCAGAACCACGGTGGCGTGGTGCACGCCAAGGGCCTTATCCCCGCGCCGCTGCCAAGTTGGCTACAGCCGCTGCTGAGGCGGCTGGCGGCAGAGGGGGGTGATGGCAGCTTGTACGGCGGCGAGCCTCCGAACCACGTGTTGGTCAACTCGTACAACCCGGGGGAGGGCATCATGGTGGGTTGGCGGGGCACAGCCTTGGGACAGGCTGCTGGGCGTATCCGTTACGCAGGGAGCTGGCTGCTCGGCAGGCCGTGTCGTCGAAGAGGGATCCTTGTGTGGTTTTTGGGACTGCATCAGGGAGCATCGCAGGGCAGCCTGCGCACCGATCTCGCCGACCCTGGTCATCGCTCTGCCCCCCGTCCTTTTCCCCACCGGCCCTCAACTCCCAACCTCACCCTCAAACCTCAAACCTCACCGTAAAACCTTAAAACCTGAACCCCCCGAAACCCTCACCCAGCCCCACGAGGACGGTCCCGCGTACCACCCAGTGGTGGCCATCCTATCCCTCGGCGCGCCTGCCGTACTTCGGTTTCGGAGAAAGCAGCAACCGGAAGGTGGGGTCGTACCGTGGCGGGCAGAGTGTACCTCAAAACTCGTCAATCGGCCCTGCTGCCGCCGCTGCATCACCCCAGCCAACAACTTCTAACGATCTTTGGATGGTGTCCCCCCTACCGCCAGGTGACAGCAGCGGCGGCGGATTAGGCGGCGGCAGTGGTGGTGGCGGATTAGGCGGCGGCTCCAGCCAGGTCCCCCAGTCGGTCTACGCTGCGTCCCTGCTGCTGCAGCCCCGCAGTCTGGTGGTGTTCCGCGACGAGGCCTTCACGGACTGCTTGCATAGCATAGACGAGGTGGGGCCGGGGGGGAGGGGTCGTGGTTCGGCGTTTGGGGACACGGTACGTCGCATGACGTGAACAGGCAGGTCGATCGAGGGGATGCAGATGGCGATGCTGCTAGAGGCTGGCGGAGGGGATACGAGTGGCGGAGCCGGAGACGGGAAGGTAGAGCTACCAGGACCGTATCCCACCCGCGAGACCAAGGCGATCGGATGGACAAAGCCCGTTGTTGTCACTGCCCGCTGCAGGTGAGCGAAGAGCTGTTGGACGAGTCGGTGGCAAACTTGGACATGTACGGCCTGGCACCGGGCTTGGTGCTGCCGCGCGGCGGCGAGCGCATCTCGCTGACGGTGCGGCGGGTGGTGCGGGTGATGCCGCGCATCCTGCGGCCTCGGGGCACCTGAGGCCTGATCGTGTGTGCATTGACCGTTAAGCGATTGTGTGTGTCTGTGTGCGTGTGTGGAAAGGACAGCGGACGGAGCGAGATGCAGTGCAGGCCTGCAATAGCGGGGGATGGCCGGGAGGCCGAAAGGATCTGGTGGACGTTTGGGCGGTGCGGGAAGGGGCGCCGAATGATGTGCCGCAGGGAAGACAACGGTGACCGTTGTAGATTTGGCCAAGGCGATTGTTCCTTTCGACCGCGTTCATCACGTAAGAAGTCTGGAACTATGCGCGTGCCTGTTTATCCTTCTCGCTAGCCGAACTCGCCGGTTGCTGGCAAGCGCAGCTGGCTGTGTCTTCCTGCTTGCAATCTAGTAGGGACAAATGTATCGAGGAAGTGTGATGCTATCCCAAAAGGGAACAGTAAGGGATTTAGTGGCAGGTGCTGTCGCGTCGCGGGTCATGGTCATGTGTCGCGGGTCATGTGTCGCGTCGGTCGGCTTCGCGTTGCCATATAAAAGCTGGGAGGCCATCAATTACAAGCATCAAAGCAAACCTTCTTCCAATCTTTCGGAGTCTGATTTGCCGTGGACTCCTTCGTTTGTCCTCACCAGCGCCTCTCGGTCAAGCAACGGTAGAACTTCCCCAGTTCCAGCCGGCATTTTGCAACAAAATCGCCGCAAGATGCGCGCACAAAGTCTACTGGTGCTTGTAGCACTACCATTTTTCTTCCTCAAAGGGGAAGCCGGCACAAGTAAGTACCCAAGGCGGCAACCAATTGACGCTCCTGATGGTCACATGGCCCAACCGCCTGCGGCTATTTATTGCATCTCCTTGTCATGCTGTATGCTGGCATTTAATTGTTGTTGTTGCCAGTCTGTGCGCCTTGTGAATCGATGCCATCACCGGCTCTGCACGTTGCTCGCACTTTCCTCCTTCTCACCCTACCGTGACCGATGACTACGCAGGCCCCGCTGCTGACCCGGCCGCCGTGTTCGACGGCTCCGACGGCCACCGCTACGTGCTCCAGACGGGCCTGCTGGGCGACCTGCGCACCTGGCAGGACGCGCACTCATTCTGCAACGGCGTGCAGTTCAACGGACAGCCCTCACTGCTCAGCCCCTACCGCAGCCAGCCGCTGGGGGACTCGGTCAGCGCCATCCGCGAGCTGTGCGTGTCCCGCAGCAAGACCTGCTGGCTCAACGAGAACGCCACTGAGGGAGCTCCCGGGGAGAAGCTGTGTCCGCTGGTGACGGCTGCGGACGAGACCGTGTGGCAGGGCTGCGAGCAGGTGGTGTCGTTCGTCTGCCGCAGCGCGCAACCCCTCACCCAAGTGGTCACGTCCGGACCCAGCTCCACCCCCTCGGCCGCACCCGCCGTCCCCGTCCCCGCCCTCGTGCCCGCCAGCGGTGGCGGCGCTGGTGACCGGGCCAACGACACTGCTTCCGTGCCTGACGGCCCCGCCCAGCAGAAGGGCTTCCGGGGCCTGGACGGCCGCACCTACACCCTCTTCTTCATGGGTGCCGTACGCACGTACGACGATGCCTTGTCGTACTGCAAGGATGTCGGGCTGGAGCTGTCGCCATACAACACGGACTCCCTCTACGCGGGCGACTCCGCCTTCGCCGTCAAGCTGCTGTGCGCCCGCTCCACACGCACCACCTGCTGGCTGGGCGAGCCCCTGGTGGGCGGTCTGTGCCCCCTGCTGGACCAGGCGGGCGACATGCACTACCAGGGCTGCAGCCAGCCGCTGGCGTTCGTGTGCCGCTCGCTGCTGGCCGAGTCCACACCTCAGGAGCCCGGCAGCGACAAGCCCACGACCGGGCAGCTGGCCCCGCAGGCGGAGGACTCGCGGCTGGGCGCAGACGGCCGCTGGTACACCCTCTACAGCGGTCCCGAGCCCGCCCGCCGCACCTACCAGCTGGCGGCTGAGCACTGCGTTTCGCTGGGACAGGAGCTGGCGATGTACGACACGGGGGACGAGCTGGCCGGGGATGACTCAGCAGCTTCCGTGAACGCCCTGTGCCGTACCCGGCAGCTGACGTGCTGGGTGCGGTTGTGGAACCCGGTGCAGGGGCTGTGCCCCATCTTCAGCGGAGCCGACAACCGGGTATACCTGCAGGGCTGCAACCAGCTGGTGTCGTGGGTGTGCCGTACGCGGTCCCAGGTCGCCTACCCAGACCTCAACGGCGGGGAGGCCAGCGACGATGTTGAAGATGACGACGCGGTCGACATCACAGTACTGGCCGACCCTGCCGCCACCGCCAGCTACACCGGCTCCAGGGACGGCCTCCTGTACACCCTGTACCGGGGAGACGCGCCCAACCGCCGCAACTACACCGACGCCAGCGCGTTCTGTGAGTCGCTTGGCGGCCAGCTGTCGCCGTACAACCGCCGCCGCCCTGACGGCGACAGCGTTCGTGCGGTGCGGCGGCTGTGCGGCGGGGCCCGCACCACGTGCTGGGTTCGCGAGCGCATCGTGGGGGGCCAGTTCTGCCCGCTGGTGAGCCAGGAGGTGGCGGCGCAGTGGCAGCCGTGCGACCAGCATATCAACTTCGTGTGCCGCACCAGGCCCCAGCAGCAGCAGCAGCAACAGGTTCCGAGCCACCGCCGCATGCTGCTGCGGCCAGACGTATAAGCCGAGAGGGAAGAGGACCGAATAGAAACCGGGAGATGGCTGGGGGCAATATCGAAACTCGCCCTATCCTGCCTGGATCTGCTGAAGGGTTGGGAGGGGGATTCGCCAGCGAGCACGGACTGGTGGCTCCCTGCCGTGACTGCGTGCTTGGGCGAGCGCAATGGTGGACGTGCGTTTCATTCCTATATGGCTTAGTAATATGGCTTAGTAATCGTTACCAATAATAGTTTACATGGCTGCTGGAAACTGAACACAACCTGCGGATGCGAGGGCTGCGTGGCTCCAGCAGTTGAGGACGTTTGTAGAGGGCCAGCAAGGAGGAGCTGGATGCGCGCTGACGGCATGTCGAAGCTGTAACATGAGGCCGGCTTCCACAGCTTCCTGGGTCGTACCAGCAGCAGCGAGGGGCGGACTGGCAACGTACAGCAGCTAGGGTGTGTTAGAGTGTTACTGACGGCGGCGTACGGGAGACTGTGCCAACAGTAGCGGCGCCTGCACGGCGGCACCTGCAGCAGGCGCCGCTTAGGTCGCTAGGTGTAAATCTGTCGCACGTCTCCCTCGAGCATCGATCCGCATCGTACATGTCCGCCAGGGCGATTCGCACTTGCACGGCCATCATTCAGTAAAAACCGCGTGAGGCGCTGGCTTCGCTTTCAAGGTTTTCATGGATGGTCTGCTTTACAAGCTATAAGCATTGCCTCGTCTTCTCGTTGGAATACGTGCCATAAGACGATGCGTCTGTACAGTTGTTTAGGCCGCCTCGAGCTCTCGTTGCCCGAAAGGAAGCCATTTACCACAATTTAATCCATATAAGATTTACGTTCTTTAGACTCGCTTGCGAATTCACTCGAGAATGGAAGTGCGCCCAGGGTCACCAACCGCCCATACTCCCCAGCGGTGGGTCCATGATGTCACCACGGAGCACGCAGCTCTGACGACAACGGGAGGCCGAGTGTGGGATGCCGCCCGCAGGTACATCGCGCTGCCGCTAATGAATGTTCCAAATGCCGGCATAGCTCCCTCCCCTTGCTCCACCTCCATCCCTGCTTTCCCCGCACCCGAAAACCCTCCCTCTTGAACCACTTACCTATGCCCTGGCCTCGTACAAACTACCAGGCACTCAACTGCCGCTACGGTCGAATGGCTCCCAATGTGTCGCTGCTGGTTCCAGAACTAGCCCTGGTTATAAAACGTCGTCATCAGATTGCGCCGTACGCTCCGCAGGCTGTGCTCGTTCTTGGAGGCCATGGGCGATGAGCTGGGCCTGTCGCTCCCCGGCCTCGCGGTTCTGGAGCTGGGGTCGGGGCTCGGGTGGCTAGGAATGACGCTGGCGAGGAACTTGCACAACGCCGGAAGGGTAGGCGAGATAGGCGAGGGCGGGAGGCGTAGGCGAGGATAGTACGGGTAGGCGAGGGCTTCGAGGAAGACCCGTGGATGCGAGAAAAATCCGTTTAGGACAGACGTAGGCGTAGGCGAGGGCGGGATGGCCCCGCCACTGAACCACAGCCTCGCCGCGCTGCTGCCGCCGCAAATGCTGCTGCCGCCGGTGCCGCTGCCGCTGCAGGTGGTGTTGACGGAGCAGGAGGCCGGAGGCGGTCTAGACTGGCTGCGGCACAACCTCGCACTCAACGCGCACCTGCCCGGGATGGCGGCGGTCCGGGCGGAGGCTTGCGACTGGTCGCACTTCGCGGCGGGGCCGGAAGGGGGGGAGGGCCGGACAGCGGCGGGGCCAGAAGGGGTGGAAGGCGGGACAGCGGCGGGGCCAGCGGCTTCGTCGACCGAGGATGCCGCAGCGGTCCACGGCTGTGCAGCGGCAGGCGGGACGAAACATCCCGACCCCGCCTCCGACCCAGGGGTCAGTCCCACGGAGGCCGCCAGCTGTGGGTCGTCCGCCCTGTCCTCCTCCTTTTTCTCCGGGCCGCAGCAGCGGTGGGACCTCATCATTGGCATCGATCTGGTTTACAACGACGTGGGGGCTGTGTACCTCCCCCGGGTGAGGCGGGGGGGAGCTGGCGGGGGGGGCAGCGGGACTGGGGATGGTTGCAAGGACAACCCGAGGGGCGGGGCTTGGAGATTCCGCTAGCGGCCGAGTGGTAAGACGAGTTAAGGACACGCCAAAGATCCTCGCCCAGGGAGGAGTTGCTGCAGCACGCTGCTGACACGTTCGGGACCCAGATGCGAGGAGCGAGGAGCGAGGGGTAGTGGTGCGAGCTGTTACGGTCCGCCGCTGTCCCCGTGTCGGTAGCGGGTGGAGGCGGGTGCGGGTGCGGCAGACGGGAACTGAGGCGGGGGACTTGCGCTAACTCCTGCCTGCCTGCCTGCCTGCCTGGCTCAGGTGATGCGGGCGATGGCCCAGCCCGGCACCCGGATCCTATACTGCCACACCAGGCACCGATTCGACACGTACGACATGCGGGTGCGTACGGCATCCGCCGGGTACGGCATCACGTGAAGGACGGCCCCCGGCAGGAGTGAGCAGACACCTGTCATACGGTACTGGCTCGTGCAAAAGGCCCGATCCCATCTGCGGTACCTATGACGACACCTAATTCGCCCGATTGGACCCTCTTCCCTCGTCTGGCCCACGGGTCCGTCCCCTCCCCTTCCCGCATGATCGGCTGGGTCCAGTTCTTGGAGGAGCTGGCCGCCTGCGGGCTGGAGTGCCGGGAGGTGCGGGAGCCCTCCGTCAGTACACCGCCGCCCTCGCCGCCGCCGCTGACGGAGCTCTTTCCGGAAATGCGGATTGCTGTGTACGACATCCGGCTGCAGGTGCCCGCGTGAGCCACGCATCTTTGTCGTCACGAGCCTCTCGAAGCAAGCAACAGCTTGCAGCTGGCCGAAAGGAGCGTCGTATGCGGCTGGTGTTTGTTGACCCTGACCGGGAGTGCCGCAAGCCTATACTTTGACCATACAACTTGATTTGAGATGTTGAGTTATTGTGAGATGCGGGACGCCAGGCAGGTATCGAAAGCACGTTCATGACACAAGTTTTGCAGCGTCGCGAAGCCTCTATGAAAGTTGAGTTGTCCATCTTGTTGCACTTGCTAATACCTGGGATCATACTTGCATATTATTAAGCTTCTCGCTCATTATTTTCCAGCTGGATTCGTCGTGAGCGGGTTACTTGCGGCCCGGACAGGCCGGCCAGGCGTTTTCCTGAAACTTGTTCGGAAACAATCGGATCGCATTTGTCCGCTCATATTCTAACCGCGTATTGGTGATCCGCCACATGGCAGTGAACGGAATGCCCGGTTTGAGGAAGGCTGCTAGGCGTCTGGTCGTGTTCGGTAACCGTTAGAATCATATGAAACGGCGGCACAATGACGGCCCGCCTTCTCGTGCACCAAGCGCGCTTATCCAATTCGAGTGATTGCTTCTCATCATCTATGGCGCGACGGACATGACTCGCGGCAGCGTTGGAGGTCATGTCACGAGTCTGCTGTCGCGTCCGCCGCGAGATTGCCGTGCCCTGCCGTGCGCTATACGCAGCTATAAAAACCTACATCGCTGTGCTTAAAGATATAATTTAAACTCTCACACGTCTTCGGACGCCTCCTGCACCGCGTATTCCCGTCAACCTTGTTAAGCGCTCTCGTCCATACAGCAGATATAGCCGCTCCCAACCAGGGGCCCCTCACAACCAGCCCAGGTCAAGATGTGCGCTCACCGCTTGCTGGCCTTCGCAGCCGTGTTGCTATGCTGCGCCACTGGCACTTTCGCAAGTGAGTCCTCCAACGGCATGCCTCCGCGTGTTGCTTCAACTCATCTATGTGGCCATCTCGTATCTCCATTGCGGGCTCGGGGCCGCTCAGGGCTCGTATGTAACGCTAGACCTATTTACACCACTTTGCAAGCAACCATCTGTGCATTCCCGCGGCTTTAATTAAGTTGCGATGCCAGCGCAAGGCATAACTGGACGTCGCGTGTCCCTCTTCCTGTTCTCAACCTCTGCTGCCTCATGCTGCCTCGCCCCAATTATCCTGACGCAGGCCCCGCTGCTGACCCGGCCGCCGTGTTCGACGGCTCCGACGGCCACCGCTACGTGCTTCAGACGGGTCTGCTGGGCGACCTGCGCACCTGGCAGGACGCGCACTCGTTCTGCAACGGCGTGCAGTTCAACGGACAGCCCTCGCTGCTCAGCCCCTACCGCAGCCAGCCGCTGGGGGACTCGGTCAGCGCCATCCGCGAGCTGTGCGTGTCCCGCAGCAAGACCTGCTGGCTCAACGAGAGCCCCACTGAGGGCGCTCCCGGGGAAAAGCTGTGCCCGCTGGTGACGGCTGCGGACGAGACCGTGTGGCAGGGCTGCGAGCAGGTGGTATCGTTCGTCTGCCGCAGCGCGCAACCCCTCACCCAAGTGGCCACGTCAGGACCCAGCTCCACCCCCTCGTCCGCACCCGCCGGCCCCGGCCCCGCCCCTATGCCCGCCAGCGGTGGCGGCGCTGGTGACCGGGCCAACGACACTGCTTCCGTGCCTGATGGCCCCGCCCAGCAGAAGGGCTTCCGGGGCCTGGACGGCCGCACCTACACCCTCTTCTTCATGGGTGCCGTACGCACGTACGACGATGCCTTGTCGTACTGCAAGAATGTCGGGCTGGAGCTGTCGCCGTACAACACGGACTCCCTCTACGCGGGCGACTCCGCCTTCGCCGTCAAGCTGCTGTGCGCCCGCTCCACACGCACCACCTGCTGGCTGGGCGAGCCCCTGGTGGGCGGTCTGTGCCCCCTGCTGGACCAGGCGGGCGACATGCACTACCAGGGCTGCAGCCAGCCGCTGGCGTTCGTGTGCCGCTCGCTGCTGGCCGAGTCCACACCTCAGGAGCCCGGCAGCGACAAGCCCACGACCGGGCAGCTGGCCCCGCAGGCGGAGGACTCGCGGCTGGGCGCAGACGGCCGCTGGTACACCCTCTACAGCGGTCCCGAGCCCGCCCGCCGCACCTACCAGCTGGCGGCTGAGCACTGCGTTTCGCTGGGACAGGAGCTGGCGTCGTACGACACGGGGGACGAGCTGGCCGGGGATGACTCAGCAGCTTCCGTGAACGCCCTGTGCCGTACCCGGCAGCTGACGTGCTGGGTGCGGTTGTGGAACCCGGTGCAGGGGCTGTGCCCCATCTTCAGCGGACCCGACAACCGTGTTTATCTGCAGGGCTGCAACCAGCTGGTGTCGTGGGTGTGCCGTACGCGGTCCCAGGTCGCCTACCCAGACCTCAACGGCGGGGAAGGCAGCGACGACGTTGAAGGTGACGGCGCGGACGACATCACAGTACTGGCCGACCCTGCCGCCACCGCCAGCTACACCGGCTCCAGGGACGGCCTCCTGTACACCCTGTACCGAGGAGACGCGCCCAACCGCCGCAACTACACCGACGCCAGCGCGTTCTGTGAGTCGCTTGGCGGCCAGCTGTCGCCGTACAACCGCCGCCGCCCTGACGGCGACAGCGTTCGTGCGGTGCGGCGGCTGTGCGGCGGGGCCCGCACCACGTGCTGGGTCCGCGAGCGCATCGTGGGGGGTCAGTTCTGCCCGCTGGTGAGCCAGGAGGTGGCGGCGCAATGGCAGCCGTGCGACCAGCAGATCAACTTCGTGTGCCGCACCAGGCCCCAGCAGCAACAGCAGCAGCAGCAGCAGCAGCAGCAACAGGTTCCGAGCCACCGCCGCATGCTGCTGCGGCCAGACGTATAAGCCGAGGGGAAGAGGACCCAATAGAGAACGGAAGGTGGCTGGGGGTGTGTCGAAACTCGCCCTATCCTACCTATTCCTGCTGAGGAGTTGGGAGGGGGATTCATCAGTGTGCACGGACTGGTGGCTCCCTGCCGTGACTGGGTGTTTGAGCGAGCGCAATGGTGGACGTGCGTTTCATTCCTATATGGCTTAGTAATATGGCTTAGTAATCGTTACCAATAATCGTTCACATGGCTGCTGGAAACTGAACACAACCTGCGGATATGAGGGCTGCGTTGGCTCTAGCAATTGAGGGGGCCAGCAAGGAGGAGCTGGATGCGCGCTGATGCCATGCCGAACCTGTAAGATGAGGTGGTCTCTCTCCGGTCGAGCGCCTTTGTTTCAGAAGAATGCGATGCACACTGCCCGGGCTGGAACACATTTGGGATCCAGGATCCATGCATTGGCTGCCGTGAATTCCGCAGGAGTCAAACCCGCTTTTTACATTCCGCCGTACGAGGGCTGTTGGGCATTGGCCGAAGCCTGCAGTTATCTATGGGCAGACCCAGTAAGTTGCAAGAAAACATCAATCCTTCGTCTCACATACATTCTTCCGGTCCTAAGACCATGGCACCACCTGCAACGGCTGCAGCCCCCTGCCACGCACCAGCCAGTGATGGGCGACAGCATTGCTGCAATGAAGGATGAGGCGGAGGTGCAAGGCAGGAGGAGCTGGGCGCGGAGCTGCTGCTGTGGGCTGCTGGTGGCGATGGTGGCGGTGCTGATGATGGCGGCGGCCGCGCGGAGCCAGCGGCAGGGTACGAGGAGGGCGGGGGATGGTGCAGCCGCGGGCGATAAGTGTCGGTGCGGAGGCGGTAGGGGAGTAGACCGTTGGCGCGGGAGCGATCCCAATCGATGTGCGTCGGGGCTTCCAGTGTAGCTGCAGGGCGGGATAACAAGCCGGATCCTGCCAACAACCCTGCACATGAGATACGCTCTAGACTAAGCCGACGCCACGCCGATGGACATTGTTAAAGCAGAGTTCCACCGAATTCTCACCGCTGCATCCCGGCGTATCCCGGCTAGGTCAGGCTGCGCTGGGCTGCACAGGACGCCAATAGGCCATTTGCCAGAGAGGCCCCGAACCGGAACCATTAGGATTGCCACTATTAATAGAGGACGAGAGAGTTACGGTTTTAAGATCGAACTGCGCACGCTACTGCATTTCCTAACTGTGACTCGGTTAAGTTGCGATAACAGTTATACATGACATGAAAACAATAGGAGCAGCTATGAGAAGCACTTCACGTGTTAGGTTCCTGTAGCTCTGTGCAGGTAATCTTGAGCTGGTCTGCTGAGTAAACGGGTAAACGCGTAATGACCGAATGTCATCAAGTGACGGCAACTACTATAAAACACGGCCTTCATAGATGAACTGTTTTATTTGACACAAACTATTACAGATATGCAAGCATTCCTTCGCCACTTTACAAGCAGGACGGAAACAGTCCCTAGCAGGTGCGTCCCCGACCACACACAGTTCACATACTTACCTGTTACCAAGTCGAGAGCGGCCCAAATGCGCTCTCTTCCCTCAAAGATAATGAACCGGAGCATCGCGGCGCTCTGCGGATTAGTCGCTCTTTGGCTCTTTGGCTTCCAGCTCCACGCATTGTACTCCCTAACGGCGCACCAGCCAATTGAGTCTGACCGCGCTCTGGTAAATAAGCAGTATCCACTGACCGCACCTGTTTCCGCTGACTCTAGGCGAGCCCAACAGGGGAACCGAGCCCTGGCTACTGCTGCTGCGACAAGCAGCGCCCCCTCATCCATGGCGACCGTCCAGCGTGTCCCACACAGTAAGCACCGTAACTTGTGTCGTCAAACTCCCAAGCGATCGCGCCGCCCACCCGCAAGGTCGCATAGGTCGCAAGGCACGCGATCGACGACCTGGCCCTCACGTACGCCCGGCCTCATCCCCCCTTCCAGGCAGCCTGCACGTGTCCAAACCGACCTGGTGGCTGGAGAGTCGCTTCCACTTCTCATTCGCGTGAGCTAGGGAGGGAAGGGAGGTCTTACATCCAGAGGGGCTGCTGGGACTTCCTATGGGCTGGTGGCTGCCCTACCCGAGGACCTGAGTTCGATGCCGGGCTCCTCGGCGTATGGGCCTTGCACGCCGCACGGCTCGTCACCAGCCCCCCATTCACACCTGCCTCAACCCTTCGCTCCGAACTGCTCTCTCGCCCGCCGTCCCCTCCCTCCGGGTCTTCTCGCCACCTCCCGCCCGGGCCTGCCGCAGGGACTACTGGGACCCCAAGCGGGAGAGCTTCGGTGTGCTGCGGGTGCTGAACGATGACCTGGTGAAGGCCGGCGCCGGGTTTGGGTGAGTGAGGGTTGTGACCCGGCCGGGGGAGGGGGGAGCGAGCGGGGGAATACACAGCTGGCGGCCTAGCGGTAAATTACCATACCCGGCGCCGGCCTGCTTGGCAGTGGAGCCCAGCTAGCTGGCGGCCTGGCCCCACGAACACCGGCATCCGCCCACCTGACCCCCCCACCCCCCACGGTTCTTTTATGCAACCCCACCCCACCCCACCCGCCACCCACTACATTTCCCCAGTCGCGTTACCGGTTCTTTTATTGTAACCCCCGCCGCGTGCTGCTGCTGCCCTCTGTCGCGTCATGCCGTGTCGTGCCATGCAGGGCGCACCCGCATCGGGATGCCGAGATCTTCAGCTACGGTGGGTGGGTGGATGGGGAGGTGGGGGGGCGATGGCGGGGGTGGCATAAAAACCGTTGACGCGCAAAGGATGGCGGGGAGGGAGGCGCTGAGTGGCGATGGTGGGTGGCAACCAGCTATTTTGAGGCCTGGATGCAGGTGAAGGGTGAAGTTGGTGAGGTAGGCGGTTGACGCCTGCGATAGCGGACTTTGGATAACGCACCGCGTCTGAGGTCCATACAACTGTCACGGACAGGGCAGGTGAATTGAATGGCCGCCCTGGGGGCCTGATGGCGAACGTCCGTACGCTGTAGCGCAAAAGGCCCGGCGGCGGATCCGCTAATACTACACCTCCCCTGCCCTGCCCTGCCCTGCCCTCCCTCGAGCAGTGGTGTCCGGGGAGCTGAGTCATGCTGACTCCATGGGCAACAAGGAGGCTTTGCCGCGGGGTTGCGTGCAGTACATGAGCGCCGGCACGGGGGTGATGCACTCGGTGAGGGGGGTGGGGCCGAGAAGACCCGGTTACACGACATAGGGAAACGAAGGGCGGAAACGAAACGGGAGGGTTTTGCTTACACGCGGCGCTCAGTGAGGGGGGTGGGGGCACAGGGGGGGTGCACTCGGCAGGACCTTCCCCTCACCCTCCCCTCTCCCCTGCCCGCCCGGTCCTAACGCCCCTTCGCCCCCCGCCCCACGGGTCCCCCCTCCTCCCTCCCCCCCCCGCAACCCAGGAGATGAACGACGGAGGCGAGACGTGCCGCTTCCTGCAGCTGTGGATCAACCCCGACCGACGAGGGCACAAGCCGCAGTACGGCAGCAGCGTGTACGACAAGTCCCACCGCCACAACCGCCTGCTTCAGATCCTGGGCGGTACGGGCCAGCCCCCCGCCTGGCCCAACGTGCTCAACACGCAATCCATCCGACTGAACCAGGTGGGCGCCCGCACGCGGCTCTTGGTCGCCGGGCTGCCGAAACCCTTTTGCTCCCCCCCGCGCTTCCCCCTCCTCCCCCCCCCGCGCTTCCCCCTCCTCTCCCCCCCGCGCTTCCCCCTCCTCCCCCGCACGTCCTGACGGCCCTGCCATCATCCCGTCGTCTCCCCCTCCTCTCACTCCCCTCCCTTCCCCGGTCTTTATGCCACCCCCTCCCTCCCCTCCCCGGGCGAGCCAGGATGCCAACGTGTTCGTGTCGGAAAGCGACCCAGCCACCCGCTTCGAGGTGGAGCTGGGGGCTGGCCGCCAGGCGTACATGGCGTGCATAGAGGGTACGTACGACACGCAGTCCAGGGAGGGAGGCGGGGCGGGAGGGAAGCAGCCCGCAGTTCCCGCCCACACCTCCACCTGTCAGCCTGCCTGCTGGGGCCTTATGATACGAACACGTCCACCCCCAAATCCAACCCCACATTCACCTCCACATGCGACGTCCACCTGCCACATCCACCTCCAAACCCCCAACTCTCCACTCCCGCCGGTCCGGCTCGCCCTCCCGCCCCACCTTCCGTGTGTGCGCACCTCAGGCGACATGCGCGTCAATGACGTGCAGCTGGACACCCGAGACGGCGCCCGGCTGCTGGGGCAGGACAGCTCGCCCTCGCAGCTGACCATCACGGCGGGGCCCCAAGGGGCGCACTTCCTGCTGGTGGAGATGCCCAAGTGAGTGAGTCGCGCATGCAGCTGGAGGCCAGCTCAGCCCCAGGGGGGGCAGCAGCAGCGGAGGTGCAGCAGCAGCGGAGGTGCAGCAGTAGCGGAGGAGGTGGCACCAGGTCCAATATTGGGGCCCAGGAGGTGGAGGGTGCGAGGTGGGGCTGCTGAGCGGCGCGGAGGCGTGCCGTGAGGGACTGCGCAGCGGACTCAGTAGCCAGCGGACCTCGGACACGAGGGGCGAGGCAGGCGTGTGGGGAAAGTGACCAGCAGCTGGGCTTTGCGTGGGGACTGAGGGGGACTGGCTTTGGCGGGCTTGGGGCTCTTTTAGCGCTCAAGGTCCAGTGTGTACATACTGCTTTACTAACTTGCTGCTCAAGGGAGCGGCCTTGCCTTCTGATGCTTCTGTGTGGCCCAGGTAGCTGGCTGGCTAGTTGGCCAGTTGACGGTACGAGGGTAAGGCCCAGGGGCACCAACTGCACCAACGTTCACGGATATGCCTACGTGGCACTTGAGCGCGCGCCTGGCTTGAGCGCGGATGTATGGCTGTGTGTTGCAACCTTGAGAGGATGAACTGGGGAGTGAGAGGTCAAGGGAGGGCGGTGAGCGCTGCAGACGTTGGCAGGAAGGCCGGTGGGCTTGGGCGCAGTGCTGATTGGCGGTCGGTGGGCAGCACTGTTTGGTTGCTGTTGACGCTGCGCAGAACCACATGAAGAAGAAGAAGAACAGCGACCAATGCGTAAACCGTAACTTTGTACATACCTACGGATGGAATCCTAATCAGGCCACAAGCGGGCAAACCCCTCCAGATCCCCATATTCATGTAGACTTATGTATGCTTTACTACCCTTGAGAACATATGTAAACAATTCTAATGCGTTCAGCTTCGCCACTTGACATCGCTGTGCCCTGGCAGAGCCGCACACGGGGTCGGGTGCACCTCCACAGCTCCGCTCAGCTCCCCTCAGCTTTGCTGAGCGCGTGATGGTTGTCGAATCATGATGGAACGAAAGTTCTGGAATTTGACAGAGTTGGCAAGAGGGCATAGGTGGACGGATTCATTGGGTACTTCTAGGACTAGGCGCCTTTAGCGAATAAAACGCATGACAAATGCAGCATGGCACGGTGCACGACCAAGAGGAACGGCAAAATCACGTGAATCCAGCGGGCGCGAACCCAAGGGACGCGAACTGGGGTGTACCCTGATCTGTACCCGCCTGCCCACCACCTATTTCTATTTCAATGCCAGGCAGGCACCAATGCCCGCCAAAGACCTCTGGAAACCTATCCATCAGGTGCGGGCCTGGGGGTACCCTTTGTGCTGAATACTGTGCAGGCGTTGTCCAGATGGCTAGACTTCATGGCAAATAAGCCTTGAAATAAAAAGGACAATACAATGGCTAATGGAGTTCTAGTAATTACAGTTTCTTCCACCCACAAACTATTGACGGACCGGCCGCTAAGCGTACGACAAAACGACTGTTCGGTGTCCTAGTCTCCTAGACATACGGTCGACACAGTATTGTAACCTTTGGTCATCGGCCTACACATGTTGATGTTACGTACAGGTCGCGCCTTTTAAGTTCCTGTGGGTGAATCGATGCCGCACAACGTTGATCTCGACGAGTACGTTCACAATAACGCAACATAATCAAATCCATGCACCTTAGGAATGGCTCAACGGCTCAGCGACGGTGTCGACACATTCTGGCGTTCGTCTGGCTTGCGCATCAATAGGCGCCGCTATCTCATCCAGGATCCTCGTTATTTTGTTGTTCAGCCCGTATAAATTCATGCAAGATGTTGGGGCTTCGTCGTGCGATACCAGTCATCGCTATTTTGCTGAGCGCCACTGTTGCTGTTACCGTGGAAAGCAGTTTTCAGATAGCGGATGGGAAAAGGAAAATGGTGCAGCATTCAGGCAGTGGCTTATTGCGGCGTGCAGCGCGGGAGCTGTCGATGACGCGCGCGAGACGGAGTTTGCTGACGTCCGATGCCCCGCACGACAACGACCAGCAACATGATGCAGTCGTTGCCTCGTCCGATGTTGCTACGCACCCAGATGTGGGCCTGGCGCATCTCTTCGTGCCGCTCAGCAGGAGCTGCCATCCTGACTGCACAAAGCGGGGGAACTGCAATGCCGAGGAGGGACGTTGCGAGTGAGTGTCATGGGCCGGCCCTGGGTCGGCTGGACGCTGGGGTGCCTTGGAAATCTGCTGTTGAAGACAAGTCAGGCGGGGACTGGGGGTGTCGCCCTCGGCCCCCACTTGAGGGAGCAGTGCCTGCTGGTGGCATGGCGGGAGTTGCTGCCCGAAGGTCAGGAACCCGTTCGTGGGAGGCTGTCCGCGGGTTTTATGAGAGGATAGCCCGTGGGTCGGCGCTCCCCGTTCTTGGGCGGGGGCGGGGCCTGCCACGGCGGGGCGGTGAAGCGCAAGGGGCGAAGGGCCCGACCCAGATGGCGAGGCGTGTGATCGCCCCGCAGCCCTGTCTCTGTCTACCGGTACTGCTGCTGAGAGCAGACGCGTACAGCGACATAGGAGGAGAGGGAAGCTTACTGCCACTGGGCGGGCGGTGGGCGGTGGGACACGCACAGTGCGGAGGGGAGGGCCACAGCCCAGCTGGCTGGCTGGCTGTCCGAGCTGGCAGCTCGGCGGCGGTGGTAGGAGGTGTGGGGGGAAATGTGGTGTTACATAAAAGAACCGGTGTGTGGTGGGGAGAGGTCCGGTCAGCGGAGGGCTCCTGTCAAGATGACGTCGCTGCCCCCCGGCCCTGGTAATCCATGGCTCTGTGCCCCGGCTGCCCCCTCCTCACCCCGTCTCAACCCGGCCCCTCCCGGCCTGATCCCGCCCCCCCTGACCCCCCTCCCTTGTCCCCCCCCGTCCCCCGCCGCCCAAAGGTGCCCCTTCGGCTACACGGGTGAGTTGGCGGGGAGGTGGCGCGAGGGGGAGTAGGGGAGGAGGTTTTAGGGTTTGCATGCCGTACGGCAGGTTTTAGGGTCTGCATGCCGTTTAGGGTCTGCATGCCGTTTAGGGTCTGCATGCCGTACGGCAGGGGTGTTTGTGTGTGTGCGCATGTGCGCGCGTGTGTGTGTGTGTGTGTGTTCCCCAGTGGACGGTCCTGCCACCTCCGATTTGTCCCGGGCCCTCCCTCCCCCACCTCAGTAGCCTCTCTCGCATCGCGCCTCTCCGCGGTGATCCCTTGTTCCCCCTTTCCCAAACCCCCGAACACGGCCCCCTTTCAAGCCGCCTCCCCCTCATCCCGCACCCCCATCCCCCTTTCCAAACCGGATTTTCTCTCGCCGCACTCCCTGCCTGTCTCAGGCCCCGCCTGCGAGGAGGCGCTGCTGCCCGCCTGCCAGCTGGGTCCGGATCTGGAGCCTTTCTTCGGCGTGCTCATACCTCGGAGCTGCGAGTGCGTGCGGCAGGCCAACCGCTTCTTCGGCTGCACACCCGAGGTGAGGCAGTGAGGCAGCGGCGGGGAGGTGGCGGGGGGGAGGTGGCGGGGTGGTGGGTTTTTGCGGGCGTTGATGTGGGCCCCATGCGCGGGGATGACGGGCGCGGGATGAGCACCAGCTGGGGCAGGAAAGGGGGGCAGAGCACCGTTGTCGTGGTGGGGGCCGTACTGGGATTCCCTCCTCCCGGACCCCGCCACCTGCCTGACTCAAAACCCTAAACCCCCCCCCCAGGACGATACGTGCACTCTGCGGTCCCTCACCTACCACGACATCAAGTGCTACTCGGTGAGGGGGGGGAGGGGGGAGGAAACCCATAGGCCGGCACATGTCGATGGCGTGTGTCTGCGCAGACCTCCAGTGTTTTGTGGTCCACCGGGAGCTCGGGGGCGAGGCAGGATGGTCTGAAGCACCATCACCACCACTAACCATGGCGGCTGCTCCCACAGCTGCTCAAGTGCCGTGCAAGCCTAGCCGCCAGCCGACGGGCCCCCCTCGGCCCCCCCGGCTCCTTCACCCTGTCCCCCCGGGCCCCAGTACCCTGACAAGCCGGCGTCCGAGCAGTGGAGCCTTATGCCTGACAGCACCGACTCGGAGGCGGTGTTCTACACGGGCCCTATGTGGCAGGAGGTGGTGCTGAAGCCCCTGGCGCCGATGGAGGGGTTGGTGGGGCGGGACAGCTGGAACAGGTGTGGGGGGGTGCTGGTGGGGGGGGGCTTGGAGGGGGGCGGGATGGCATCAGGGCGGCCGTGCAGGGCGGCCGGGATGGCGGGGGGTGGGGCATAAGAACGGGTTACGCGACATGGACAGGATAGCTGGCGCATGGTCGTCGGACACCCAGGAGGGCGGGGTTGGTGGTTCCGGAGCCAGCCGCTGATGCGTTACGGGCAGACCGCATCACGTGCTGGTTCGAAGGGCGGGGGGTGGGGCGGCGTGGCGGGGTGACGGAATGTGTGTTTTGGGGGGAAGCGGCAGCGGCAGCAGCAGCGGCAGCAGCAGCGGCAGCATACAGAACACTGTCTTCGGAGGGCGCGATTCGGGTGGGTTGGTGGTGCCAGCGAAAAGCATGATACGACGGAGCCATCGCCGCCCTCCCTCCTACCTAGGGCCCCCTTCGCATCCGTTAATGTGTTTTACTGCACCTCAGAGAGGCGGCCAGCCATTAGCACCCGGTCATCGTGGCTTCCAGCCCATACCCGCCACCCCAACCCCCCTAGCGGGTCCTGCGCCTGCCCCCTGGCGCCACCTCCCGCCCCCCCTTCCACCCATTCCTTTATCGTAACCCCTCTACCCATGGGGGTAGGCGGGTGCAACCCCCTCATCTACGTATGCCGTGTGAGCGGGTCTTCATGCCACTCCCCCCCCGGGGCGGCGCGCGCCTCGTGTTGCTCCCACCGCCGCAGTGCCTACCTGAGCCTGCCCCTGGAGCGGTGTGGGGAAACCAAGTGCCACGGCCGCGGGGCCTGCATCATGCGTGTGCAGGTGCGGTGCGGTGGGGGGGGGGGGAGCCCGTAGGTGGGCACTTGAGAGATAAGTGAAACCGACGAGAAGATGTGCGGGACACTGTGTGGGAGGGAGACGGGTGATGCAGGGGGGAGGGGGACCCGAGGAGGGCCGAGACCCCGGAACCCCAAAACCCTAGAAACCCCGTACCCCGGGGGGCCCCCTCTCCCCCCCCCAGGACGACGACGCGGAGTCCATCCGCCAGGCAATTCAGGCCGGGGTCGCTCGCTGCCTCTGCTACAAGGGCTACATGGGCCACACCTGCGGGTGGGTAGGGGGGTTAGGGGTAGGGGGGGTAGGAGGTAGGCTGGGGTAGGGGTCGGCGGGACCGGGGTCGGGGATCGGGATGGGGGTATGCTTGGTAAGGGTGGGGGTAGGCGGGGTAGGGGTGGGGCTTTTGAGGAAGACCCGTGGATGCGAGAAAAACCCTTTTAGGGATGGGGGTAGGCAGAGGAGGGGTGGGGGCCCCGCAGGTTCCAGTGCACGTGGTTGCTGGCGGGTGTGTCGAGGCGATGGATCCTGCCGGCAGGGGCCCGTTGACCCGCGGGTCGGTTCGTCGGTGGGTCGGGGGATGGAGCTGGCAGCCAGGGGAAGGGGCTGTCAGGTCCTGTCGGGGACGCCGTGAGGGACACCCCCCCACCCCCCTCTGGACCCACGTGCCGACTCACGGGTACCCTCATCCCCTCCCCCCCCCCGACCCAATACACAGGGACGACATGGTCGTGCTGTGCCCCGGCGGCTGCCGCGAGCGGGGTCGCTGCATCCGGGGGTTCTGCCACTGCCAGTGAGTGGACTGCTGCTGCGGGGCCGCGGGCGGTTGGCGAGACGGGGGCCCCCAGAGGGGGTGAGCCAAGGGGGGGTGAGGCAAAGGGGGGGGCGTGCTGCAGGCTGCGTGCTGATGTCGTACATCCGCGCTGCAGGGCTGGACGGGCCCGGTGGGCTGGTCGCCCAGCGCTCTGCCGCTCTCCCCCCCCCCTCCCTAGGCATTACCCCAACCCAACCAATACCCGACAACACGCCACACATCCCCCCCCCGCCCCCCCTGCACCTCTGCCGCCCCCCCCCAGGCCGCCGTACTGGGGTCTCGACTGCGGCCGCTCTCACGCCTGGCAGCTGGCGCCCGGGGCCGAGCCCGTGCCCAACCGCCAGGTGCTCAGGATATACGTGTGAGTGGCGGCTGAGCCCGGGGGGTGGGGGGAGGGACTGGCGGCTTGCGGACTGGGTCCGGAGGGCGGGCAGGGACCGTGTGGGGAGGCACAAGGACGGCCCTACTTGCTGTGCTGTTTGGCGGCCTGAGCCCCCGCCTGAGCCCCCGCCTGAGCCCCCGCCTGAGCCCCCGCCTGAGCCCCCACATGTCACCGGCTGGACGCCACGCCTGCAGCGCACGTCACCCCGACGCGGTGCTGAAACCCTCCCCCCCTCCCCCCCCCCTTCCCCCTCTTCCCCTCCCCTCCGCAGCTATGAGCTGCCGGCCAACCTGGCCTTCCCAGTGCCCCTGGTGGGTCGGTGGGTCGGTGGGTGGGGACAGGAAAGGAGGGGGCGTCCCCCCGACTAACTTGCTTTGCGAAGCACCGAGCGTCGGTTCTCGACTCAGGCAGCTGCTGTTAGCCTCCCTCCCCAGACCCAAACCCGCCCCGCCTCCATTTCTGAACCCGACCCCTCCATCCCCCTACTTCCTCGCCGCCAGGACGACAACATCCTGGACATGAACGAGCCCTCCTACCAAACACACCGCATGTTCATGGTGGGGCGGGGGGAGGGTGGGGCGGGGGGAGGGTGGGGCGGGGGGAGGGTGGGGCGGGGGGAGGGTGGGGCGGGGGGAGGTGCACTGGCGGGACCCGGAAGGGGGTAGCGGGTACGCTCCGTCCGGGCCAGCACGAGTGGTGTCCCGGGGCCATTAAGGAATCGTGGGGGAGGGGGGGAGGAGCGGGCTGGACGGGGCGTCGGTGTCCGCTAGGCAGGAGGGGAGGGGGTCCTTGCTTTGCCTTGCCTGCTGAGGGAACCCCCGCCCCGCCCCCTCACCCCTCTTCCCGCTGCCCGGTATTGCCGCCGTGCAGGCGCTGCTGCTGCAAGACGACAATGTAAGGACAGGTGAGGAGGGGAGGAGGGGGGGAGGACGGGGAAAGGGGGGGGCCAAGGACGGACCCGTTGAGTTCGGCGGCCTGTTGGCATGTACCCGCGAGTGAGCCGCACTGAGATCATGCGCCAAGACGTCTGGCCCCTCCCCTCCCCCTCCCTCTCCCCCGACCCTTCCTGCGCCCCCCCCCTTCGTACACGGGTTTCCCTTGCAACCCCCCAACGGCCGCCAACGGGTCACCCTCACCGGCTCCTCGGCAGTCAACCCAACTGCACCCGCATGCGCACGCGACCAGGTGTCCCAAGCCTAGGCATCAGCTACAACTCCCATGGCCGAGCAACCGGTTCTTTGTTGCCCCCCTTCCCCCCCACCCCCCAGAGAACCCCCTGGAGGCCAACCTCTTCTACATTGCAGCCAACGCCTACGCCTACTCGAGCAACACCAACTCGCCTACGAACCAGGTGGGGGCGCAGGGAGGGGTGTGGGGCGGGCGGGGGGTCCTCAGCGGCCGCCCTGCCCCCTGGCTCAGCCCAGCGGCGCTGCGGCTGCTGCTGTGTGGCAGCATGCACCTGGCCACCTGGCGCCGCACGACTGACCCGCACACCCAGAAGCTCCTCGCCCCACCTGCCCCAACCGCCCCTCTCTTCTCTTCTGGACCACCACCTTCATCACCCTTGGTTTGTCGGCCGTGGATTCGCGGATGATCCTTAAGTCCCCCCTGGGCTCGTGAGGACCCCGGAACCCGACCCCCACGACTTCCGCCCTCCTCGTCCTCATGCAGCTCCTGCTGCCGCTGCTGCCGCCGCCGCTCAATGACGCGCACGTGCTCCCCCATCCCTTCCCTCCTCCCCCTTCCCCTCTCCCACTTCCCCCCTACATGCACCCACCACATTTCCCCAGTCGAGTTACCGGTTTTTTTTATTGTAATCCCCCTTCCCCCCTCCCTTCCCCCCTCCCTTCCCCCCTCCCTCCCTCCCCCCTCCCCCACCAGATCCTGGCCGCCATCAAGTACGTGTCCGACAACTACCCCTACTTCAACGCCAGCAAGGGTCGCGACCACTTCATCTGGACAACTGGTGGGACAAGGGGGTGTGAGAGGACAGCCCGGGGGCCGGCTCCGGAACCAGAGGGGGGGACGGGGGGATGGAGATGAAAGGGGGAACGGGAGGGTGGAGGGGAAAGGGGTGTGGAGAGGAAAGGGAGATGGAGAGGAAAGGGGGAACGGGAGGGTGGAGAGGAAGGGAGGGGCACAAGCCGGCGCGACCCGCCTCCACCGACACCGCAGCCGCAGCTGCAGTGGAGCGCCCCTGCCTGGAGCCCACTAGTCTGCTGCCGCCGCCCCCCGTCCTCTTAGCCTTGCCTCCTCCTCGCTCCCTCCCTCACCCAGGTGACCGGGGGTCGTGCTACTTGCCTAAATCGGTGCGTGCGGTAGAGTGGGTTGGGAGGTAGCCCTTTGTACCCCATTTCAGCAAGGAGCGAAACCTGGGAGAACTAGGTTTGGGGCACTCTTGTATTTGCATCTGCATCCGGAGAGCATAGCGGTGGAGTGGGGCCCACCAACCCCCACCATACCCCATTGCATACGTTTGCCGGGCTTTTTTCCTAGCTACCGATGCCCGTTCTGCCATCCCGTCTCCGCCTTCTCGCTTCACCGGCTTCCTCTACCCCCTCCCCCACCCTCCCATCCCCAGTCGCGTTACCGGTTCTTTAATTGTAACCACCCCCAAACGATTTTTCCTTCGTACACGGATCTTCCTTGCCCCCCCCCCCCGCCAACCCCACCGCAGGTGTCCCACGTCATCCACGTGACCCTCTTCGGCCTGCACGTCAACCTCGCCGACAACGGCACCAGCTTCGTGCACCCCCTGCCCTCGCTGCACCCCAGCTACGGCTGCTACCACCCCAAGAAGGACGTGCTGGCGGCGCCGTGGTGCGTGTGAGGGGGGCCGTGTGAGGGGGGGCGTGTGAGGGGGGGGCGGCGGGGGAGGGGGCCAGGGGGTGGAGGGGGCCAGGGGCCTAGGGGGGGGGCCAGGGGCCTAGGGGGGGAAGGGGGCCAGCAGCGGGGGGTGGGCGGCCAAGGAGGAGCGAGAGAGGAGCCTGCCTGCCTGCCGCCACAAAGCACTGCCCCACCCGCGCTTCCGTACGCGGTGTTGTCGTACGGTCCCGCAGGTACGACCACATGGTGGGCTCCACTGAAGCCCCTGGCCTGTACGACAAGCTGGTGGCGGAGCACGGACAGTCACCGGATCGAGACCTGCTCTTCTTCTTCGCGGGTGGGTGGCAGCCAGCCTGACAACCTCTGCCTGACGACCTGCCCTTGCCGCTGCCTGGCTGCCTGGCTGCCTGCCTGGCTGGGCAGCTGGTTTCTTCCATCACCACTTCTCAACAAGCCCATGTGGCTTCCCACAGCTCCCTCCCCACCCCTGTGGACATTCCTCAACCGCACCCCGCCACCTTGTGACCCCCCCCCGACTCGAACCGCGGTTCTGCGCCACCCTGCCCCGCGCAGGCTCCATCCGCGCCGACGACAACTCCTACAGCGGCGGCGTCCGTCAGGCCCTGTCGAAACATCTGAAGCAGCTGCTGGCCAGTGGGGGCAACTTCAGCGACATACTGTTCGTGGAGGGTAAGCGCAGGGGGTGAGGGGGCCCCGCGGGGAGTGGCACAAAAACCGGTTACACGACGTAGGTATAATAGCTGGCAAAAGGCCCTGCGTGTATAAAAACCGTTTTACGCAACGGGACAGGATAATTGGCGCATGTTCGTCGGACACCAATTTTGTGGGCGCTGTAGCGGGGGCGGGGGGGGCTGTGACACGCGTGTGCATTACCCGTGTGAGAGCACAGGGGCGCTGCTGGGACGGGAGGGGGGCGCAGCAGACGACTGCAGCAGCCCTGTCCCCCCCCCCTCCACCCTGTCGCCGCCACTACCACCTGCAACCTCCCCTTTACCCGGCTTTCTCCTCAACCCCCTCCCTGCCCTCCCTGCCCCCCTGTAACCGGGTGGTCTACTCGGCCCCCCCTCCTGGGCCCCCCCTCCTGCCCCCCACCCCCCAGGCTACACCCGCGACTACGAGGAGCTGTACCTCCGCTCCAAGTTCTGTTTGGCCCCGCACGGCTCTGGTTTCGGAGTGCGGCTGACGCTGGCCATGACTCACGGATGCGTCCCCGTCATTATCCAGGTGGGGGTTAGAGAGGAAGCCAAGGTGGGGGTTAGAGAGGAAGCCAAGGTGGGGGGCCCGAGGCGTGGATACGTGGCCACAAAAAGGGCCGCAGAAGGGGCGGCAGGGAGGCGCCTAGGGTGACCCAGCGGGCTGCGGAGCCACGCTTCAGCGAGTCAGTCACCTTTGGAAGGGGGGAAGTGGCAGGGCAGGAGCTGGGGCAGGAGCTGGGGCAGGAGCTGGGGCAGGAGCTGGGGCAGGAGCTGGGGCAGGAGCTGGGGCAGGAGCTGGGGCAGGAGCTGGGGCAGGAGCTGGGGCAGGAGTTGGGGCAGGAGCTGGGGCAGGAGCTGGGGCAGGAGCTGGGGCAGGAGCTGGGGCAGGAGCTGGGGCAGGAGCTGGGGCAGGAGTTGGGGCAGGAGCTGGGGCAGGAGCTGGGGCAGGAGCTGGGGCAGGAGCTGGGGCAGGAGCTGGGGCAGGAGTTGGGGCAGGAGCTGGGGCAGGAGCTGGGGCAGGAGCTGGGGCAGGAGCTGGGGCAGGAGCTGGGGCAGGAGTTGGGGCAGGAGCTGGGGCAGGAGCTGGGGCAGGAGCTGGGGCAGGAGCTGGGGCAGGAGCTGGGGCAGGAGCTGGGGCAGGAGCTGGGGCAGGAGCTGGGGCAGGAGCTGGGGCAGGAGCTGGGGCAGGAGCTGGGGCAGGAGCTGGGGCAGGAGCTGGGGCAGGAGTTGGGGCAGGAGCTGGGGCAGGAGCTGGGGCAGGAGCTGGGGCAGGAGCTGGGGCAAGCAGCCCCATGTGCCAGCCGGATACCGTTGAGCCCGTTGCGGTCCCTCCTCCACCCCAACCCCCCTCGCCCTCCCCCCCACACCCTCCCCCCCGCCGTCCGCCCGCAGGACCAGGTCTACCAGCCATACGAGAGCGACGGCATCTTGCCGTACAGCCAGTTTTCCATCCGCCTGGCCAAGTCGGACATCCCCCACCTGGTGTCGGTGCTGCGCTCCGTGTCGTCGGGCCGCCTGCGCCGGATGAGGCTGGCCATGGCGCGATACCACAAGTGGGTGGGGTGGGGGGCAGGGGGACTCCAGGGAGGGGGACAGGAGGGGGAGGGGCAGGGGGGCTCAAGGGAGGGGGACGGGGGGGGGAGGAACAGGGAGGGGGGCAGGGGGAGGAGGACAGGCGGGGGGGCAGGGGGAGGAGGACAGGGAGGGGGACAGCAGTGTTCACTCGTGGGGGGTGGCGCGGGAGGTTAGCGAGGCGGGTGGTCTCGGGGGGTCGGGGGCTTGGGTTGGCCGTGCAAGTGCGGTGCCGTACAATCACCGGTGCCTCGGCCAACCCCCCCCCCACCATCACCCCCACCCACCACCACCACCCACCCCGTCCCCCCCGCGCTCTCCAGGGCGTTCCTGTGGGACCCCGCCCTGGGCGGCCGCGCCTACAACTACACCATCAAAGCTCTCAACCAGCGGCTGCACGGCCTGTGGGGGCAGCTGTGGGGGCATGCGGCGGACAGGCGCCGCCGCCTCCACCTGCGCACGGCTTGAGGCGCCGAGGGAGGGTTGTGAGGAAGGCCTGTGGATGCGAGAAAAACCGCGAGGGTGGGGGCCCGAGAAGACCCGGTTACACGACGTAGGAGACGGGCTAGGGTGGGGTGGGGAGGGGGTGAGAGCCGAGAGGGGATGCCGGGCATGAGGGGGGTCGCATGAAGACTCGGGTTACACGACATGGGTAGAATAGCTGGCGCATGGGGTGGCGGGTGGCGGGAAGGCCCGGTGACACTACACCCGAGGGAGGTTGAGAATGGCAGCGGCAGGGACGCCGGCAGCATGGAAGGCCGACATGTACACATGAGCAAAAACGGACTTGCGGTCATGGTCGTTATTTACGCAATGGGTGCAGTCGCGTTGTGGATGCAGTCCCGTAATGGACGCAGTCTCGTAGTGTTGTAGTCTCGTAGTGGATACAGTCGGTAGCGGATATCTGTAGTCCCGTAATGGATTTGCATGATGCGCCAGCTGCCCACCAGCTGTCCACCTTCCTCCCGCCGGTGCGCTAGGGCGGAGGTGTCCCTGTTAAGGGGTCGGCTCGCTGACGTGTCCGCTGCCCGGTAGAACCTTTCTTGCACGGGCGACGTGCTATCTTTCTTTCATCGGAGGCATTTGTCAATTGCTCATACGCTCCGCATCGGAGGTCGGTAACCGGTGACGGGGAGCTACTCGGGTGCCGTCCGGGGTGCCGTGGGGTGGCGCCGCTAGCTGTCGCTCCCACGAGACGTGGTCCTGGAGGCCCTGGGCCAAGCAAGTGTGATCGGTGCAATATATATAGGAAGACCTGGCTTGTTGATTCCACGTTGTAGTACGTAGAGTTAGGCGGTGTCGAGCAGCGACATGCCAATCCAGCTTAGCGGTTCTCCTCTCTCTCCCATTTTCATGTAACAAGCCAGTCGTGTAAGATGTCTCCTCTATGTGGATTAACAGTCTCGATGTCCGAGGCAGTGACATGGGCTACACAGTATGACACAGTGCGAACCAATGCTCCATGCTCTTAGTGATGCAGCCCGCCAACACAAGTAGTACGCTTGAAAGGGATATTTCGGTATCCCGTCCGTGTGATGTGATCCATGTGAAAAACATTTGCACGCCAGCGGCTCGACTAACGAGTAACGACCACAAGTCAACCTGCCCAACCTTCTCGGCGGCAAAACATGCTCCTCAGATACCTCAATGCTAGTTATCAAAAACATTGCCTCGACATCTACTGTTTGGCAGCGCACACGTGGACGGTGCAGCATGCAGATGCACGTTACTCTGGAAACGGCCCACATCACGTGCGCCAAAGTCTTCCCCAAGAGCTATAGTACATATGCAGTAGAATTTGTCTGCACGGTGTCAATTCTACGTTTTATTAGGCTTGCAAAATCCATGTACGGCGGACCGAAGTGCCCCTACGACAGGGACCACCCTCTGACGATGCCTTTCCATCTCCGTTCGAATCTATGCCACCCTTATTGCTTTTGCTGTCAACGATTTGGGCAATTGATATTCTTGCATTTGGTTTAACATCACGAGCGATATGAAGCAGCTGCAGCGTGCATGCCTTCGTCAGCGACACCGATAATTTGTAGCTGAGATATTAAAGCCATCAAAAGCGACGTGATGCCGTCGCAGGAGAGCTCGCGGGCGGGGACAGCTCCCGACGCCGATGGTGGGGCGCCCGCAGCCGAAAGGGGCGCTGGTAAACAGGGGCTTCATCTCAAAAAAAGCCCAACATTGTTGTTTGATATATTGGTAAGTGCATAGTTACAGATAACACATGTAGCTTTAGTAAATATTGTCCAAAAAGCTCGCTCGACGTCCGACTCGGCGTCGGCCAAGGCGGGAGAGCGGTCTCAGGCCTCCCAGCCAATTACCCTTACCTTCCAACTCATCCCCTGACACAGCATTCCATGTGGCAACTGTGCTGCATGCGCGAGTCGTCCCCACCACCGTCACCCTCCGCATGCGATGAAGGGGGTGTACGACGACTGGCCGCAGGAGCCTGGACCGCTGCAGTAACATGCCAACACCACCAAAACCACCAACACCGCCACCACAAACTGGCCACCCACACCAATCCTGAACGCCCTGGTTTCAAACCGGGCGGCACGCCGCCCCCCCAACCTCTCCCTTCACACACCCCGCCACTCACAAGGCCACACCCGCCACCTCGACTGCCTTGGCCCCCTTCCCAGGCCGAGTCAGACAAGGACAAGCAGCAGCGGAAGCTCAAGGAGGCGACGCTCACACATTCCGAACAGCCCTCCGGGCAGACCCGCCGTAGCACCGATCAGCAGCACCACCGTCACCCACAGGGTCCGGAGACACCGGACCAGGTCGCGGAAAGCGCTGGAGACGCTGGGGCTGGTGGTTCCGGAGCGGGTTCCGGTGACGAGCGGGATGTGCCGGCCGGCGATGGCTTTGCCAGCGGCGGCAACGCGCTGTCGCTGGGGCTGCCCAAGGTCTCGGAGGCCGCGGTGTCAGCGTTCACGAGGGAGGGGGGCGGGGCGGAAGCCGGGCCAGAGCAGCAGGCGGCGGGTGAGTGCCGAGGCTGGGGAGGGGGGGGTGAGAGGAAACCCGGGGGGGTGGTGGTGAGAGGAAACCCGGGGGGACTGAGTGGGGGGAGGTGGCGTGGATACCTTTGCACACGACAATGGACGCCGGGGCGGGGAGAGGAGGGGAGGGGCTTTCCTCTCACACACCACCACTATGCTGCCTCCGGCCGTCCGGCCATGACACCCCACCGGCACACATACACACACGCAGGTGGCGGGCTGGTGGGCGGGAGCCCCTCTGCAGGTGCCGGGGCCGTTCCCGACCTGCTCGCTGAGTTCACCCCCCGGGTCATTCTACAGGTGCGGAGCACTGGGGTGGGGGTTGGGGGGGTGATGGCGGTAGTGGGGGTGGGAGTGGGGGCAGCAGTACTGGGAGAAAAGAACGCGCGTGACTTGATAGTGGCTGGCTGGCGCCTTGCCCCTCACTCACATACCTGCTGGCGCGTTGGCAACCCTCCCCCCCTCCCCCTCCCTCCCGCAGGAGCTGCTCGGGGAGCTGTTCATCCCCCCAGAGCGGCTGGCTCGTCAGGGCACGTTCGGCCAGGGGGCCTTCGCGACTGTACAGAGCTGCAGGTGGGAAGTGTGTGGGGGGGGGGGGTTGAGGAAGACCCATGGATGTGGGGGGTGGTGTGAGACCGGTGACACAAATAAACGACAAGATAGATGTGTGGGGGGGGGTTGAGGAAGACCCATGGATGTGGGGGGGGGGGGTTGAGGAAGACCCATGGATGTGGGGGGGGTGCGGGGTAGGGGGGTATGCGAGGAAACCCGTGGGGCGGGAAGGGCGGTCTATACTGGGCGGGAGGGGACCCGGGCAGCTGCGGGAGGTGCAGCGGAGTAGCAGCTGCTGCCTGGAGGGCGCTGTTTCCGAGCAGCTGCAGCAGCAGTAGTACTAGCAGCACAGCAATAGCAGTGGCAGCAGTCAGTCGCAGCAGTAGTGGCAGTGCGCCCTTCCGTCTCCCCGTTCGGCTCATCACCGCGCGCTGATTCCACGACCCCAATCGCGCCCCCCCTCCCCCCCCGCGACCCCTCCTCCCCTCCCAGTCTGGAGGACCCCCACGGCGGCCCCAACCTGCTGGTGGCGGTCAAGTCGCTCAAGCCGGAGGTGCTGGCGGACATGGAGGACCTGCGCCGCTTCCTGCTGGAGGTGGGCGCTGGGGGGGAGGAAGACCCGTGGGGGGGGAGAGGGAGGGATTGCAGGAGGGAGGGGTGGGTGTGAAGACCGGTTAGACCGGGTGAAGGGGGGGAGGGAGGGATTGCGCCACCGTCGGCTCGCCCGGTGGCACCGGCCTGCTGGGGCGGTGACGGTACCTAGAGCGGCTGCTGGGGCGGTGACGGTACCTAGAGCGGCTGCTGGGGCGCAGCTGACAGCGTGCACCCGGGGCCGACACACATGAGTGCGCCCGGCTCCGCTGCTTGTTTGCTTACGTGCTGCTCGCGATGCCCCCCCACCCGCCCCGGTCCACCCGCCCACAGGCCAACCTGGTTCGCAAGCTGCGCCACCCGTGAGTGGGGAGAGGGGGCCCCGTGGAGGGGAGGACAGGCGGGCGGGAGGGGTGGGAAGGAGGCGGCGCCAGGGAGGGGGGCTAGGGGAGGCCAGGGAGCGGGGTCCAGGGAGGGTTGGGGGGAGGTCAGCAGGGGGCTGGCTGCCGTCGTGCCCTTTCCCCCTCTTTGTCGTACTTCCCGCTCCGTGCCCCTGCCCGATCTTCCCCCGGGCCCTTCTAACCCTCCCCCTCTGGCCCCCCCCTCTCGCCTCTCTCCCCCCCCCCGCAGCAACATCGTGTCCATCCACGGCCTGGGCGCCCACGACCTGACCTCCCTGGAGGCCCTCCGCGGCAGTGCCTTCGTGGTGATGGAGGGGCTGGAGGGCGGCGACCTGCGCATGATGGTGCTGCGGCAGGTGGGGGGGGGCTGGCGCAGGGGGCAGCAGGCCGGACCCACCTCGAACCACCCTGAACCACTTCGACCCACTTCGACCCACATCGACCCACATCGAACTACATCGAACTACATCGACCCACTTGTACCCACTTCGAACTACTTCGAACCACTTCGAACCACATCGAACCACATCGACCCACTTAGACCCAATTCGACCCGCCCAGTCAGACATGCAGCCAGTCATCCATCGACCCGGGCAACTGGCGTCCTCCTGCCGCACCACCTGTCTGCACACCCGCCCCGTCCGAAGGCGCCTCAGCGCTCCCGTGGCAGCGCCTGCCGTACAGTGCCTTCCCGCGGACCCACCCGTGTGTGTTTTTATTGTGTGTTTCTTCCCTCTGGCCCCTCCCCCTCACCCCCCCCCGCCAGATGACCGCCCGCACCCCCGCCTACTCCCGCCTGGACGCTCTGCGGTGGTGCCTGCACATGTCCGCCGCCTGCTCCTACCTCCACGACACCTGCCGGCCCATGGTCATCCACCGGGACCTCAAGCCGGAGAACGTGATGCTCACTGGGGGCGCAATTGACAACCGAGTGGTGAGGCCCGGAGGGGTTTTAGGGGGGCCGGGGTGTGTGCAGGCTGGGAGCTGAGGCGACCCGCCAGGGCCCCAAACCCAACCGACAACCGAGTGGTGAGGCCCAACCAATCCAACCGAAGTGATCCGGCATGCACGCCGCGCGCCCGCAAAGTATTCGTCAGTTAGTTAGTTTCTGCGCTCCGTTTCTATGTCGTGTAACCGGGTCTTCTCGCACACACACACGCACACACAGGCCAAGATCACCGACTTTGGGCTGCACAAGCGCGCCCGCTACAGCCGCACCGAGGACGTGCTGATCGCCGTGACCAACGAGTGGAGTACCCACGGCGGCAGCGTGTACCGGGGGGGCCGGCGCGCGCCCGCGGACACCTCGACGTACGGCGGCAGCGTGATAGACGCGTCGTACTACGGAGGCAACGCGTTCAAAGGTGGGTTCGACCTGGCGGGAACGGGGCCGGGAAAGCGGAGGAGCGTGGGTTGGAGGGGCGGCAGCGGGGTGGCGTACCAGTCCGAAGGCCGTGAACCCCTCGGACATCGCGAAACACACACCCACACATCCGCACATCCCGCTGCTCCCCCCTCCCCCCTCCCGCCCGCCCGCCTGCGGTTTTCCTCGCATCCACGCGTCTTCCTCGAAACCCGCCCGCCCGCCCGCCCGCAGACAACGCCTCCATGCACCGGGGCCTGGGCGGCAGCGTCCACAACCGCAGCTCCAGCGCCCACTACGCGGCGCTAGCGGCTGCTGGGCTCGCGGCGGCTACCGGGGCCGCGGAGATCCCCGCAGGGAGGTTCGGGTATAGCGGCATGCCCGCACCCACCGCCGCCGCCGACGGCTCCAGGGAGGCGGATGCGGACGGCGTGAGTGGCCTGACCGGCGGCGGCAGCGGCGTCCACGGTGGCAGTGTCCCCGGGGACAGCATGCGGGCGGGGTCGGAGGCGGCGGCGGAGCTGGGCATCAACAACAACGGCAAGGTCACCGAGCGCGAGCGGCCGTACCTTCTCGCGTACGACAAGCGGTACGACACGGTGCAGGGCGGCAGCAAGTTCAGCAGCACCACCGACCTGCCCGCGCTTCACGAGGCGGCGGTGGCGGCGGCGGCGGCGGCCTCGTCCGCGCTCCTGGCCGCAACAAGGAACCCCTCCGGCAGCGGCGGCGGCGGCGCCCAGTCGCAGTTGAGCCCCTTCAGCGCCGCGGCGACTCGTGAGAACCCCGGAGGCGACCTGAGCGGTCGGGGGAGACCGGGGGCCCCGCCGTGCCCCCCGCTGATGCTGCCCAGCCACTCGGGCCCGCTACAGCTGCCCGCCGGCTGGTCCCCGCCCAACGTCGTCCCCCCGGCCGGACTGGAGGAGTCGGTGCACCGGAAGATGCTGGCGCTCATTGCGCTGGAGACGGCGGCGGCGGCCGGCGCCGCCACCGCCGCCGCCGGCGCCGGCGCCGCCGTCCCTGGCGGCGGCGGTGCGGGTCCCAGCCCCGCCGGCGCCGGCGAGACGCCCTTCTCGGTCACTGAGTTCGTCCGCGCGGCAGCCGCGACGGTGCCTGCTGACGGCACGGGCCCCTCCGCCATCATGCTGATGCGCTCGATGTCGATGGCGCTGCAGCAGCAGCGAGAGCAGGAGCTGCCGGCCGCGGCCGCCGCACCCGCTGCAGGCATACCGGCGACTTCAGCAGGGGTGGGGATCAACGCCGCCTCGGCTCCCAGCGCCCGTGTCGCGCGACCCGGCTCCACCGCCATGAGGACTGTGCCCGAGGACGTCCGGTTGAGCATGGACCAGGGGGGGCCGGGCGGGGCCAGGCAGGGGGGCACCTCGCCGGGTCGTACCTCGGCGCCGCCCGCCTCCGCAGCCGCCAAGCGAATGGCTGTGGCTGCCAGCCGGAGGGAGCGGGTGGCGGCGGCGGCGGCGCGCATGGCGGACGCCACTCGGCAGGTGCGGGGGGCGGGGGGTAGGCGGGGGGTGGTGTTAGGGTTTTTTTCTATGCAGGGAGGTGAGGGAGCTGCGCGTGCCGTCACATCCTCAGCCTCATGAGGGGCGTATCCGTACCTGGTGGTGCCGTGTTTGCTGGAGCTGACCCCCTCAACCCCGGCTCCCTCACCCCCGGCTCCCTCTGTTCGCAGGTCGGCAGCCTCATCTACATGGCCCCCGAGCTGGTGTTGAGCGGCAGCTACAACGAAAAGGTCGGGAGGGGGCGAGGGGGGAGAGTGGACCGGGGGGCAACAGGGGCGGAGGGGTAGAGGCGGGGCGCCCCTCGCGCTGCTGCATAGCGGGTCGCAACCAGCTGGGGCAGCGGCGCTACCGAAACAGGCCGTGAGAGCGTCATCTTCCCCACACCCCAACCCCCACTGGTGCAGGTGGACGTGTTTTCCTTCGCCGTCATCGCATACGAGCTCTTCACGGGCAAGCTGCTGGCCATGAAGGTACTCGCGGCGGCTGGGAAGGCAAGGGCGGGCAGCAGCAGAGGGGCCAGCAGCAGGGGCGGGGGGGAGCAGCGGGGAGCGAGAAGACCCGGTTACACGACACAGGAAACGGAGTAGCAGGGGGTCAAGCAGCAGGGGACAAGCAGCAGCAGCAGGGGGCGGTGGGCGGTGCGGCTGTTCCGGGCCCTAGGGGCTCCGAGCGGAAGGACCCCTCCGTGGACCCGCCTCCTTCCCCTCCCTCCTGCCCCCCACGCAATCCAGTTGTCACGCAGCCCAGGCTACTGTTTGTTGACCCGGGGTCTATCCTGTTCAGTGTAATCCCGCCCCACCGCCACCACCACCGCCGCCGCCACCGCCGCTGCGCAGGTGGCCAACGACTACGCATTCCAGCAGCAGCAGCAGTCGCAGGGGGGCCCCAAGACGGGGGTGGGCGGCCTGCCGCTGGCGGAGACGCGAAGCGCCGAGGAGGATGCGGAGGCGGGCGTGATGGCTTACGTGATGCGCCGGAGCAACGGCGCCCGGGAGGCGCTGCCCAGCTGGTGGCCCGCGGAGCTGAGGTCCCTCATCGGGCGCTGCTGGGCGCAGGACCCCGAGGAGCGACCCAGCTTCTCGCAGGTCAGGCGGGTGGGCGTGAGGGGGCGCCTGGGGGTGAGGGGGCGGGTGGGGGGGGTCGAGGGAAACCCGTGGATGTCCGAAAAAACCGTTTAAAGAGAAGTTTTGAGATGCATGCTGGAGAACTGGGTTGGGGATACGAAAGCCGAAGGTCGTAATATGACCTTTGGCGGCTAAGCTATATCGGCTACGGTGAGACGAAAAGGAGCGAGGACCCCACGCGACGCACGTAAAGTTTGCGCAGAATCGGTTTTGGGCCCTAGCAGGAAAACTGTGGGAGTGGGTGCGCTATGGGAGAGCGGCCATCGCGGTCCGGTCCCAGTCCCAGTCCTATTCGGAGTCCCAGTCCCGACGGGTGGGGGGGAGGGGCCGGGTTTAGGGGTGAGGTCCGGTCCTGGGGTCGGGCAGTGCGGCATCCCAGCCCTCCTCCCCTCACACACGCGCACCCCGGACGAGCGCTTCACTCCGGCCGCCTCAGTTCCTCATCCCTCCCTCACCTCCCTCACCTCCCTCACCCCCCTCACCTCTCCCGCTGCCCCCCTGCTTCCCTCCTCCTCGGTTTCGGTTCCCTTCCGGCCACAGATCCACCGCGAGCTGAAGCGCATGCAGCAGCAGGGCACCCTCATGGAGATGGACACCCGGGACCCGCTGCGGGGGACCGGATGCGGATGTGTGGTCAGCTGAGACCACCGCCGGGGCCGGGCCGACCCGGCTGCACAGGTGCGCTGAGCGCCGGCTGGGCGGCCGTCGGGGATCCCAAGGATCCGAGGGATCGGAGGGTCGGAGGAATGAGGGCCAGGTGGAGTGGCGCAAGAGATGGGGCAGGAGGTGGGGCGGGGGTAAGCCCTCACCGCGCTCACCGACCCTGACGACGGCTTCGAGTAGGGGGGGGGCGCACCGCCTGGCACCCGTGACTGTCTGTGTTGTGTGGCATGTAGGCGTGTGTTTTGCAAGGATTTAAATGCGGGGCCGCTGGCAATCAGAAGCAATGCTGCTTCTGTACTTGCGGTTTGTTACGGTGTTTGCGGTTTGTTACCGTATGCCGCGTCGTGCCAGCCATCGGCATGACGCAGAAGGCGCGGATTTGGATTCCAAGAAGAGTGTAGCCCAGATGTTGGATCCCAGTGGGGGAGTGAGCACCCACCTGCTTGCTGTCTAATTCATCCAGCTATCTGTCCAGCTAGCTGGGCGGGGCGACCGGAAGTGCGCCCGGGAGTCAGGCGCGGTTGGTTGGGCGAGGGCGGGTGAGAGGGATATAACACAGTACATCAAGCTAAAACATCGTCTGCGAGCGTGCTCCGTGGTGGTCTTGAGTGTTGACCAGATTTCATGTTTGGTCCTGAACGTCGGAGAGATGAGTAAGCGGTCCAGCGGGGGCTCTCCTTTTTTTCGCGGCTTCCAGCTAGCGGACGTGTCAGGGTGTCGATTCAGGTTTTAGCCACCGCCTCAGGATATCGTGTCCCCGGTGGCTGCTCGTACGTAGTAGCACTATCTTGTGGCTGTGTTACCGTATCGTATTAATGTCGTACATCCTGTAAAGCTATGCAGCTGACCGTGTATGTGCTTTTTCGGTCAGTGGACACCTGCCGAGTGAAGCAGGCCCAACATGAGGCGCTTGCCTCCCCTAGGGTGCCGTGTATTGCTGCTGCTTGGACGCGGAGGAAGTCGATAGCTAACG
Organism: Yamagishiella unicocca; assembly: GCA_003116995.1. Taxonomy (NCBI): domain Eukaryota; kingdom Viridiplantae; phylum Chlorophyta; class Chlorophyceae; order Chlamydomonadales; family Volvocaceae; genus Yamagishiella; species Yamagishiella unicocca. Next base: position 316,434 of record BDSL01000089.1, read on the forward strand.
CGATGCAACACCAGTTTGCAAGTGCGTTTCGATGTGCTCGGAGCGGGGCAGGGCCTCAGGAAGGAAACGTAACTTCCTGTGGAGTCAGCCCTGCATTGAGTGGTTGGGAGTTTATGGCAGTTCATGGTGGTGCTCGTCGATGCCGGCGTCGGGCATTTCTTTCGTGATCTCACTCGCATGCTGTTTTTGTGTGCCCAATTGCTTGTTGGCCACCGGGGTGTGGCAGGTGCTAATGCCTGATGTCCATGATGCATGCCGCTGTACTCGGTGATTGTTTAGGAAGCATGTCGTGATCTTTGCTGCTTCATGTAATGATCTTTGCCGCTTCATATTATGATCTTTGCTGCTTCATGTAATGATCTTTGCCGCTGCGGCCAGCAGGTGCCGTAGGCGGGTCATAATGGTTAACAACGGTGCACCACTTCCCGCACCATTGTTGATTACCACCCAGGTGCAGTCATGGGCTCCAGGGTGGGCATGATGTGAGGACAGCCGCAAGCTAGGGTGCCGCGCTTCGTGTCAGCGGAGTGTGCGAGATGCGAGGCAAGCGCTGCTATGCAGTACGATCCCTTACGTGGACATCCACTCTGCTGAGCGGTAGGGATCGGTAACCATCTGCTGAGCCACTCCATGTTGTGTCAGCACACAGCTCTCACACTGGGTACCGACAGGGCGAGTCAGGGCGGGTCTAGGAGTTCTGAGGCTCCGAGACGACTGCTGACGCAGCCGGATTGCTCTGATTGCCCCACCCGACCCAGTGCGATTCTACGAAGCACGTGAGACAACCCCTCCGAGCGCGCCGAACGGTCCTTTCTGCCTGCCCCTGCCTGCCCTAACCACCCCCCTCGCTCAAAGCACAGGTCGCGTCAGGGAACTGCCGTCGACGCAAGGAAGAAGCGCTGCGTGTTACCTGTTGTAACGCAGAAATCCCGATGTTGCATATGAACAACCCGACGCGCGTTGCCTCGCCAAATCCACGTCGTGTTCGGCATGCAAGCGTGCATGGCCTTGCTTCCAAACGCCGCATCATCATAGTTTTCAGCATTGAGTCGGCTTCCCAGTTGTTCAGCCCCTTGCAGGCAGTGTTTGCTGCGCACTAACACAATTCGAGTATCATGAACCCTGGTTGCATGGAATGCCTCCTGCAATCATCTCTTGACCCTAATACAATTGCTTCTGTGATGCTTCGTGGCCCCCTCGCATGTAAGAGACGCCAGCTCCTCTCTAGCTTCAACAGGTGCACTATATCCACAACGTAGTGCCAGCGTCGAACTGAAGAACCAGCATAAAATCCGGTTAAGCGTCGATTTATCGGTAGGCTGTTCATCACCTCTTGAGCGCGGAGCGCAATTGATAGAAGCCGACAAGCCGAGAGATATAAAAATGTCAGGATGTAATTATTTTTGCGCAATCTAATTCAGAGCATTAACGCTGGATGCTTGGCAAAGGTTTAATAGAGGACCGAAACGAAAAGCGGTATACCCCGTGTACGGCAGTGCCCGACCCCCCATTCAAGGTCCTTGCCCGGCCTGCTGGGCTTTAAGGCTTGATAGGCAGGACGGCAGGATGGCGCAGGAATGGGGCCTCTGCCCTTCGCTGAGGCGTTATTCCAGACCGTTAGTGGCCTAGTGGCCAACCCTTCGCAGCAATTTTGTCCCGAACAGGTCAGCTCGTGCTCGGCCCTTTGCTTGCGCATGATCGCCCTGGCCACCCACTGACATTCTAAACTTCTTCTATATTTACAGCTTCTGTCACTTTTTGGGAGCTCCGCAGCCGTCCTGCTGCTTCACGCGACGACAAGCGCCATTGCTTCAGGTCCCAACAGCCCTGACCTCCCTGCACGCAAGCGTCTCGCAGCCCTAGCATACTCACATATAGCAGACTCGCCAGCTTTTGGCACTCTCCTATTTCAGGCGTTCACAGTCTGCGTCTCAGCAGACAGCCGGTTTTTCCTTGACCTCGCTGAGGTCTTAGACCTTTCGACACCCGAGCAGCTCCTCAACCTAGGTGTTACCGCATACCATCTTCCTGGCCTTTCTTCGAGGCAGCAAGGTACGTCCGCAGCCTTGACTCTCTTAGATCGGTCCTTGTTTTGGGGACAGTTTTGGCTAAGCGTATTATCATGCATGTCGGACTTGTACCATAACATTGGGGTCTCAGACGAATGGATGCAGCATGCGCTTTGGAATGTTTCGCCTGCCAACAAAATTGAGCGGGCTCACCGGCACCCCCTGCAGGCCTTGCTGTCGTGCGGGCAGCACTTGCTAGCCCGCAGGCAGCTTCAGCACGCTTGTCATCTTTACAGCTTCCGAAGCTCACTGCGTTGTTGGCAGCTGAGCGGCAGCAACTCGGCGGCCTAGCCGCGATAGCACAGCAGATCGCTGAGGGCTCGGCGCCGCGTGGATCCCCCGTCCACGCTGCGCTGCTAAGCCCTCACGCGTCATTAGTAGATCCTTTCGACAGCGAGAGCCAAAGCTTCACTTCCGGAAACTTTGCCGGCATGGCTGCAGTGGCCGCCGGTGCTGCGACTGCGGCCGCGCAGAGTTTCTTGGCGGGACATGAGAACAGCCTCGCGGGATTGATGCAGGAATTGGGTTATGGTGTGACTACCGATGATGTCTGCTTTAAGGCCCTCATGCGGCATCTGCCGGAGCCCCCCTCCGAGCAGGCCGTGGCTGACGTGCTGGTGTTGATGGCGCGAACACACACGGGACTGAAGGAGCCGCAGCCCGGCCTACAGTCAGCGCTGTGGATGGCGCTAGGGCTTGGGCCACCACCACCTGATGCAGCTGCGCTTACGACATGGAACTGGCCCTTGGTGGTTGACTGCCTGAAGTCCCATCCGCCAGGGCAGCCAAGCAGGCTGAGCTGGGCCAAAGTGGCTGAGTGCTTGGACAGTGAGCGATCGCTGCTGCCTGATGGGCCGGCATTCACTCTACTTGCCTCGGCCTACCGCCGCGGCTCTGGCGATCAATTGCCCGTTGGTGCCCTAACCGGCCGGATGTGGAAGAATCCAGGGTGCCAGCTGTCAGTGCTCAAGCTTGCAGCAGCCGCCTCGCCTGAGGTGTTTAGCTTCGATAGCTCCAAGCGCCTAGTGACCCCGTTGGACGGTATGAGCATAGCATCGCTGAGCCCCAACCGCGCATGGGCTTCCGTCGACCTTCTGCAGGTACGCACAGGCCTACTAGACGTTGTCTGTTTAATTCTGCCCACCCGTGGGCAGAAGGGCAGTTACATCAACGGCACTGGGCATTCAATTTGTACCATTGACACTGGGTCGCTCTTGATGGAATATGGTCGGCACGCTTGCACCGAGTCTACCTGGCCCTGAAATGCCTTGGGATCTAATGGGTTGCGAAATTAATAAATTCTGGTGCGCCCTGATGATGGAATTGCGTCCCATTAGCCTGACCTTAATGGGATTTTGTTACATGCAGGCCTTGTGCATGTTAATGGAGGGGGCAGCGTTGGTGGGGCCAGCACGTGACGTGTTGCAGCAGCCCGCTGCGTCCTGCCCAGACCTGCTCCTGATCACGATTGCGGAGACGCGCACAACGTGGAACCTGCTACAGCGGGACGTCTTTGCGGCATTGCTGCCGCCGCACGTCACCATGGCGGCGGTGATGATGCCAGCGCAGCCCCCAGCTGGCACAGGCGCCGCCAACGGCAAGCGCAGCCGCGAGCTGCTAGCACGAGTGTGGTCAGCAGCTCCACCGGAGGTCCTGCTGGACCTCCTCATCGAGTTGTACGCGCAGGATCCCACGCACATGACCCCGCGGATTGCCAAAGTCTGCATGGAGCTAGGTGTGCTGCCCCAGGTACGTCGTTTGGTAATGGCAGCCAGGTCAAGTAATATCCTGCCCCAGAGCGGTTCATTCTTGCACTTGCGGAACACCAGAGGGCATACTATGGTGTTATTTACGTGCCTTCGTAGGTGTTGGCTTCGACGCCTGTGCCCTTCGCCCTGGAGCTGGCGTCCTTCGCGAGCGGCACTGGCATGGTGAACCTGGAGGCGTGGCTGTCGGACTACTGTAACCGTGACTCGATGACGGCGATCCCGGCCATGCTCCGTTACGTGATGGACAAGACGTCCGACCCTTCGGCGGTTGCAACGGACGGGGCTGCGGGAGCGCCTGGGGCCAGCAGCGAGCTGAGGCGCGGTGTGCCTCTGAACGCCGACGCTGCGCGCGCCTTCCTCAAGGTGCTGCAGGCCTCAGCGCAGGGTCTTCCCGTGGAGATGCTGCGAGAGCTGCAGGTGCGACAGGAGCGGACGGGGGTTGCTGTGAACCTGGCTTGCACGCACCTTAACCCCCTTCGCCCTGCGCACATATGTTTCAAGTAGCCGCCTCGTTTTCTGGGCACCGTTTCGAGACAACGTACCTGCCCGTTGCAGGCTGTCCAAGCGAGCGTCGCAAAGCAATTTCCGGCGCTTGCACCGCACATTACGGCGGTGTCGACGCCTGACACTTTCGCCAGTGATGTGGAAGAGGAAGCCAACAGCTATTTCCAGGTAATCGATCAAGCTCCTCGCACTTGCTGGGCTTACATGGCTGGCCACGCCCTGACGTTTACTTTACATCGCAATGCAGGCCATCTACAACGAGTCACGGCCCATAGAAGAGATAATCGCTCGCATGCAGGCATACAAATCCTCGCCCAACCCCCGCGAGCAGGTGCGGTGTGACGCGGAAAGCGCTATGCAGTCGACCATTCCGTATGATCGTTGTGGTGAAGTTCTAAGTTGCTGGTGGGGACAATGTGAACGGTGCGCAGGAGGTGTTCGCCTGTATGATCCACAACCTCTTCGATGAGTACCGCTTCTTCGCGCGTTACCCGGATCGGGAGCTGCACATTACGGCAGCACTCTTCGGCTCGCTCATCAAACACGGCTTGGTCAGCAGCATCACTCTGGGCATGGCACTTCGCTACGTGTTGGATGCCTTGCGGAAGCCGGGCCCATCGAAGATGTTCACCTTTGGGCTTGAGGTGAGCGCAAACATCCTTGCATTTAAGAGGCTGGTCCCGATTGCTGAGCCAGGGGGCATGGACACCCAGGATCCTTAGAGAGATTGTGCCAACCTTGGTTTGGCTACCGCCGGGAGGGCGGTAAAATCTGATGTCGCCTCTCTTATTCGCTGGGCTGCTCGTTTTGCGCCGCTTGCACAACAACGTGCAGGTAGCAGTTTGATCCCACCTGAAAGCGGCATGGGCTGTGATGCTGCTGTTGGAAATGTGGCGGTCAAACGGAGTGCGCCATTCGTTGATTCCCTGTGACGCTCCTCGCAGGCGCTGCGGCAATTCGCGCACATGGTAGCACCCTGGCCGCAATTTTGTGCGGCCCTGCTGGCGAATCCGCAGCTGCGCGAGGCGGACCCGGAGCTGTACGCGCGTGTGGAGCAATCCCAACAGGCAGCTGGAACAGGCGCTGCGGGCCTTTCGTCGGCTGCTGCTGCTGTGAGTGCCGCCAGTGGGCCGCCGGGCGCCCCTGCCGCGTCAAGCGACCAGGTCCGGCAGCAGCAACAGCAGACCCAGCAACAGCCGGGTGCAAGCGCGGCGCCCGAGACCAACTCTCAGGGCTCTTCGCGATTCTTGAACCTCCAGCCTGCGGATGGGGCAGGAACCGTTGGGCATGGAACGGAAGCGGATACAGCGGCAAGCACGACGGTCGCCGGGACGGCGCGCAACCCTAAAGACGCAGGTTCTTCGGGCCGCCCTGTCCTGGGCGGCGGGGCTCCTGCTGCTGTAGCGGGCGGAGTAGAGCCTCCTGTAGTAGGTGGCGGCAAGGTTGGAACACGGGAGGTCAACAACGGCGTTGGCTTGGCCCCTGGCCTAGCACCTAGTGGGACCGGACCCCCGGCGGTCTCAGCTAGCTCTACAGCGCCAGCAGCTGGTCAGGCACCTCCTAGCAACACAAGTCTCTCGATGGGTGAGTGCGTCGGACCCCTTGACTTAAAAGCAACGCAGCGTTAGGTCCTCTGCGTCGGTGCCCCTCAATTCGTCTGATCCCTCGTTTCCTAACCTGGCGTCTCATAGGCGAAGGAGATGGTGCGGGCATGAACTTGGCGGCTCAGGTAGCGGCGGCCTCGCTGGCAGCACCGATGGGCCCGTCTCTGGCAGCGCTCGTCAATACCGAGAGCCTGGAGAGCGCGGCTGACAAGTATCGCGACTTCCAGGAGCCCCCTGAGGCTGTTGCTGACAAGTAGGTGTTGAGCCCGGGGCGCATTGTGTATTGAACCTCGCACGGTAACGCCTTATTGTGGTAGAAGTGCAACCGAGAGTAACCTCTCCTCTTCCCTGCCCCTTATCACTGGCAAGTACCTCCCTTCGCGCTGCCCTGAGAAACGAATGTGCCAACATACGTGCATTGCCTGGCATTCGTGTGCGCGTAGGCTGCACTTCGTAATGAATAACATCACAAAGGACAACATGGAGTCCCGGAGCGTGGAGATTCGTGACCGCGTGTGGCCGGACTACCTACCCTGGTTCGCCAACTACATGGTCGTCAAGAGAGCGGCACAGGTGGGAATATTGTATGCAGAAGCACGACACAATGCTGCTTGAACAAGCCAGGAATGGGTGAGGAAGGATGAGGAAGTCCTGGCTTGGAGCGGGTGGAGGCGAATCGGCTGCACAAGTTTGGCATAAAAATGCGGTCCTCGAGGTTTCACTTCTTGCAAGGGAGCGACAGCCAATCTTGCCACCGCGTTCCTCCCTACCTGGCCTGCAGGAGGCTAACTACCATATCCTGTACGTTTCTCTCCTCGACCATCTAAGCGACCGGGAGCTGTACCGCCTCATGGTGAAGACAACCATGTACTACGTGAAGGCAAGTGTGTTTGTGCGGTCGGGGCATTTCTAGGCGCCCCGCGTCTCGTGAAGCCTTCCCTGCTGCATTACGTGGCGATCACCATTGGCGTTTGATGCAATGGTGCATGCCACCGTGTCCTTTCGCAGGTGCTGCTGTATTCGGAGCGCATCTTGAAGGAGTCGAACGATCGCGCGTTGCTGAAGAACCTGGGTACCTGGCTCGGCCTCCTGACATATGCACGGAACAAACCCGTGCTCAGCCGCGATCTGGAGCTGAAGCAGGTCATTTGCGAGGCGTACCAGCGCGGCCGCCTTATCGCGGTGCTGCCGTTCGTGCAAAAGCTTCTGGAGGGCTGTCGCCACAGCCGCGTTTTCAAGCCTACCAACCCCATGGTGGCTGGTATCTTGTCGCTGCTGGCGGAGCTGCACGCCATGAAGGTACAGGGGCACCGGGGTTGTACTTCAGCTGTTACATGAAAGAACGGAGGAAGCAACTAGCCATCAGGAGGGGCACACTGTCGATCCTAAGCGCTTCCTAAGTGCGTGCGTGGCACGCCGTTAAGCAACTCATTGGCACCTTCCCTTGTATGGCAACATTCACGACAATGCTCCCCGCTTTCCCATGAATTTGTCCAGGGTCTGAAAATGAACAACGCTTTCTCAATCGAGCTAATCTTCAAAGCGTTTGGCCTCAGCCCGCATGATGTAAAGCCGGCTGACACGCTGAAGACGCTGCCGCGAGAGCGCATTACAAATCCGGACTGGCAGCTCGAGCAGTTGCCTACGGAGATGCAGCCACAGGCCGTGCCGGACGGCTCAGCTGGTGCCTCGTCGTCCTCAGGGGTCTCGGGCGTTGGCAAGTCCAGCGTGCCGTCGTCTCCAGCTCCACCGTCTGCACATTCGGGGTTGATGCCGCCATCATCACCTGGCCCGATGTCGGGCATGGGTTTGCGCTCGTCCACGGGCGCTCAGCTGGTGCCTGGCGCTCTGGCACCGGGCTCTATGGACTCGGGACCGAAGGGCATGCCTTTGGGCGGCGCGCCCCAGCAGGAGCAGCAGCAGCCGATGCCATACGGCATGCCTGGCGGGCCGCCCATGAGCGGAGCTGTCGGCGCAGGCGGAATGCAGCCGGGCGGTGTGACACCTGCTGCCGCTGTGGCCGCCGCAGCTGCCGCCGCCCGGGCCCCCGGCATGTCCGGTGCGCCCGGCCTGCCGCCCGATGCTGGCCTGTTCGCCAACCTGCACCAGCACGTCATCATCAACCCGTCGCTGGGCGACATCGGCGAGCGCCTGGTGCTGAAGCGCCATGTGCCGGCAGCCGTGGACCGCGCCATCGGGGAGATCATCACGCCCGTGGTGGAGCGCAGTGTGACCATTGCGTGCTACACCACGTACGAGCTGGTGCTGAAGGACTTCGCGGGTGACGGTGATGAGACGCGGCTGCGCAAGGCGGCGCACCTCATGGTGTCGTCGCTGGCGGGCTCGCTGAGCCTGGTGACGGCCAAGGATCCCCTGCGCATTTCGCTCACGAACCAGCTGCGCCAGATGCTGCAGGTAGGGCTCACGCGTACTCCTTGCTCTTGACCCGGTGCTTTAATCGGTCATTTTCTCTTGCGTTGACCTATGCGGGGCTAGCAAGCCGCACACGAGTTATGGTGCTGCGTGGGCGGCTGTGGCCGGCCACATCGACTACCCTGTTGGCTGTCTGACAGCGACCCTGTAACCGACCCTCTGCCCCTCCAGGCCCAGGTGGCGGACACGGCCATGTTGGACCAGATCATCAGCGTGCTGGTGACGGACAACCTGGACCTGGGGTGCACCCTCATTGAGCGTGCGGCCACCGACAAGGCCGTCCGGGACATCGACAAGAGCCTCCAGGTACTGCGAATGCGTCGAAAGCGAAGCGCGCAGGGATGGGATTGCACGGTGACTTCAAGTTGACCTCTGTATGCGTCCGGCCTGTAGTTTGGCCGACAGCACTTTGTGTTGCATACCCCAACGAAATGTGGCAACCCAGCAGCCCGGCTAACTGATGTGTGGTGTGTCCGCCACTCCAGGCTGCGTATGAGGAGCGCGTGAAGGCCCGCGCTGCCGGCAAGCCGTGGGTGGACGCCGCCGCCTTCCACTCGGCCGGCTCGCGCTTCCCCGGCAGCCTGCCGGAGGGCCTGCGCCCGCGACCTGGCGGCATCCAGGCCCACCACGTGCGCGTGTACGAGGACTTCACCCGGATCCCCCGCACCCCGCCCGTCTTGGCGCCCCCTGGGGCCCCGGGTGCAGTGCCGGGCGCCCCAGGCGCGCCCCAGGCGGCAGGCGGCGTGCCAACCGCTGGCGCCGTGCCGCCCCCTCCACCGGGTGGGGCCGCGCGGCCGCCCGGCTCGTACCCTGCAGGAGCTCCCCATGGCTCATTCCAGGTACTGCTTGCGCCGAACCGCTGGCCAGTAGCCGCAAAGCGCGTCACTGCGATTGGGGCCTCAGTTCCTTCCTGCCTAGCTCCAAGCGTGTTTTGTTGTTTTTATTGCTCGGCTTTATGGCTCAGCAGTGTCGTTTACAGACGCGGACTGTGGGTGCAATGGTAATGTCTGCCTCTGCGTTCATTGCCTGCAGGGCCTGGATGCGTTGGTCGCGGCTGCTGGCGGCGCCGACAAGTCCTCTGGCGCGATGGATGTCCGGTCGGACGCTGCGGCGGCTGCAGCGCTGCTAGATCGGTACCTGCTTTGGCAGCAAGCTGTGGACGCTGCTGTGGCAACCAAGGAGGCAAACCCATCGGCGGATCATTCGGATCTGCAGGTCCGTTGCTCGGGGGGCCCAAAGGGGATGATGTTGGTCGGTGAAATTCCAATCAAGCGCGAGCGCACTTCGTCTTACGAGGATGTGGCATGCGTACACAGAACACGTGCATGAATGGCCGCACTGCAATTCTTCGCTAGATCCACGCCTAGTTGTTACAATATTTGGGCGCCCAACAAGAAAAAATCTTAGCTGCTGGACACGCGTGCGTGCAGCTAAGGCCCAGGTTCTGTGCAACTGACGTATGCGAACTCGGCACTCACATGGTGGTCCCTTGGCCGCCGCAGGCCCTCCTGGCGGAGCTCAGCGAGGCGCTTAGCACGGGTGCAGCGGCTCCGGAGGACGCGGCTGCCTTCTTTGCTCGCCGCATCCTGAAGCACCTCTACGACTCAGCAGCGGCTGCGTCCGGGTCTAAGCTGTCGATTTCGTTCCACGGCGCCTGCCTGGAGCTGCTGAACAGCTCTGTCCCCGGGGGCCGCGTCGTCAACGAGCTGACGGTGGCGTACCTGGCTGCGGACGACGAACGCAAGTTCGGTCCCGCGCTGTTCGAGATGCTGCTGCGGCTGCGCTTCTTGAACCTGTCCGACCTGGACGCCTACCTGTCCAAGCTGCTGCAGACGCCGGCGTCCCGGACGCAGGTGCGCACGCGGAACACGGTTGGTGCGGCCGGCACTCGTTGCACCTTGATCGGCATCGTTTCCGGCCTCACCCACCTCGTAAAGTGCAAGTAAACCCTCCAAACAATTCACGGAATGCGGACCCGCATGCATGCGTTTTTCCCCCCCCCCCTTGTATTTGCCCATATAGCCATGACGTGTAACCGGCTTGTACGCCACCGTTTACCCCACCCCCTTCGTTTGCGACGGCTGCAGGCCGTGTCGGACCTGATCTTCTTCCTGTTGCGCGCCATGACGCTGCGGGACGGCGTCGTGGTCTTCACGGACGTGCCGCTAACCATGGAGCTGCTGGGACGCATGGCGGTGGCCAACCCGCCGCTAGCCAACCTGGTGGAGGCGGCACGGAAGGTGCGGCGCGGTTGGGTGCTATGGGAACGGAAGCTGGGTATGACGACAGCGACTTGGCATCCTGCCGGGATCGCCCTCAGCCCACAGCTCGTTTCCTTTTGCGCCTGAATCTCACTTGCGCTCGTTCTTGTTGGCCGGTATGCAGGCCGCTGTGGCACCGGCGCTCAGCCGCTCGCCGGTGGAGATCCCGAACGCGGTGCGCGAAAAGGCCTCAGACCCGCCTGGCCTGCGCGACCAGACCCTGAAGCTGTTCGAGGAGTGGGTGCACCTGCTCAACATGCACGCGGAGGACAAGGTGAGAGCTTGTATGGTGGTAGGGTGACTAGAAGGCGTCCGGATGACGTATGTAAGGGAGCGCCCGGCATGCTAACCGGCCCTGCTGACTCCCTCCCTCCCGATCCTTGCACGTGTGGCCGCCAGGCGCTGTTCGGCTTCCTGACGGGCCAGGTGCGGGCAGCCGGAGTGCTCAAGATGGACGAGACCACCGACCGCTTCCTGCGCACGCTCACCGAGCTGGCAGTGGCGCACTGCCTCGCGTCGGCGGAGGCGGCTGCAGCCGCTGCGGCGGCTGGTGCTGGCGCTCGCCCCGAGGCAGCAGGCTCTGGTCCGCTGAGCTTCATTGCCACGGATGCCCTGGTGTCGCTGGTGGCGGCTCTGGTGGTTCAGCTCAACGGCGGCGAGACCCTGTTGAACAAGTAAGGCAGCGGAGCTTTGTTTCTTCGTTGTGGCGTTGCGGTGTGGGCCTTGCCCCACCAACCGACCGAGGCATTTCCTTGCGCCGCGCGGGATCCTCGTTTCCGTTAATAGCCTAGAAGCCCCCTCCGAATGAGGCGTCGACCTACGATCTCCGACTTACGTTTTCCCAACCAAGTTTCCAGCACGCATCTCCAAACGGCTGTTCGAAACGGTTTTTTCTTTCGTACACGGTTCTTCTTGCAATCCCCCACCTGACCTGTGCCGCCCTGCTGCCCCCGCCTCAGGTACCTGGCGCTGCTGGTGGGGCTCATCAAGCGGGACGCGGACGAGGCCACCATCAAGTTCAACGCGCGGCCCTACCTGCGCATCTGGGTGGGCCTCATGTCGGAGCTTGGCGTGGTGCCCGGCTCGCACGCTGCCACGTCCGCTGCTGCCGCCGCCAACAACGGCGAGTCCGGTGCCAGCAACCCCGGCACGCCCTCGGCGGCCGCCGACCACTCCAGCCAGCTGCGCTACCTGCGCGCTTGTGGCGTTGCGCTGCACGCGCTGCAGCCCTTGTCCGTGCCCGGCTTTGCGTTTGGCTGGCTGGAGCTCATCTCGCACCGCTCCTTCATGCCGCGCGTGCTGACTGCTCCGCTGGCCAGCGGCTGGCCGCTGTTCGCGTCGCTGCTGATTGCACTGCTGCGCTTCCTGGAGCCGTATCTGCGGGCTGCGGACCTCTCCGAGTCGATCAAGCAGCTCTACAAGGGCTGCCTGCGTCTGCTGCTGGTGCTACTGCACGACTTCCCCGAGTAAGTGTTAGGGAAGCAAATGATGTTGGAATGCCGGCTTACAACTGGATACCGGCTATCCTATAATGCTGATACTGAAGTGCATGGTTTTCGTGCAAACTATAGCAGCCACCCACCCACCGCTCCTGGTGTGTGCCGCCCTGATGCCGCCTCCTGGTTGCGCAGGTTCCTGTGCGAACACCACTTCAGCCTCTGCGAGGCCATTCCGCCGCCAGCGGTGCAGATGCGGAACTTGGTGCTGTCGGCCTTCCCGCGCAACATGCGCCTACCTGACCCGTTCACGCCCAACCTCAAGGTGGGCTTTTTATCCTTGGCGTCCCTCGTGTTCCGTTCCGTCTCACGGCCTGCTGCTACCGTATCGACCCTGCGTGGCACATTGCAATAAATCCTCCTCCGAGGCGAGGGTAGTAGATCCTCAGCCGAAAGCATGTAGTCGGCGGGCCCGGACACTGTCCTGCTTTCCTCAATAAACATGAACACCCCATCTGTTGGTCTTGCCCCTCACCAGGTGGACCTGCTGCCCGAGATCCAGCAGCTGCCCCGCATAGTGCCCGACCCCGAGCAGCTGCTGCCCGAGGCGCTCCGCCACCAGGTGGACGCCTTCCTGCGCAGCCGCTCCCAGGGCAACCTGCCCCAGGAGCTGGCCAAGCGCTGCATGATGCCGGGAGGCGCTAATGCGGACAAGGCGGGCAGCCCGGGCGGCCCTGGCGCGATGCTGGGCAGTGCGGGTGGCGCGTCGTCGTACAATGTGCCCCTGATCAACGCCCTGGTGCTGTACATCGGGTCGCAGGTGGGTGTCACGGCGGGAGGTTGGGCTTGGACGAGTGCGGTGCAGGGGTCGGTGGAGCGAAATCCAAGTCCGAAGCAAGGACAGGGACCCTCGCGCGACCTGTGCGGTGGGGCTTGTTCCTCTCTCGAGTACTCACTCCTTGTTGCTCTGACCCCCGTCCCGCTGCAGGCCAAGACGGTGTCCAGCCCGCTGCACCCAGGCGCGCAGGAGATGTATGTGCGCATGGCTGGCGAGCTGGACGCCGAGGGCCGCTACCTGCTGCTCAACGCCATGGCCAACCAGCTGCGCTACCCCAACGCGCACACCTACTACTTCTCCTGCACGCTGCTGACGCTCTTCCTGGAGTCCAAGAGCGAGGGGCTGAAGGAGCAGATCACGCGTACGCTGCTGGAGCGGCTCATTGTCAACCGGCCGCACCCTTGGGGCCTGCTCATCACCTTCATTGAGCTCATCAAGAACAGGTGCGGGATAGAGAGTCTATATGGAGCTGAACCGGGCGATACCCCTGCTCTGCGCTGAGCTGTGGAAATCATGACGTCATCCCGGAGGTCGCCGTGTTAGGTCGGGCACCGGCTCTTTTAGCAGCTGGCTGCGGAAGCTGACTTCCTGACACACACACCCCTGTTGTCCGTGGTTGTCGCAGGCGGTACAACTTCTGGGCGCACAGCTTCACCAAGTGTGCTCCCGAGATCGAGAACCTGTTCACGTCGGTGTCGCGCAGCTGCCTGGGGACCAACCGGGCGGAGGAGGAGGCAGCCGCGGCGGCGCACGCCAAGGACGGTTTGGCCGTGAGGGCGTGATTGCGAGTAGCAGCTAGGCACTGTATCACTTCCGAGACAGCGGCAGAGGCTATGGCCGGCGTAACGAATGTGGGTGGGAGAGTATTCGGTCTTGAACGAGCATGGGGGTACCGTGGCTGGCGCGCGGCAGCCGACACGCTGCCTTTCAGTGTGTTGAGAGCTGAGCTGAGATAGCGCGCCTGTCGGGCTTATTCCCCTGTTCGCCCTTTTTTCGTCAGCCAGAAGTTGAATGAATGGAAACCTGAACTGTAGGCGCAGCCCTCATGGCCGCCCCACGCCCTTAGCCCGTGCGTGCACGAACTAGCGTGCGGCGCAACTCGACGCCACCATGATGCGCGAGAGGCTGTTGGGAGGGGATGTGCGCGCCCGGCGTGCGGGGAGCAGTGTGACTGGTGGGAGCGGGGGCTACCGCCTGGCGCTGTTGCTCCTGAGCACTGGGTCGACGCGCAGCCGGCAGTCTTGATACGTGTGGTGGGTGAAGGGCGCCGCTGCTGATACCAGTTGCTGGTGTTGACGTGCCATCGCGATGCGGACATGTGATGATGGAGTCCGCGATGCGTATAAAGGGAGGCGGGGCTATCAGCATTGCTATTTGTAACACGTACTTCGCTACGAGCACATTGATAGCCTGTTCCAAAACACATGCGCAACGAAGGACACGGTCGGCGACGCGTCTTAAAGATCTGACCAATAAATCTGACCCTGGCCGTGACTGCGTCTCTCAGCAACATCTAGCTGCATCCCGAATGGAGCATGCTCGTCAGACGGCATGCGGCTGTAAGCAAATGATGGCAGGCGCCCAAAGAAAGAAACTGAGAAGGTAAGATCAGTTTGGAATGTTTCGACGAAAATTGTGAGGTTATCCCGATGTACATACTCTCCGGCTACCCTCCAGATAGACTGGTGCTCTTCATTCATAACATGGTTTGACCCCTGATGATCATGTAACTTACGGACTCCCCTATGTCAGCGCAAGAGTGCATCGGCGTTTGGCGACCCCTAGACAACTTATATGTGCATAAGGATTTGCAAATATTCTAGACTTTATGGGTTCTGTGGGCATTTTGTTTGGACTGCAAGCTCCTCGGGGTGATAAATTGAGCTATCTGCTATCCACTGGGTCCTTGTAACCTTTCAAACTCTCGATTCATTACAGAGCAGAGAGCGACTACAGTACGGCACCGCGCATGGAGGGTCTAGAAGGAAACTGGTCTGTACAGAACAAGCCCACTGCATATATGAGAGAGAAGATAACAATCTGTGAACTATGTGCAGGTTGCAATCAACCACGGCGCCATAACAACATAGCTCGGCCGTCCGCGACGTTCTGGTTACGTTGCGCGCTTACTTACCGCGACGGCAATCGACTACAATGCATATTCTTGACTATTTTACACGAAGACCCTCTGTTGCGATCAGGCGAGTCGATCCACTTGCCG
Organism: Yamagishiella unicocca; assembly: GCA_003116995.1. Lineage (NCBI taxonomy): Eukaryota > Viridiplantae > Chlorophyta > Chlorophyceae > Chlamydomonadales > Volvocaceae > Yamagishiella > Yamagishiella unicocca. Next base: position 331,569 of record BDSL01000089.1, read on the forward strand.
GGGCACAGGAGGAAGAGGATGGCGCACCGCGCCATCGAGGGCAACCGGTTAATCACAACGCAGAACGGACGTCTCACTTGACCCTCCTCTCACAGCTGTACGAGAAGCCCTTGCATGCGAGCTTGCGGTTGACCCCGTCACAAGGTGCTGCACCGCGGGCAGGCGACAGCCTCCAAGGAGCACCGCAGGCGCAGCAGCAGCAGCAGCCGCAACGTGTCGTCGTGGACGTTGAAGCGGTGCTATCGTCGCCAGCGTCGGTGTCAGCGGGCGCAGATGCTGTCACCGCCCTTGCCGCTGCATCTGGCAGCCCTTCCAGTGAAACAGCACCAGGGGCGCCTACGGTGAATCCCTCTGCGCCGGAAGCCGCTCCAAGTGGGCTGGGTCTCAAAGACTGCCGCTCCCGCGCCTGCGACGGTGTAGTGGACACCTTCAAGCGGGCCCTTCGGAGAGACGCCCCTCACGTGATGCCGGCTGCTGCTACTGGCCCCGCAGCGGCAGCAGCAGCAGGTGGCGCTGGCAGCAGCCAACAAACGGAGAGGGACGGCCAAGAGGGGGGGACTGGGGCGGCAGCGACCAGCGGTGGCAGCGGCGACGACGTGGACGGTGGCGGTGGCGACCGCGGCTGCCCCCCGGACACCTGGGAGCTGGGCCGCGCCACCTGGACCTTCCTGCACAGTGTGGCGGCGCACTACCCGGACCAGCCCAGCCCCCGGCAGCAGGAGCTGATGCGGGGGCTGATGGACGGGGTGGCGGAGTTCTACCCGTGTGAGATGTGCGCCGAGCATCTCAGGTGGGGGGGGAGGAGGGCGAGGGGATGGGTTTTGGCTGAGGACCTGGGGCAGGTGCGGGGGCCGAGGGGAGGAGGGCGGTGCGGCGATCATGGGGATGTGGGTCGGCGGCTAAGGGTTAACGGTGAGCCACCTCCGCCCGCCACCTGCCACCTCCGTCTGCAGGGAGCAGGTGCGCGACAACCCTCCGCGTGTGGCGACTGCGAGGGACCTCAACCTGTGGCTGTGCGGCATCCACAACGAGGTGCGAGAGGGCGGCGGCCGGGCGGCCGGGGATGGCTAGCGGGGGTACTTGGGTGCGCCGGGTGGGTATGGGAGGAGACCCGTGGGTCGGCACTGACACGTAAAACCGGCTAGGAAACGGGCGTTTGGTGGTACGGAGGGGCTGGACGAGTGGCTGGTGGAGCCTTCTCTGGTCGGCAGCCAGGGATGTATGCCGCTTAGTCGGGTTGCTGGCTGCGACGAGGTGGGGTGAGGGACGCTGCTGGCTCGTCACGGAGGGCACCACCGCCACCTGCCCCTCCCGCCGCTGCTGCCTCCCCCCCCTGGCACCCTCCAGGTCAATGAAATGCTGGGCAGGCCGCTGTTCGACTGCAACCGGATTGCGGAGCGGTGGCGTGACGGGCCGCCGGATGGCTCCTGCGACTAGCGGCTCAGCGGCAGCAGCAGCTGGGGGCCGGAGGCGGCGGATGGGCCTTTCGCCTAGGTCTTGCGTGCGATCACGGAGTGATACGTCCTCCAAAGTGAAGCTCAAATATGGATGGTTGCCACTGCACTGTACGAGCGTGTGTTCCCGCCGGAGGCTGTTGTTGTTATTGCTGCCGCTGCTGCCGCCACATTGTAATGAGAGGAGCATGAGCGTTGAGAGTGGAGGGGGCCGTGGCCAAACAGACGGCCATGCATAACACATTCTTGGCGTTCTTCTATCGGCTGGCTGTCTGGCTGGCGCCGCAAGCTCATGCAATGTCTGCACCAACAGCTACGTCACCCGCCACGAAGGCGCTGTAAGATCAGGCGCCGCGTCCTGACGTCCTGCCCATGACTGGCTGTACCCCCCCACACACACGGGGCACCTGGCGCTGTTCTGCTCCAGATCGTAACCCCGGGTCCAGCTCGGGACGCACCGCGGCTGCGACGGCTGCGACCACTCGATCCCATATGCCCCCCCCCCATGCGCCCACAAAATCGGTGTCCGGCGACCATGCGCCAACTATCCTGTCCCTGTCGCGTAAACGGTATTTATGCCCCCCCCCGCCGCTCACCACCCCCACCACGTCTTCGTGGCCCTTTCCTTCGCGGCGCCGCCTGCTGCCACGCAGTGCAGCACCGGTCCCCCCTCCCCTTCCCTCCCGTGCGTCTCGCCGTAGCCGATATAGCTTAGCCGCCAAAGGTCATATTACGACCTTCGGCTTTCGTATCCCCAACCCAGTTCTCCAGCATGCATCTCAAAACTTCTGTTTTAAACGTTTTTTTCGGACATCCACGGGTTTCCCTCGAACCCCTCCCCTACCACTACATACTCGCTCCCCTACCGTAAGTGCGCCCGATATGCCTCATTTCCAAAGTGGCAAGGAGCTGAAGAAGACATACGCTAGAGCAAATCTGGACATGAAAGACATGAAAACGTACATCTTTAGTCATAACGCGCTGCTGCCTGCACATCCGCCAATCAGCGGCCCTCCTGCATCAAAGCCCCCAACCCAAGCCGTCGCTCAAGCAGACCGTGTCGCCCCAGGGGGCGCCTCCTCCGCCGCCAGCCGCAGCCCCCGCAGCTGCTCGTACACCCGCTCCATGACCCGCGGGTCGGCGCGTTTCGCAGCGGCCCTCAGGGCTGCCCTGCCCGCTGCAGTGCCGGGGTCGGCGAGCAGGTGCGCCTCCTCCGCCTCCTCCGCCTCACAGGCGGGGTCCGCCCGGGAGGCCCCCGACGGAGGGGTCAGGTCGGACTGCCCGGGGGCCCCCGTGAGGGTGCTGCCGCTGGGGGTGCCGCACCTCCTGTTGCGCCGCAGCACCCACAGCGCCACCATTACGCTGACGTCGCTGCACACGGAGGCGCACCCCCGCTGACCCAGCGCAGCCACCATCCGCGCAGCCGGCAGGCGACCCACCAGCACCCGAGCGACCCGCGGGTCCATGTCCGCGCCCATGGCCGCCAGCTGGTCCAGACACGCCGCCAGCCGGTCCAGCGGCACCGCCGCCGCCAGCCGCACCACCGCGAGGGCCAGCGACCGCAGCAGCGGCGGCTCGGGCGACAGGTACGACGTCGCCAGGCCCTGGACGAGCTGCCGTACATCGCGCGCGGTGAGGCTCCGCCTCGTCGCCGGCGCGGTGAGCAGCTGCTGCACCCCCCCCAGCACCGCCGCTCGCGCTGCCGCCAGCTGCGGGCGCCCGAGCAGCTCCGCCCACGGCGCCAGTGCTGCTGCGGCCGCTTCCACTGCCCCCGGGTCCCCAGCCGCCCCTCGCCCCCTGCTGCTCCTGCTGCTGCGAGTCCCCTCGTCCCCTCTGTGTGCTGCCCGCTGTCCGGGTCTGGACACTACTGCCGCCGCCGCCGCCGCGTGGATTGCCGCCGCCTGCCGCCGCCGCACCCCCATCACGTGCACCAGCCGGCCCAGGCCGCAGAGCGCCAGTGGCAGGTCCCCCGGCCGCACTAGCTCCCCCGGCCGGGAGGGGGAAGAGGGGGAGGAGGGGGAGGGGGGCGTGCACAGCTCCCCTGCCCGCCTCAGCGCCCCCGCCAGCAGCGGCAGCGGCGCCGCCAGCCCCATGCCCCCCAGCGCAAACAGCGTCATGGCCAGGTCGCGGCTGTTGGCGTACGGCAGCACCGCCCGCACAGCGGCCCCCACCGCCCCCGCCAGGCCCCTGCTGTGCGGCTCGCCCTCCGCCAGAGAGACGCCCAGGCCCGCGGCGGCGTGCAGCGCCAGAGCCACCTGGCGGGCGGCAGCAGCGGCAGCAGCTGTTCCGTCGGCAGCAGCAGCGGCAGTAGCTCCGTCGGCAGCTCCGGCCGCTACTGCCCCACCACCTGGCGCGGCATCATCACCGCCACCGGCGCTGCGGCAGCTGGCTGAGAGGGCGTCAGAGTGCGGCTGCTGGCGGTCTTGGCGTGCCCCGGCGGGGGTGTTGGGGTGTCTGACCGGGGGGATGATGTCCGCCACCAGCGGCCGCAGAGAGCGCTCCAGCAGGGCGGCGGCGGTGCTGCGCTGGGAGGCGGCCCCGGAGGCGCTGAGGGCGCGGAGGAGCGTCACCAGTGTGGCCGGGGGGGTGGGGGCGTTGGCGCGGAGGGCCAGGCGGGGGGGGAGGCCGGGCGGGGGGGCCGGGGCCTCCTCCCTGCTGCTGCGGCGGAGGTTGCTGACCAGCTGGTCCATCAGCGGCTGCGGAGGGCGAGGGAGGGAGGGGACAGGAAGGGAGGGGAGGGCGGGTGAGCGTGGCCCATGGCCTGGTGTCGAGAGGGGCCTGGTTTAGAGAGGGGCGTGGAAGGGTGCAGTCCTGCTCCGAAACCAACCCACCCACGCACCTACCTCCCCAGCACATCATGGATTCCCCTGCAGCCCGCACCCCCCAGCCCGGGAGCCCCCCCTCCCACATACACATACACAGACCCCCCCCGCACACACGCCGCACCTTCGGCAGCCGTAGCCCCAGCCTGGCCAGCGCCCCCAGCACCATGGCCGCCTCCCCGCTGCGCAGGTCCCCCGCCGCCATCAGCGCCAGGCTGCGAGTGAGCAGCTCCTGGACCGCATCCGCGGCAGGCGCCCAGCGCAGCCGCCCCAGCGACCACCACACGTTGGCCACCTCCTGCGGGGGGGGCGAGGAAGACCCGTGTATGTGTGTAGGTGGGGCGGGCAGGGGCAGGTTGCGGGTGGGACGAGCCACGCGGTGACGTGGGCCGATGACGATGGACACGGGCCGAAGCAGCCTGCTGTTCCATTGTGCTCTAAGCGGGGGCAGCGGAGAAAACACACTTGGGCCCATATTTCGGCTCCCGCCCTCCCTCCCTGCCCATACCCCCCCTGCGGCCCCGCCTCCATCTCCCCCCACTGCGGCCTCCATCTCCCCCCACTGCTCCCCTCACTGCTCCCTCCACCGTTGCCCCCACTGCTACCCCCACCTGCGGCCCCGCGTCGTCGTCCTCCAGGCACTCCATGAACCGCCCCGAGGCCGCCAGCATCCAGCCGGGGGAGGGCCGGCAGCCCAGCCGCGCCACCGCCCACAGCGAGTTGGCCACACACTGCCCCGAGGCGGCGGGCAGCTGGCGGGCCAGGCAGTCCAGGGTGCGGTCCACCAGCGCGGAAGGCAGCTGACCCGCCCCCGGGGCCGCGGCAGCTGCTGCTGCTGCCCCCGCGGCCGCCTCCCCCCCCAGCCCCAGGCCCATGTGCGCACTCGCCACCAGGCAGGCCGACAGCTGCTGCGGCTCCATGCCCTCGGAGCACCGCCGCCAAGCAGCCAGCAGGGGATCCAGCACCTGCACCCGCACCCGCACCGGCTGCGGCACCGGCTGGCTCCCCCCTGGCGGCCACCCCAGAGCACCGCCAGCACCGCCAGCGGCACCGCCACTGTACGGCACCTCCTGCCCCACAGCGCCGTCCTGCAGCCCCTGCGACTGGTGCTGCTGGTGCTGCTGGTGCTGCTGGTGCCCCCCCTGGTTCTGGTCATACTGGTGATGCTGACTCAGCCGCGGGTCGGCCGCAGCTGATGCTACTGGTGGTGGTGGTGGCGGTGTATACCTCAGCACCCCCAGCGCCCACATCACATTGGCCACGTCCTGGCCGTTCATCCGCGGGGCCGCCGCCGCCGCCGCCCCCGCCAGCCCGTCCACCCAGGCAGCGGGCGGCCGCAGCCCCAGACGGCACACCGCCCAGGCGACCAGCGCGATCGACTGCGGCGGCAGCAGCGCAGGAGACGGCCGGGGAGTGGTGGCCTCCTCCTCCTCCGCCTCCTCCTCCTCCGGGTTCTGCGGCGCTGCCCACATCTGTTGGCAGCAATGCAGGAAGGCCTCCCCCCACTCGGGTGGCGCGGGGTGCTCCAGGTGCGCCAGTGCTGCTGCCGTGTTAGCTAGCGCCTGCGGGCTGAAGGCGGCCAGCTGCGGCAGGCAGGCGGCGCAGGCGGCGTCCAGCCAGTCGGGGGAGGGCTGGTAGCGCAGGCGGGCCAGAGCCCACAGGGTGTTGGAGATGGCCTTCGGGTCGGGAGGGAGGGAGGGAGGGCGGGGAGGGAGGGAGGGAGGGAAAGGGTCGGGAGGGGGGGCGGCAGCCGGGGCCACTTGTCAGGGGCGGGGTGTCGACGGAGGTACACCGCGAAGGTCGATGTCCCTCCCCCGCCCGCCCGCCCGCCCCACGCCCGCGCGGGGCTCCTCGACCTGCCCACCGCTTCGGCATGCGAACTCGACGCACGCGTCACAGCGCGCATCCCCCTTACTAACTCCCCTTCCCCTTCGTCTCATATTCTCCCTCCTTCCCCTCCCCCTCCCCCCTCCGTACCGGTTCTTTTATTGTAATCCCCCCTCCGCACCTGCGGGCTGAACGCCCCCAGCCGGGGCTGCGCCGCCTCCACCAGCCCCCGCAGCACCCCACCCGGAAGCTGCCTGCAGTCCATGGTGGCCACCGCCCACAGCGTGAGGCTGGTGTCCTGCGGCGAGAACGACTCCAGCAGCGGGCAGCAGCAGCGGAGCATCTCTACAGTCCACCCCTGCCAGTCTGCACGTCGGAGCTGCAGCGCACCACCACCACCACCACCACCACCCGGCCTGGCCCCCAGCGGCTGCGGCGCCCCCGGCTGCGGCAGCTGCGGTTGCATTCGCTGGTCCAGCGGCAGCTTGGCCACCGCCCACAGCGCCGTAGACAAGCTGCGCGGGGGGAGCTCCCTGGAGCGAGCCAGCCGGAGGGCGCTGCCCGCCAGCTCCCACACGTACAGCAGGTGGGCTGACTCATCGGCCGCGGCGGCGGCGGCGGCGGTGTGGGAGCCGCTGGCGGCGAGTTGTCGCCCGCTGGTGTTACTGCCGTCACTCCTTGCTGTGTTTTTGTTTTTGTTGCGGGTGCTCTGGTTGAGCAGCTTGGCCGCTGCGGACATGAGTGCGGGGATGTGCTCCGGCAGCAGGGTGCCGCTGTGGGAGTGCTGCAGCCGCTGCAGCTCCCGCCAGGACGAGCAGCGGGAGATGAGGCCGTACAGCGACAAGCCGCCGCCACCGCCAGCACCCGCGGAGGCACTGCTGCTGCTGCAGCTGCCGGGTGCTCGACGGCTACTGCCGCTGCGCCGCGCCAGCTCGCCAGCGGCGCAACCTCCGGCCCAGCTCCCGGAGACAGCGCCGCCAGCGGTCCCGTCCTGGACGCTGCTACTGCCGCTGCTGCTGCTGCTGCCGCTGCTGTTGCCAGCGCGGCCGGTCACCCCCAGCACCGGATCGGCGCCAGGACCCACTGCTACCTCCGCCGCCACTTCCTCGCCATCCGGCTGCCGCTGCTGCCGCCGTTCCAACTGAAACGATGAGGTAGACCCGAAACCACCACCACCACCACCAGCTGCTGCTGCTGCTGTGGCCTTCTCCTCGTCCCTCGCCCCCACTCCGTCCCGCCCCCGCTCCATCCCCCCCTCCCGGCCCCGCTCCATCCCCCCCTCCCGGCCCCGCTCCTCCGGCCAGGCCGTCCGTGTTCTCCGCCGGCCGGCGCTAGATGCGGCCAGGGGCGCCAGCAGCCACGGAGTCAGCCCCTGCGCGCTGCTGACTCGGGCGGCCAGGTCCGCAGCATACAGCGAGCTGGACCTGGAGGGACCCACCATCGCCAGCTGGACCTGGGCCGGGGGGGCCGGCAGGCTGGCCCGCAACACCCGGCGGCGGGAGCCCGGGCGCTCCCAGCCGCCGCCACCACGACTGCCGCTGCTGCTGCCGCTGCTGCTGGTGCTGCTGCTGCTGGCGGCCTGGCGGCCGCTGCTGCCCCAGGTGTCCTGGTTGGCGGCCTGGGGGGGGCGTATGGCGGTGGGGGTGGTAGCCGCCGCGGTTAGGTGTCGAGAAGTGGACGGAGGCCAGCGAGTGTGTGATGAACCCTCTCCCCCCTTCCTCCCTCCCTTCCTCCCTCCCTCCCGCCGTCCCTCCCTCCCTCCCTCCTTATCTCCACCACATAGACAGCGTTACGAACGGCTGGAGGGTACTCCCCCGGGGCGTTGAACGACGTCTGTAGGCCCCCGGCCTCTCTCACACACACACATAACACCATCACCGCACCAACGAACAGCGCCCCCACCGCCCGGGACGAGCTGCCGCCTGCCCCCGGCCGTTGGGCGGCACCCGCCTGCTCTATGCTGCGGCACCCACCTGTTTGGGGCGCAATGGGGGGCGCAGCAGCTGCGTGCAGGGGGGCGGAGACCGGGAGGAGGGCGGCTGCGGCTCGGGAGAGGCCTCAGACGTCGGCTGTGTGGCTGCTGTCAGCGAGGAGGAGGAGGAGGACGAGGTGGAGGAGGAGGGCGCCGGGCTGGCTCGCTGCCTGCCACCGATACCAAATCCACTGCTAGGCAGCACCCAGCCGGCCCTGCTGGCCGCCCACAGCCCACCCGCTGCACGCCGGCTACCCGCGCTAGCGGGTGGCGTTCCGGCGAGGCCGCAAGGCTGAGTCGGGCCACTGCCCGGACCAGCGTTGCCAATAGTATCGATGTGGCTCGCAACGCAGACGCCGTGTCTCGCCTGGGACAAACAGGCGCGAGGGTCAAACCAGCGCAACATAACAATCAGTGTCATACGAAGAGATGCACTTATCCTTGTCGCGGCCAGAAGCTTGACCCAAATAACTGCCGAAAGGGGCATCCCGGCCGCTTGGCCAGCCGCCCCAATGATGTGGGCCGCTTCAGCATACCCGTACCATTCCAATCCACATACCTTTCGGCTGATTCCCATAAACGTCTGTGCAGCCGCCCGTCGCGAGCGCTGCCCGACCACCAGCCTGCTTGGGTAGGTCAAGCGTCAGCTTCGCGGATGGATTGAAAGGACAGGGATCGTGGGTTCGTATACCGCGTCTTACCATTGCTCAGGTGCGCTGCTAGGCCCCGCAGGCGACGGAACTGGCAGCCAGCCTCCGCCGGCCACGCAAACGCGCTCCAGTCTGAGCGACGTTAACGCAACGCGATAATATCTAAGTTCCGGGGCATACAGCGACAATTGAGGCAGGCTAAAGGAGAGACAAGCAAATTGGAAAACACACGATTGTCCAACAGCGGGATGTCTACTACAACTGGTTACCCACGATGCATGAATGTAATTTTAAGGGAATATATAAGCCACAGTGATTAGCAAAGGTGGTGAATTGACGTCAGACATGTCGATCGGCCGCCTTTTCCACCCATCGACAAACCAAGCGTACATATCAAGAGACAAGCACATTGCAATTGAGAAAACATATAGCTCGGCCTATCCAATATGTGTAATTATAGGTTGTAACACAACATCGTGCTGAGCCGTGCTGCAGGCTTGCCTTACGAGCATGGACAAACAATCGCAGATCACCAAGCAGCAATTTCAGCTGCTGTTAGAGAAGGCCAACAAGCGCTTTGGCAAACTGCGGGAGTTGCAGACGCGTGGCGACCATTCATGGAGCGCCGCTCAGTCATTATTCCACAAGACTTTTGACTCGTTTTCAAGCCTATGGCAGTTCCAGCTGAGCAACAGGTTGGCGTGGCTAGGGTATTCCGTCTAGGGGTGCGCGCCAGAAAGGGTTTGGCGAGGCCGGCATGGACGAGCGGGACGAGGAGCGAAAGCGCGCAATGTGACGGAGCGAGGCTGAGGTCAGAGGCCAGCACTGTCAACCTAGGTGAATCTAAACACGTGCACCGCAAATGCGGGATGGTGACGGCGTCGATGCGCACCGCACGTGACTCAGGGCGGGACCTAGGCCCGGGAACGAGCGCTTGGTGCCACGATCCACACCCCGCTGTATCGCCCTCGCCCCCTGCCTGCCTCCATAACCTGCCCCCGTTGCCTGCCTGCCTGCCTTGCCCATAACCATTAATCCCGCCTGCATCTCCCCGGCTCCGGTGCACCACCCTCCCTGCCCCGCCCCTCCCTACCGCCCCCCGCCTGCTCGGCCCCGCCCACGCGCCCCCAGGCCCGCGCTGCTGGAGACGGGCCTCCAGCGCTCCGACCTGGGCGGCATCGCCAACAAGATCGGGCAGCTGTACTACAACTACTACCTGCGCTCGGGGGACCCCAGCGCGCTGCTGGAGAGCTACACCTTCTATGACGCCATCCACACCCGCCAGTACTTCGCCTCAGCCCCTGGCGGCCACGAGGACCCCCCCGCAGCAGCCGCAGCCGCAGCCCGGGAGATGAGGTGCTACGCCCGCTTCGTGGTGGTGTGCCTCTTCCTAAACCGCAAGGAGGTGCGAGGAGGGGGGGAGGGGGGCGGGTTGGAAGGGGGCCCCGAGTGCGGCCAGGTAGGAAGGGAGGGAGCGAGGGAGGCAGGGAAGCAGGGAGGGGGGGAATCAGGGAGGCAGGCCTTTCCTAGTCCACGTCGTACTTCAGCTTATATGCCTAACATTAAATCACAGTGTACGTAAAACTCAAGTCGTGGTGTGCTGCTGTCTGGAGCCGTGTTGTCACCATGTGGGGTGGGGGGTCCTCCGCACCGCAGCAGGTCGTGATGGCGCTCCACCCCCCTTGCCTCTCCCCCCCTGCCGCACCTCACCCCACCCCACCGCACAGGAAGCCATGCAGCTGCTGCAGGAGCTGCAGGTGAGCGGGAGCAGCCGGGGTTCTGCCGCCTGCCGATTCCTCAGGGCGGGGTTGCGGATCCCAGGGGTTGCGGATCCCAGGGGTTGCGGATCCCAGGGGTTGCGGATCCCAGGGGTTGCGGATCCCAGGGGTTGCGGATCCCAGGGGTTGCGGATCCCAGGGGTTGCGGATCCCAGGGGTTGCGGATCCCGGGGGCGGGGACCTCTGCAGCTCTGGGGCCGGGTGGGGCGAGCCTGCTTGGCCTCCTCCCTTGCCGCCCACATTGGCTGGGACCCTCCCTGCTGCGCCTTGTCACCGGCACCCCAACGCGCCGCAGCATCGGCCATTGTGCCGACCCCTAGCCCTTACTGCCTCCCTGCCGTCGTCCCCCCCCCTCCCCCTCAGGCCTCCGTGAGCTCCTACATGCTCCAGTTTGCCTCACCAGATGCGCAGGAGTGGCAGGTGCGGGCGGGGGAGGTCCAGGGAGTGGCAGGTGGGGGCGGGGGAGGTCCAGGGAGTGGCAGGTGGGGGCGGGGGAGGTCCAGGGAGTGGCAGGTGGGGGCGGGGGAGGTCCAGGGAGTGGCAGGTGGGGGCGGGGGAGGTCCAGGGAGGGCCAGGTGGGGGCCGGGAGGCCCAGGGAGGGCCAGGTGGGGGTTGGGAGGGGCCGAAATGGTCAGGGAAGGGCCGGGAGGGCGAGGAGGGCGAGGGCGAGACTGGCAGGTCACAGCATCACACCACAGCTTCCCCCAGCTCCTCGCATCCCCGAGGTGCTGTACCAAAAAAGAACCTTGCCTCCTGGAATGCCGGTATCTCTTGCCCTCACCGCTCCGGGCCCTCCCCCCGTCCTTACCCTCCCCGCCGGCCCCCTCCCCGCCCTCCTGCCCCCCCAGCTGGTGGTGAACGAGGTGTCTGCGCTGATGGCTGCGGACCAGGTGGCCATGCCGCTGCCCCGCAGTCCGGGCAGCAGCGAGGTGCCCTTCAAGCCGCCGCTGAGGTGCAGGTGCGGGGGCGGGAGGGGGGCCGGGGAGGGGCCGTCATAGGGAGGCCCACCAAGGGGGGGGCCCCAGCCAGCGGCCGGTCGTAGGAGGAGTGTTGGGCATTGCGTCACCGCCCCCCTAACCCCCTGCTGCCCCTCGCCTGCCCCCCCCTGCTGCCCCTCGCCTGCCCCCCCTGCTGCCGCTCAGGCCAACGGAACCCGCCACCGCCTGCGCCCCCCACCGCCCCCGGATGCGGGAAGCGCTCCTCGTGTCGTACAGGCCCCGGCAGGTACGAGCCTCCGGCAACCCACATCCGGGGCAGCCGGGGAAGTGAGAGCGGTGGAACCCAACCCACCCCCCACCGCCCCACCCCCCGCCCCTCCCCGCAGATCAAGGTGGCGGAGCTGCCCCTGGAGCTGTACCGCATGGCGCAGGCGCTTGAGTGGCAGGACCCCCGGCTGGGCGAGGGGGAGGCGGGAGCCGTGGAGACCAGCAGCGCCAGCAGCGCCAGCTCGGTGAGGCGCTGGGTGCCGGGTAGCGGTGGCGTGTGTGCGGCAGCTGGGGAGTGGGGTGTCCCTAGGTGGGGCTGGCGTGCTGCCTCCAAAATCAGGGCCAAGGCAGGCGGGGGTAGGGAAAGGGTGCAGTCGGCAGGTGGGGCAATCTCGGTCTTTGCTTGCTGTGCGCTGGTCCTGACTTGCCTGCCCCCTGCCCTGCCCCCTGCCCTGCAATCCACTCCACTCCATATCACTCCGTCTGCCTCTGTGCACCCAAGGTTCCAGCTGTAGCAGCTGGGACAGCAGCGGCAGTAGCAGCAGCAGCAGCGGCAGCAGCAGCGGCAGCAGATCCGGCAGCGGCAGCCGGGAAGGGCGCTCTCCGGGCGGGCGGGGCGTCCGGGTGGGGTGCGCTCCCGGGCTCGGGGACCGGACCCGGCCCGGGCAGCAACCCACCGGTCGGGGTTGCTCCAGGGGGGGCGCCCTCCGGCGGCCGCGGGGTCCCTCCCAGCCCGGCGCGCCCCCCCCCGCGCCAGCTGATGCACAAGCCCTCGGCTCAGCAGCTGCTGTGCTCGCTGCTGTCCGTTACGGGCGCCATCAGCGCCGCTGAGGAGGAGTTCGTGCTGCTGTACCTGGCGGTGGACGCGGCACCGGAGCCACCCGCCCAGTCGCGGCCAGGAGGGGCGGGGGAGGGCACGGGGGGGGACCGGGCAGCGGCCAGCAGCAGCGGCAGCAGCAGCGGCAGCGGCAGTGGCACCAGCGACAGCAGCGGCAGCACCAGCGGCGCCAGCAGCTCAGGACAAGGGGCAGATCAGCAGCATCAGCAGCCGCACCGGGCGCGGCAGCTGCTGCTGTGTCCGGCACATCACCAGCGCTCTGGGTTGGGGTCGGGGCCGCCCTCGGCCTCCCAAGCGGGAGGTACGGCGTCACGGGCGGCAGGGGCTGGCTCGACTGGCAAGGTTGCTGCTGCCGCTGCCGCTGCTGCCGCTGCCGCTGCTTCTGCCGTGGACGGGCTGCTGGGTGTGGAGGAGCTGCTGGCGGCCACGCGGCGGCGGCTGCTGGTGGTGGCGGACTCCAACATGAGCCGAGACCTGCGCCGGCTGCAGGTGCGGGGTGACCAGGGGCACCAGGGGGGCCAGGGGCACCTGGGGGGCCAGGGGCACCAGGGGGGCCAGGGGCACCAGGGGCACCAGGGGGGCCAATCCGGCTGTACCTGGCGGTCAAGATCTGGCGGTAGCGGTACCGCGGGTTGGAGCTGCTCGAGGGCACCGGGGGCAGCAACTTGCGGGCGGAGCAGCTGGAGGGGCCGCTGAAGGGACCGCTCAAGGGACTGCTGAGCTGCTGACTCACCGCTGACCCCCCTCCTCCGCTCCCCCCCTCCTCCGCTGCAGGGCTGCGAGAGGGGCTACCCGCTGCTGTGCCTCATGTCGCCCACACAGCCCCCCGCGGGGCAGCTAGCAGACGCCGCCCGCTTCGGCTCCCTCACCACCATGGCACTCACCTGCCCGGCCCAGGCCCTGTGCGCCCTGTGCGCCGAGCTGGACCCCTCGCAGGCAGTGCTGCAGAGGCTGCAGGTGGGTAGGAGGGGAGACCCGTGGGTCGGCAGGTGGGGAGGGGGGAGAGGTCCCCGCGGGCGCCGTCATCGTGCCCGGTGCTGCGGCCGCGAGGGACAGCCCCCAGGCTTCCGCCTCCGAAGTAGCTCCGAAACCCGTGCTTGAAATCTGTCGCCTCAGCTGCCCCAGCTGCCCTGGTGGGCTGCCCCTGTGTGCGCGCAACCCACGTGACCGCCGGACTGCACACGTGACTGCACACGTGACTGCACACATGACTGCACACGTGACTGCACACGTGACTGCACACGTGACTGCACACGTGACTGCACACGTGACTGCACACGTGACTGCGACTCGCGGTCGCTGCCGCCGCCTGTGTTCCAGGACGTGTTGGATGAGGTGATGCTGCAGCTGGGGGTGGAGATGGGGGAGCAGCTGGGGGCGGAGGCGGAAGCGCGCGGGCTGGCGGCGCGTGGGGTGGGCGCGTCCCCGGCTGCTGCTGCTGCTGGCGCTGCTGGCGGGGTGCCACACGGCGGCAGCCCAAACGGCGCCGGCGCCGGCGCCAGTGCCAGCGGTGGGGGTGGTGGCGGGGGCGGAGGCGGTGGCGGTCCTGCTCCCCCCTTCGCCGCCTGGGCCCTGGTGTTCGAGGACGCAATGGCAAGACGGCTGCTGCTGCACTTCGCCTTCTTCAGGTACGGCACCGTACCATGCCGTACTCGTACGTCGGCGCATAGGTGGCATGTGGGGGGGGGAGAACCTGCCGTTTGCGGCCGTGGGGGTTGGGGGGGAGTGGTAGGGGGGAGCGGTGGGGGGGAGCGGTAGGGGGGAGCGGTGGGGGACTGGGTGGTGGTGGGTCTCGACTCTTGAGGGAGGAGCTGCGCGCGCCAGGTCGTGTGCGGGGCAGTCGGTCGTCCCAGGCAGTCGGTCGCCTCGTGCCCCCACCGTCACCGTCCAAGGTCCGCCAGCCAGCCTGCGAGTGCGCCGCCAGGAAGGTCTTCCGGTACAGCCGTACAGCACATGATCCGCTGCCCGGTACAGCAGCACCATCGCAGCCCTGGTCCCGACCCTGCGCCTTCCTGTGCGGCTCCCCCCCCGTCCTCCTCGAACCCCCCGTCCTTTTCTCCCCCCCGCCCCCGTGTTTCATGCAACACCCCTCCCCCGCCGGTTTGTATGCCGCCCTCCGCCGCTGCTGCGGTCGCTGCTGGTGCGGCAGGTGCGTCATGTCCCTGCACCAGTGCACCGGGGGCGGCCAGGAGGCGATGATGCCGGACTGCTTCCCGCCACTGCCGCCAGCAGCGGACGCAAGCAGCGCGGCTCTGCGCCGGGGGGTCCTCCGGGCAGCCGAGGTGCTGGGCCGCAGCGCCCTGTTTGGTGGGGGCGGATCGACGGGGTTCGCCGGCAATGGTGGCGGCGGCGGAGATGGTGGTGGCGGCGGCGGTACCCAGGGGGCGGCGCTGACGGGCATTGCTGCTCTATCGCTGGGCTGAGCGCCCGCCTGCCCGCCCGCGGCATCCAGGCGGCGTCGAGTTGCGCGCCTCGCAAACCTGCTGCTCCTCGAATCCAATGGTACGCCATGTAACGCGATTCATCCAACTTGGTTGCTGTGCTCGTGCATGTCCGTGTTCAGTCCAAAGACAGGATTTAATTGATTAGGCCGCGGGCAGCTCCGGAACCCCAACATTCCAAAAACTCTTTCAGCCATACGCTCATACCGGGGTGCCCAAGGTCCTAGCTACCCGCGGGTAACGAGGACGATGCATGCATGGTACATAACGCGTTGGGCTCACACCTCAGCCCGCAGGAATACGACTCCGCCGTGTGCAGTTCCAGTCGCAGTACTTCCACTTGCGGTTTTTTCACTTTCATGTTGTCCTCGTGACAGCATAGGTTTATATAATTGTCGTCAAGCCCGGGTAGACCCAGGACAAGAAGAGGGGCCCCTGTCGGTAGCCTCACCATTGCTTGATGCCATGCAAGATCCCGGGACATGCCGGATCATGGACAGCCACTTAAACATCTATATTCCGCTGTTTGTTTGTATCCATGCTGCTGCTCTGTGGTCCAACTCACCAGTCCGTCCCACATGTAGTACTCCCGTGATCCACGTGACCGTACCTACGCTAGGCTACGCCAGCTGAAGCCAAGCGTCGGAGGATTGTACTCATGCCTCGCACAAATGCGTAGCAAGCCTTAAGCCTCTGTAGTTGCATGTGGACTGTTGTACTCGGTTTTCGTCGTAGTCTACTGGCGTCCTGCAAACGCGCAGCCCACATGGCTTCCCGCATGATGCACTGCTGAGACGGTGCACGATGGCATCGCTATCGTATTAAGGAACTCCGCTCAATCAGCTTGCGGATGGAGGAAAGGGGCGGACACGACAACCTTCTCAGACCGAATACCGAATTCGAGGAAGACAGGAGTTTGCCTTTACAACTGGTACATCCCTGTACATCTCAATGGTGCGTGTGACGTTGACCTACCAAGGAAAGCATGGCCTCACGGACCTGGGGACGGCGCGAAACGGAGCAAAGTGGACCTGTCTGCATACGACTCTTTTTAATCTAACCACTGCCAAACTGCCAAACGTAACTATTCCTAATGTCCAGCCACAATAGCCGACGGGAGGCCTCCGATGAGAATGGGTAAAAGCCGTCGGGAGTCGGGCGTCGTCCAGGTGCTAATGCTCTGCCTCTTGTATCACCCTTGGTGCAGGCGTAGATCAAGCACCACCTCCTCTTTGGAGGACGCTGGCAGCGCGGTAACCTCCTGCACTCTACCCAGCATCTGCGCCTCCGCCCTGCTCTCGTGCTCTTGGCAGCCCGACTCGGGGTCTGCGCCGAGCACTTTGGGCACAGCTGCAAACGATGACTTTCGAATCAGCAAGCACACGAGGCCGCGTCTTGTAGGGTCGAGCCGCGCGGCCGCCTCCAGGGCCTTCCTGGCAGGGGGGTCGAAGCCGTGCTCTCTGCACACCCTTCATTCTCCAGGAGCCGCAGCCGCCGTGGAGATGTCAGACGGCGCGCGGCGGTGCGTTGAGGCGGCCCCCTGCGGCCCACAGCGCCACAGCAGCCAGCCCACCTGGCCCGACAGCACCACCCGCGGCATCGGGGCCGACATGCAGGGTCATGTCCTCACTCCACGCCACCAGGTGCTCCCAGCCGACAGACCGGGGTGCGGCAAGGAGCCCGTCGTGGTGCTCTGGTGGCCGCAGGGGGGCAGCGCGGGCCGCCGCCGCAGCAGCCTGAGCGAGGGGCAGCTGAGCCTCGACGCGGCGTTGCTGCCGCAGGGCTGGGCGCCATCACCGCCCGGAGCCCGCCACCGGGCGGGGCGGGATGCCCGATGTGGGTCGGGGTCCGATGGGGGTCGGGGTCCGACCCCCCCCCGATGTGGGTCGGGGTCGCCTCCTCGCCCTGATGGCGGTCCGGCGTGTCGGGAGCGGCGAGATGCCCCCGACCTGTCTGGGGGGCCACCCAGTGGGTCCCCGGCTCGCGGGCCGCCGCCAGCCGCCGCCGCCGCCGCCACGTCAGCAGCCCACTCAGCGGCGGCGGCGGCGGACTCCGCGCCGGCGGACAGGTACACCGCGAGCAGCTCGGCGCCATTGATGAGGCCGCAGAGAGCGGCGGGCGTACGTCGTACATCAGGGACGGGTGTATGTCGTACTCCAGCGGCGGGTGTATGTCGTACTCCAGCGGCGGGTGTATGTCGTACAGCAGCGCCGGCGGCGTCAACGGCGGCGGCGTCGGAATTACAGCGACCGGCTCCACCCGGGTCGTGTGGGGAGGTGGCCGGCTGTAGCAGGCGCAGTAGGAGTAGCAATGGGGGCGGGGGCGGCGGGGGGGCGAGTCCAGGGCGCGCTGGGGCCTCCAGTGCTGAGGACGGCGGCAGCTGTTCCCCCCTCCTCACCTGCATCGCACCCACACCCGCCTCCACCTCCACCTCCACCTACCCCAGCCAGCCCACAGACCGGCTCGCGGCAGCAGGCGGCTCACGGCCGAGCGGCGGCACCGCAGCCGCAGCCCCTCCGGTCTCGGAGCTGTCGGCCGCAGCGGGGCCGCTGCTGGACTCCCCGCCTCAGTTCCTGGGTGCCTTCCCCGCGCTCTCCCCCCGCTGCCCCTCCGCCTCCCTAGGCGCCCACAGCCCCTCCGCCGGGTCGCCGCATGCGGTGCTGCACGAGGGCCGCTGCCCCCAGGCGCCCGCCTCCACCGCGTCCATCACCGCGGCACTGTCCCGGGCCATCATGTGCGGGGGGACCCACTCCAGCGCCGCCCTGGTGTCTGGTTTCGGAGTGGTGGTTTCGGACCTGAGGGGGGACAGCGAGGAGCAGCACGGGGCGCTCACATTCCAGCAGCAACCCTACGAGTACCTGGACATGACCGCAGGCAGGCGACCAGGGGGGCACCGGCCGGGCGAAGCGCCGGACCGACCCGTAGGGTTCTCACCGGTCGGCGCAGCGTGTGTCAGCAGCGGCTCCCTCCCGCTGCCCCTACCCCTCGCGGCGGCGGCGGCGCGGGAGCCCCTCGCGGCGGCGGCGGCACGGCTGAGCGGCGCGGGGGGCTCGTGGGCGGCTGGGGTGCACTGCTCCTCCTCCACGGGCTCGACGGGCGTGATGTCGGGCCCGGCGGGCCCCATGTCCTTACAGAGGCGCAGGAGCCGCCCCCGGGCGCCTTCCGTCAGCGCGGCCCAGGTGGAGCTGGAGGGCGAGGGGGCTGCAGGCCGCAGCGCCGCCTTCGCGCGCAGCAGCCGGCTCCGGAGGTCGGCCACTCAGCTGCCGCCGCAGGTGCCGACCTCGGCCTCAGACGCCGCCTCCTGCACACCGCTGTCGACCTCCTCGTCGCTGTGCGGCGCAGCGAGTGCGGCGGGGGGCTCCTCCAGCCGCAGCCGGAAGCTCCGGATGCTGGCGGCCGTGGCAGCAAGCAACGTCGCCGCCGCCGGCAGCAGCGCCAGCTCCACCACCGCCCGCCGCGAGACGAACGAGTCGCGCCTGCCCTCGTCGTCCTCGCAGGGGCTGGCCGGGGCGGGCGCCGCGGTGGCCTCACCGAGGGCGGCGCCAGCGGCCGCTGGCGGCGGCGGCGGCGGCGGGCCTCTGACCAGCAGCGCTGTCGAGCCGCAGGCCCTCCGCCTCATTTCCTGCACGCTGCGCGCCTCCGACATCAAGCGGGCCCCGGGCGCCAGGTCGGGCCGGGTGTGCACTGCGGAGGAGCTGGGGCGCCAGCTGCTGTCGGAGGCGGGCGGGGCGGCAACCAAGCTGCTGCTGACCAGGGCGGCGGGGGGCACTGCCGAGCTGCCGCCCCCCGCCAGCAAGTCCTCGCGGGGGGTGTTCCCGCCCATTGCGGAGGACGACCTGGGGCTGTCGGACGGCGGGCAAGCAGCCGCCGCGCACAACGAAGCACGCGGCAGGCTGCAGGGACCTCGCGCCGCCTGCGGCTGTGTGGTCATGTAGGCGACGTACGACAAGACGGTACGACACGGTACGACACAGCGTAAACCGCACTGCACCGGACCGGAGCTTGGGGGGACGTGGGGCGTGCGGCGTGTGGGTTTGGGTGGCGGCTGTTGGGTTGTGGATGCAGGACGCAGGGTGTGAGAATAAAGCCGGAGGTCAGCACTGTGAAGTGAAGTTGAGTACGATGGAGGGGGGGCTGCGCGGCACCTGACCGTGTGTGTCGTTGGTGGTGGTGGTCGGGAGGAGGAAGGGTGTGGGGGCGAAACCCCGGGATGCAGGGGGGGAGGTGAGCGGGCGGGCAGCAGCGGGCGTAAGGGCGTGCGGGGGTGCGGGCATTTAGCCGCCAGCTGCTGCCGCCGCCAGCTGCTGCCGCCACATTTCGGTGATTGGTTCTGGCGGGTGCGGTGGCGACGACGTGATGGTGGCGACGCTCACGTGTTGTCACACAACTGCACAACGAACGCAGCTTAGATGCAACGCGGCGAAACAAGGGCGGGCCATATCGCCTGCCGGCTATCGTACGCTTATTAATATGAAATGCACGCACGGATATGACGGGGGAGGCATAAGGCGCCAAAGAAAGGGAAAGAGATGGTCGGGGCTTCAATTCGGGGCCTCAATGAGATTTTGCGTTGAGGTAGGTCGACCCCGGCCGGAGGTTCAGGACGGTCGACACGGCGCTCGTCGGCGGCCTGACCCGACTGACCAGTCGGAAAAATAAGGCCCCCGGGCCGCACTGGCGGCGGGGGCAGCAGCAACAGCGGGCCGAGTTGCGGCGGTGTGTCAGCGCCACGGCTGCGGTGCGGCTGCGGCTCGTACGAGGAGGGAAGAGGGAGGGAGGGAGCCCGGCCGGGCGGGCTGAGAGGCTGGGCGAGGGGGAGGGCGGAGGGGAGGGGCGCACGAGGCTGATGGACAGGTCGACCACTGCTGGACGGGGGTGCATGTACGGTACTCCACTGGGTGGGTGCTCGCGGCTGGTGGGCGGCGGGCGGTGTGCGTGTGTGTGTGGTGTTGGTGTCGTACGACGCATCAACTTAGTGAGTAACGCCGTACTGCCTTACATCATGCATGCGCTCATGCCTTCTTCCATCGTCTAAGCTCCTGCGTTCAGTCGCGTTGCGGTGAGGCCGGTGGGGCGGGTGGGCGGCGGTGTGGGCGGCGACGTGGGCGTCGTGGTTTCGGCGCCTGGGCAGGGGGCGGGAGGCAGAGGGCAGGGGGGCGGGGCCCCAGTGCTGCCTGCCTGCCTGCCGCCCTACCGCCACACGTCGTGCCGAACCGGCAACCATTCAGACGGTGGACTTTCCTTGGTTCGGTTCGGCTGGCGCTGGGCCGCAGGCCCCAGCATGGAAGAGGCGTGTTTTGTTCTGGGAATGGAGGTGGGGGGCAGGAGGTGCGGCGGCACGGCCGCGGCCGCCCGGCTGCTGGAATAACGGTTGGCCTCCGTACGGCAGTGCTGCACCCGGTGTGGTGGCCGCATGACGCCACCGGCATCGTGGCGTGGCGGCCGTTGGTGTTGAGGTATGCGGTGGCCGTCACTCAGCAGCAGCTAGTACCTAGCCATAGGTGCCCCTTGTCGCATGTTTACCGCTGTACCGACACTGCGGGGGGACTGAGGGAGGAGATTAATATGCAGGCTGTAGCCATCGCTATGGCAGCAGGATGGGGAGTGGGATGAGGTGGTGGTGGCGGTGGTGGTGGTGGCTGCTGCCGTATTAGTAGACGGCAGCCCTGCTTTCCGGGCGCCACTTGTCGGGGTGCTCGTCCCGGAGCAGGAGCCAGGAGGGTGTGGGAGGGTGGCGGGTCCTCCTGTTGCTGAAACCCAACCACGCGATGGGTTTGCAGAGGAGTGCAGGTGGGGACTGCGGTACATGTGTGGGCCGCTGGGGCTGGGAGGTGGGCTGATGAGAGGTGGACTAATAGGAGAGCCGCCCTAGTCGGGGGCTGTAAGGTCGGTGTCGATGGTCACACACGGGCCCCCCCCGCGGGCCTCCGCACTGCCAATCCTCCCACTCCAGCATGCACCTCGAAACGACTGTCCTAAAAGGATTCCCTTGCAATCCCACTCCGGACCCAAGAAACGTCACTCGCCACCAGCTCACCCGCCAGAGCCTCCCCCCAACACACCGCAATCCCGCTAGCTTAGCCGTTATGTAGCAGGCTGCACGCGAGCAACTGAAAACAACTACTCACAACCGAAAACCCCAGCCCGGCGGGGGAGGCGGCTGCAGCCCTCTTGTCCTAGCAGCCCTCCTTAAGCGACCCACACCGGTCACTGCCCAAGAAACTATTTCCTCGCCACCACCTCCGCCTCCGGCACCCTCATGTGCGCACCTCGCCCCCCCGCCTCCCCCCCTAGGGGCTGGTCCGCTGGGCGCTGTAACCGTCTGTAGGCGGCATGGCTGTAGCCGTCTGTATGCCCCATGGCTGTAGCCGTCTATAGGCCCCATGGCTGTAGCCGTCTATAGGCCCCATGGCTGTAGCCGTCTATAGGCCCCATGGCTGTAGCCGTCTGTAGGCCCCATGACTGTAGCCGTCTATAGGCCCCATGGCTGTAGCCGTCTATAGGCCCCATGGCTGTAGCCGTCTGTAGACCCCATGGCTGTAGCCGCCTGTAGGCCCCTACAGTGTCGCCCCGCCTCCCGCCAGCCTGCTTGCCGCCGTCAGCAGCCACATGGCCGCCACCTTGACGCCGTCCAGCAGCCGGGCGGCCAGCAGCAGCCCCGCGGCGGCAGCAACACTCGCAGCGCCCCACGCCAGCCAGACCGCGTGACCCAGCCGAGCCGCACGTCCCGCCCCCGCGGCCGGCCGCCGGTTCCTCGGCCGCGCCCGCCAGCCGCCAGCTCGCCGAGCCCGCAGCAGCGCCCGCAGCAGCGTCATGGTGTCGTGCAGGCGCTCGTCGTACACCTCCAGGCGGCGCTCGTACAGCGGGTCGGCGGTGCGCTGCCCGGGCGAAGCACGGGGTGGCGGCAGGGGCAGTCCCAACTCCACAGCCACACGGCCCCGGCTAGGGATGCTGAAGTGCTGCGGCAGGCAGCGCTGAGTGCCTGCAGGGGTGGTGGTGGTGGTGGTGGTGGGGGGGGGGGTGTCGTGGTGGTGATGATAGTGGTGGTGGTGGTGGTGGTGGTGATGGTGGTGTTGGTGATGATGGTGGTGGTCGTGATGGTGATGGTGGAGGAATGAGCGGCCAAGAGCTCCTAAGACAACCACATCCTCCTCCCATATCCGGCTCCAGCTCCCCACACACAACCCGTATCCTCCTGGCCCAGTCCAGGTCCTCCCGCATTCCTCCCGCAACTCCCTCCCGCCGCCGTCCCTCTCTATACCCAAACACGTCCCCATTACCAGATATGAACGCCGGCACCACGGGGCTGCGCAGCTCAGCCGCCAGGGCCGCCACGCTCAGCCGCCAGGGCCGCAGACTGCCCTCCCGCCCCCCCACCCCCGCCTCGGGGAAGACCACCAGCGCGCGACTGGGGCGGCGAAGCTGGGATCCGGGGTCCGGGGCGCGGGGGGAAGGACCCGGGCCGCTGGTCGGGTCGGGGCCGCTGGTCGGGTTGGGGCCGCTGGTGGGGCCTGTCCCTGAGGGCTCGGTGGCGCCAGTGCCAGCACTTCCCCCGCCTCCCCCGCCTCCCCCGCCTCCTCCGCTGGTGCCGCTGGTGGCGTCTGGTCTGTCAGCTGGCGAGCGGGCAGGACCGGAGGGCAAGGAGGGGCAGGCAGGAGCCGTGGGGGGGGGAGGGTGTGTGTGAGAAGAAACCAGTGGGTCGGAGGGGAGGTGTAAGGGGAGAGGCGTACGGAAGGTAACGTACAGGCGGACAAGAGACAGGTCGTACCGTACCCTCCTGCCTTCCTCCCTGGAGCTCCCCGCAGCGCCACCGGCCCCAGCCCACCCGCTGCGCCGGTGCTGCGCGCCACCTACCCGCCAGCACCCGCCGGATCTCCCGCACCGCCTCCTCCCCCAGAACCGGGGGTCCATCCGCCTCCAGCACCGGAATCACGTTGCCCAGAAGCGCGGCGGTCAGCGTGGTGGCGAAGTCCTGAGGTGGGCGGGGAAGGGGAGGGGCAGGGGAAGGGGAGGGGAAGCGAGGAACACCCCCTCGGTACTTCACGCCCTGCAGGTACATGATTAGTCAATCCGCGCTAACCCGCTCTACGCCTCCACAGCTCCGCCTTCTTCTCCTCCCTGGACCCACTCGGCTTCCTACTCGGGGGCCTCCTAATCCACGGGCTGTCCCCACCCCCCCGGCCCCACCTTCTCCCCCAGAACGAACACCTCATCGATGCCCAGGGAGTGGAGCGCCACCGTCATGACCGCCTGGGCGGAGGGGCGTAGGGGGGGAGAGGAATCCGCGAATCCACGGCCGATAGACGAAGGGCGATGAAGGAGGCAGTCCAGAAGAGATGGCGGAGGGGTGAGACCGCACAGACACGCAGCTTAAGCGGTAGTTAACACACTACTGGGTGCTAGCCCACCTCACTCCGGGTGGCTCTGCGGCAGCTCCCCCCCTGCGCCAACTATCCTGTCCTTTTCGCGTTAACAGGTTTTACGCCACCCCCCACCTGGTCCAGCTGCGACATGTGGTTGGCCACCACCAGCACCCCCCACCTGGTCCAGCTGCGAGATGTGGTTGGCCACCACCAGCACCCCCCAGGAGCACCTCGGGGGGGTGGCCCGCGCCCGCAGGTCCGTGCCGTACACCCGCAGCGTCAGCCAGCGGGTGCACAGCCAGCCCAAGTACGACCACCACAACCGCCGTACGATGTCCCCGGAGGCCCAGTGGGGAGGGGGGCTCACGCTGCCCGGCAGGACGGTGCGGTCGGGGGGGCCGCCCGCCTCACCGCCGCCTGGCTTGACCCGGTGGCGCCTGAGTCGAGCCACCAATCGGCTCAGCTCCTGCTCTGTGGGCGATACCTTGAAGCGAGCTACGAGGCGGCTAGAGTGAGGGGGTGAGGGATGGTCGCTAGGGGTGCGGAGGCGGGGCGATGGCGCTGCTGGCGATGTTGAAAGCGCCCGCTGCCGGGGCGGCGGTGTCTGTCTGCAACTGCTGCTGCGGCCTTGCCAGGGGGCAGGCAGCGCTTGGCGACATGGTAACAGCAACATGGTGACAAATGGCGCTTCCTGCTTACGGATTTGTGTGGCTGATGTAAAGGGTACGTATTTTTGTTGTGGTGGCGAGCCGGGCTCGAACAGGTGGTTGTCGGCGTGGTCGCGACCCGCGGGCGCTTGCTGAGTCACGCCTCGCTGGCACCCTAGGCTTTGCTGGAACGCTTGACGCTGCCGCGGCTGCTGACGCTGCAAGTCGCGCCACTACTGCTGTCGTTGCTGCCATTGCTGCTGCGCTTACGGAAGCTGCTCTGAAAATGCTTTCGCGGACAGCGGTGACCCAAGTGCGAAATGGCGCGAATGCGCAAGGACTCCGGCTCGATGCAATTTCTGACGGACCTCCCAACGTTTTACACAAAACGGTTGCTACGAAATGTGCCAATTTGCGACTCGTGTGCTCTCGCTCGCCCCTTGCGTCGCGCAGCTGCCGGATCATCACCACCACCACCACCACCACCACCACCATCTGCTGCACCTGCTGCTCCATCACCACCTCATCCCAGCCCAGCCCACTCCACTTCACCGCCGCGGCCCCCCGCCCCGCCGCGCCGCCCTGCCCTGCAGTGCCCGCTGCGCCGTACGCGCGCTGTCCCGCGCCCCCGCCATCAGCCCCGCCGCGTGCTGCTGCCAGGACGCCGCCAGCTGCTCGCTGCTGCCGCTGGGGCGCACGAAGGAGGCGCCCAGCAGGGCCCCGCCTGCAAGGACAGCAGCGGCCAGGGGGGGGGGAGAGGGGGTAAGGGGGACCGGGGGGTGACGGGGTGAGGGGGCGGGGGCCGTAGCACAGCACGTAAGGGGAGGGCCAGGTTGGATGGCGTGATTGGATGCTTGCGGGAGCTCGCGTGGTGGTGGTGGCGGTAGTGAATGCAGGGCCCCGCTCCGCCAGCTCCCTCTCCCCTGTTCACCCCATAATGTAACCGGGTATGTTTGCAACCCCCCTCCTTCCTCGAATCCCCCCCTCCGCACCTGCTTGTGCGGGAGGCCGCTGCACCACCTGGGCCGGGGAGGTGGGTGCGGAGGCGGGTACCCTCCGAGCAGCCACCTTCCCGCCGCCGCCAGCCCCCACGGACATCGGGCCGCCAGCCGCCGCCCCGCCTCGCCCCTCCTGCTCGCCCCCGCCGCTCCTCTCCCCCTGCCTCTTGGCGGGTGGAGTCCTCTGCCCCTCATGCAGCCCGGCACCACCACCACCGCCGGACGCGGCCTCCTGTGCTGCCGGGGCCTCCCGCTGCGGCCCCCCTGGAGCACCCGGTGTGTTTTCCCCCTCACTCTGCTTGCGGCCCCGCTCCTGCTTCTGCGCAGTCCGCTGCGGGCGCTGGCTGGGCCCCCCGGCCGAGTCCCCCCGACCGCCACCACCAGCTGCCGGCGGAGCAGCCGCAGTAGCGGGGGTGGCAGCAGCAGCAGCAGCAGTAGGGAGGGTGGCAGCAGCAGCAGCAGCCGCACCGCCCTGCCCCGTCTGAAGAGGTGCCGAGGCCGCGGCTACGACCGCCTCCCCGCCCCCGCCCCCCGCCGGGCCTCTCCCTCCAGCTCCCCGCCCCCAGCGGCCCCCCCGCGGGGTCACGCTCCCACCAGCTCGGCCCCCGCCATCCCCCCCCGGGCTGCCCCTGCCCCCCCAGGGCTGCGACGGCTGCCCCCGAGCGAACCCCCCGCGCCCCCCGCCCCCGCGACCTCCCCCTCCCCGCCCCTCGCCTCCCCGCCCCCAGCCGCCCCGGCCCCCACTGGCCCAGCTCCCGCCGCGGCCTCCGCCTCCGTAGCGCCCCCTCCCGCCCTGGTGGAAGCCCTCTCCGTCATCGTCCAAGAAGCTCACCACCCCCGGCTCGGGTGCGGCTGCGGCTGCGGGTGCGCCGGCCCCTCCTGTGCTCTGCAGGCTGGGGCCGTCCGGACTGGCAGCAGCTGCCTTCCCTGGAGTTGCCGCCTCCCCCGCTGCCTGGTCGCTGCCCCCTCTCCGGGCGCCCGCCCCTCCCGGCCCCGCTGCCGCCAGCCTCTTGGCCGCAGCGCGCCCCCCCTGCCTGGGCTCCCCCTCCGGGTCGTCCGACACGTCCTGGAAGCACTCCTCACTGTCGCTGTCGCCGCCGCCGAAGCGGGCCAGCTGCTCAGCGCCCGGCACGCCGCCGCCGCCGCCGCTGACGCCACGCCTCCGGCGGGCGGCGCTCCGCGGGCCGCTGCGCGGTACGACAAGGAAGTCGCCGCTGCGGGGCTCCGCCGGGGGAGTGGCGACAGCGCCGTCCCCCCCCCGGGGCCTCTTGGTGGGTCGCTCCAGCGCGTGTGGGTCGGCGCGCCGCCTCGCCGCCTCCTCCGCTGGCCGCCCCACTCGCGCCCGGGCTACTGCCGCTTCTGCTGGTGGTGCCGCTGCTGCCGGCGCCGAGGATGCCGCCGGTGCTCTCTCCTTCTTTGATTTCCGTTGTACGGCGGCAGCTGGCCGTTCGGCGGCAACTGCCTCATTCTGCCGCCGCTGCTGCCGCGTGCTGTGGTCTTCCCCCTCGTCTCCACCCTCCACTTCCTCCTCCGCCTCCTCCTCCGCCTCCTCCTCCGCCTCCTCCTCCGCCTCCTCCTCCGCCTCCTCCTCCGCCTCCTCCTCCGCCTCCTCCTCCGCCTCCTCCACCGCCTCCTCCTCCGCCTCTATCTGCTGCTGCTCCGCCGCTTCCTCCGCCTCCTCCTCCTCCGCCTCCTCCTCCTCCTGCATCTGCTGCTCCTCCTCCTGCTCCTCCTCCTCCTCCTCCATCTGCTGCTCCTCCTGCTGCTCTTCCTCCTCCTCTTCTTCCGGCTCCTCCTCCTCCGCCTCCTCCATCTGCTGCTCCTCCACCGCCTCCTCCATCTGCTGCTCTTCCTCCTCCTCTTCTTCCGGCTCCTCCTCCGCCGCCTCCTCCATCTGCTGCTCCTCCGCCGCCTCCTCCATCTGCTGCTCTTCCTCCTCCTCTTCTTCCGGCTCCTCCTCCGCCGCCTCCTCCATCTGCTGCTCCTGCTGCCCGAGGCTCTCATACTCCGCATAGGCGGCGGCCGCGGCGGCAGCAGCGGCGGCAGCATCGGCGGCGGCGGCGGCGGCAGCAGCAACAGCAGCATCGGCGGCGGCAGCAGCGGCGGCGGCAGCGGTGGCAGCAGCGGCGGCGGCGGCGGCGACACCACGGGCGCTACCTCCGAGGTGAAGCGCTGGAGCCGGGGGGCCACCCACACGCCGGGGGACAGCAGCGGCGTCCTGTGCTGGCGCCGAGGGCTGAGCCACCGCCGCCACCCTGCCCCGCACCTGCCCCTGCCCCTGCCCCTGCCCCTGCCCCGGCCCCCGTCCCGCCCCCGCCCCTCCGCTGTCCAGCCGCCGCGTCCTGGCGCCACGGGGCCCCCGGTCCTCCTCATCGGAGGAGTCCCCGAACCTAGCCATGTCTTCATCCGCCCCTGCGCCGCCGCCGCCGTTAGCCGCCGCCGCCGCCGGTGTCGTACCCATCCACTCCATCTCCTCTGCCAGGAAGTCCACCACCCCGCCCTCGTCCGCCCCAGCCTCCTCACCACCCCGGGCAGCCGCCGCCGCCGCCGCCGCAGCAGCAGCAGCAGCAGTCCCTGTCCGCTGCCTTGCTCCCCCCCGTCCGCTGCCCTCCGCCACCTTGGCCGCCGCCAGCCTCTCCGCCGCCTCCTCGGCTGTCCGCTTGCGGCTCTCCGAGTCAATGGACTTGAGCACCTTGAACATCGACAGCACCTCGCCCTTGACCTCCCGCTTGGGTGCCGGCGGCGGCGGCGGCGCCGGTCGCTGGGCGGGGACGCGGCCGCCAGCACTTGCCGCCGCATCCGGCGACAGAGCCGCAGCTGCCGCGTCCGCTGCTGCCGCCTGCGCCGCTGCTGCGTCCCGCTCCTCCACCTCCGCCTCCTCCCCTGCTCCCGGCAGCCCAAGCTGGGTGAAGGCGGGGTCCTGCGGCGGCGGCACCGCGGCCCCTCCCAGCGCTCCGTGGGGGTGGCCGAGCTCATCGGAGAGCGCAGCAGCCCCGGCTGCTTGGGCTTCCGCGGCTGCTGCCCCGGTGGCCGGTACGTAGAGCCTCATGGGCAGCTCCCGCACCTGGTTGATGTAGTACAGGGCGCTGGGACCTGCGGGCATCCGGCAGCCGCCGCCGGCAGCGGGGCGGGCGGGCGGGAGGGTGGTGGTCGCGAGGCCGGGGCGCGCTGGGGGCACTGGGGGGCCCCTGTCGGCTGCACGACGGGGAGGGGCAGCGGCTCCTGCAGCGCCGTTGTCGCCGTCTTCGCTGTCGGTGTCGGTGTCGCTGCGCAGCTTCACCCCGTGGTCCTGGTTCCGCTGCCACTCCAGGCGGGACAGCGGCAGGGGCGGCACGCCGGGGAAGGAGCGCCGCGGCGGCCTGGCGGGCTGGGCCAGATCGACTTGGATGGGGCGGTGGCGGTTGTGGGGGTCCGGCAGCTGCAGGGGCTGGGTGAGGTCCGCGGGGGCGGGGGGCGGCACGGGGCCGGGACGGGAGGAGCGTGCGGCGGCCTTGGCGCGCTTGGCGGCAGCGGCCGCCGCGGCTGCTACTGCTGCCGCGTGAGAGGCCGCCGATACGAGTGGTGTCGCTGTGTGGTCCGCAACGGCAGTAGCAGTTGCGGTTGCGCCTGGCTGCTGCTGCTGGGGTAGGGGCTGGTGCGTCCCCGGCTCCTGCTGCCATTCTACTTGCAGGCGGGCCAGGTAGCTGGGTTTGGCCAGCTCGACGCGGAGCAGGTTTCCTCGCCATTTGCTGTTGTTGTAGACGCTCAAGCACTTGTGCACAGCGACGTCATCCTGCGGCAGGGGGGCCACAATGACACGATTACTACGGCGCGTTTGCGTACTGCTTGCGACACGCTGCGCTGCAAGCCTTTAACCACGCCGCCCTGATACAATGATGCAAGGTTTGTTCGAACCTTGGGATCCAGCTCCACGTACGCAAACCCTCTGCAAGCGGGCTGCGTCGCCGGCGCTGTGCGAGACGTTGCTGCGCTGCCGGTCGCGGTCGCTAATATTTGGTCCTTGGATGGAACAAGTTCTATGCTCTCAACCTTGCCGAAGGGACTAAAACGCGAACGAAGGTCGGCGGCGGTAATGTCAAGCGGAAGACCGCCGACAAACAGCCGAACAACCATTGTTGGCTAGTTTGTCATCGATTAAGATGTATAGCTGGGTAATTCACTCATCGCCTCCACCCATTGACGACGAAGCATGGAACTACGCATTGTCGTACTGCCGGCGGAGCCGTTTGGTAAAAGGGCTCTGGATTCAAACCTCCTTCCGAAGAATATAAGTGCATTTGTTATGTACAAATAAACCCTTCACCGCTCCCTTAGTTCTCACCGGAGCCCGAGCGAGCCGCCCCATTGTCGTTGGCGAACCGACAGCCTTCGTCGACACCACCGGAGCAGCGCCCATGCGCACACCACCAGCGTCCCATCTGATCGCCGTTATTTACTGACGGCCCTAATGGCTGCAGCCACCGGCGCCCTGCACCCGAGCGTGGATGCCGCCCCGACGCCAGGCCATCAGCCGCTGGTCCGCCTGCTGCAATGGGCTGCCGAGCGCGGGGCCGTGGCACCCAAGCTCGCTCTGGACCCCACCGACCCTCGCCGCTTCCTGGCGGCTGCAGCCATCCCGCCCCGGGAGCCCATCATCGCACTGCCGCAGAGCCTGCTGATGCACGCCGGCACCGCCCTCTCCGACCCGACCTATGGCCCCGCCTTCCGGGCTCTGAGGGCGGAAATGGCCGCCCCATCAAATGCCAGGGACGGCGACATCGGTGGCAGCAGCGGGGGTGAGGCCACTGCTACAGCCGGCGAGGTGCCCCGCTCCTACTGGGACAGCGGCGGCCTCAGCGACCGGGACGTGCTGTGCATGCTGCTCGTCCTGGAGCGGTGCCGCGGCGCCTCCTCCGCCTGGGCGCCGTACATCGACATCCTGCCCCCCAGCTACGACGACCCAGCCTGGTGGGACGGCGCCGCTCTGCGGCTGCTGCGCGGGACCCGCCTGGCCCGGGCTGTTGCGGACTACCTGCCGGGACTGGAGCGCCTGGCTGCGTGCATGAGGCGGCTGCGGGAGCTGCAGGGGGAGCTGGCGGGCTCGGGGGGGAGAGAGGGGGGGCAGCAGGGGATGGAGCTGGAGGGGCAGTTGGAGGGGCAGGAGGGGCCCGGGGGCGGCCGCGCTGACCCCCTGGCCAGCCCCTGGGCGACCAGCCTGGAGGCAGCTAGGTGGGCTCGCTCGGCGGTGTGGTCCCGCTCGTTCAGCGTGAGGGGGCTGAGGCGGGAGGGAGGGGCCGGGGAGCCGCCAGCAGGCCGGCAGCAGCCTCCGGGGCTGCAGGCTGTCGACCAGCAGCAGCAGCAGCTGCCGGATGAGCGGCAGCTGGCGGTGTGCCAGGTGCCAGGTGGGCAGGGGGGAAGGGAGAAGACCCGGTTACGTTCGGGGATGGGGGGCGCCGGAGCGATTGGGGCAGAATCCGTTTCGGGCAGTGGTCGCATAGCATGTGCGCCCGGACTGCCAGCTGCCGCCCGCCCCTCCACCTCCCTCGCTCCCTCCCCCTCTGGAACCCTCTCTCCCTGGAAACCCCTCCCCCCCAGTACTGGATATGATCGACCACCAGGAGGGCTGCCAGGCGGCCTGGCACACGGGACCCCTTGGCGAGGACGACTTTGAGTGGCTCAAAATGGACCACGTGGCGGAGGTGGGTGGTTCTAGTTTGGTGGTTGGTAGCGAGAAAAGTCGGTTGGGTGTTTGAGTTGCGGGGGAACCCGCAATGGCGGGTAGCGAGGGACTCGGGGTGGGTGTGGGGTGTGGGTTTCCCAACTCCCAGTGCTGCTCGTGCGCGGCAAAGCGGTGGTTAGAGTCGACAACCCCCTCCCTCGTCCGCAGGGTGATGTCCTAGCCAACAACTACGGATCCAAGGACAGCCAGGAGCTGCTGCTGGCGTACGGCTTCGTGGTGCAAGCCAGCAGCCAGGACTACGCAGCCCTGTCGTTGGCGCGGGCGCAGGGGGGTCGGGGCGGGGCTGGCTCGGGGCGGGAGGCGGGATGGGCTGGTGGCGGCGCAGCTGATGACGCCGGCGACGAGGGCGATGCCGCGGAGGTCCGCACGGTGGGGCAGGAGGGGGGAGAGGAGGAGGGGGGAGAGGAGGGGGGAGAGGAGGAGGGGGTGGGGCAGGAGGGGGGAGAGGAGGAGGAGGTGGGGCAGGAGGGAGGAGAGGAGGAGGAGGTGCAGGCGGCTGCCGAGGCGGTGCAGAGGCGGCTGGTGGCTGCTGCTGCGGATCTGCCCACACAGCTGAGGCTGACGCTGGCGGACCCGCTGCCGGAGCAGCTGCTTCAGGTGGGGGGAGGAGGGGTGTGTGTGCGTGTGTGTATGACTTGTGAGGAGGGGAGAAGAGGCAGGTGGCGGAGATGGTTGGACGGGCGGTGACTCCAGGGGCTGGTGTCTGTTAGGAGACCCGCCTGTCCATGTCCATGTCCGCAACCACCTCATATCCGCACTGCCTCCTGCCTCCCCCGCAGGCCACCCGGGTCGCACTCGCCTCCGGACCCCGCCTCTACTTCGCAGCGGCGGACGCCCTCGCGCCGCCGCCGGCAGCCGAGGCGGACGGCTCCAGGGAAGCCGCCGCCGCCGCGTCCCCCCGGGCCCACGCCCCCGACGCGCTGCCAGCTGGCGTGATGGGGCTGCTGTTACCGTACGACACGGTTTCGGAGCTGCACGTTCTGGGCACCGTGCTGCAGCAGCTGTCGGTGCGGCTGGCGGCCATGGTGGGGTCCGAGCAGGAGGTGCGGGGGCTGCTGGGGCTGCCGCCGCCGCCGCCGCCGCCTCTGTCGCGACGCGAGGAGACCGCCGCCGCCGCCGCCGCCGCCTCCACCACTTTCGAACAGCCCCCGACCGGCGGTGATTCGTCGCTGCTGTTACTTCCTGATGACTGGATGCCTCGGCAGCTGGCTGAGGATGAAGATCGCGGCGGGGAGGGGGCCGCTGCTGCGGCTGCCACCCGCCGCTCGGTCCTGGCGTGTTGGCTGGCGGGTCACGAGAGGCTGCTGCAGCGGCTGGGGGTGGGGCGCCACGCGCGGCTGGCGCTGGCGGTGGTCAACGGCCAGAGGGCGATTCTGACTGCTGCGCGGCGGAGGGCGCAGCAGCTGCTGGCTGCGGTGGTGCGGGTAAGAGCGCGGGCAGTGGCGCGGGGACCAGGCGGGTGCGTGGTGGCCCCTCGGGTCGTGAGACGGGTGGAGGGGGCCTGCTTGGGTTTGGGTTTGGGGGCGGCAAGGAGCAATGGACGCACCGCTTGGGGTGGCTGCGCAGCCGCTGCTGGTGCCCAGCCAGCTCGGCTGTGCGTCCCTCTCAATCGGAGCCACCACCGCCCGGGGGGAAGACACCCTCCCCCACCCACGGGGGCATCCACGGGTCTCCCTCGAACCCCCCGCCACTCACACAGGGAAGGGTGGCGCCGCTGCCCCCCCCCACCACTGCGGTCCCCACCACTGCGGTCCCCACCACTGCGGTCCCCACCAAGCTGCCTGCCCCTCCCCCGCCCCCGCCCCCAGGACGCCTGCGGGGCCGCCGCCCTCCCCCGGCTGTGTACGGCAGCAGCGGCCGCGCCCGACAGCGACGTTTCTTCGCCGCCCAGCCCCGCAGCTGGCACCGAGGGCCGCTGCTGGTGCCGCCTGGAGCTGCTGGAACGACCCCGGCCCCCGCCTCAGCCTCAGGAGGGAGGGGCAGCGGCGGCGGGCAGCAGCGCCCAGGCCGGGGGCAGCGGCGCCGAGGGTGACTCCTCGCTGCCGTACAGAGTGGCAGTGCGGGTACGACACCCTGTGGCGGCGGGCGACGAGGTGTTGCGGCTGCCCCTGGAGCAGTGCCTGGCGGCCTCCGGCCCCGAGCAGCTGCTGAGCTGGCTGGTGCTGGGGGCGAGGCGGCAGCAGCTGCTGCCGCCCCCTCAGGAGGGGCTGGTGGGGCGGCTGCTGAGCCACATGCCGCCGGCGCCGGTGGTGAGCCTGATGATGCCCTCGGCTGGCGGGGGGGCCCAGCCGGGGGGCCCTGTGGGGCCCCGCTTGCTGGCGCTGCTGGAGGGCTCCCCCGTCAGCTCCGAGTACGAGCAGCAGGCGGCGGATCTGCAGGTGCGACCGCAGGAGGGGGGCTGCGGCCACCAGCCACCAGGCGAGGAGGGGGGTTGTCTAGCTGGCGTGTCGCTTGCCTAGCTGCCGGGGTTGTGTGCACCCATGCAGCCGTCAGGGCGCTGCCAACTAACCTAGCAATGGCTTCTTCGACCGCCCCCAGTCCGACAATCGACAACCAACTGTAAGTCCCGCCCCTCCGGCTGCCCGCCCAGGATGACTTCAACGCATTCCGCCAGCAGCTGCTGCCCTCCGGGATCGCTGCTCTCCTGGCTGGCGAGCAGCTGGGCGGTGCTGCCGGACGCCATCCCTCGGACCCCGGCGACCCGGCAGCTGAGGCGGCAGGGGGCTGTACGGCACCCGAGGCGGAAGGCGCTACCGCCGCTGCCCGCACCGGGCGTGAGGAGGCGCTGCGGGCTGCCGCCGCCGCCCTCCTGGCCGCACCGGCGGAGGAGAGCTTCCGGATCTACTGCTGGGCCCGAGAAGTGGTGGAGCGGTGCGCGGTCAGGGTCGGCCTGCAGCCCCCGGAGGGCGGCCAGGAGGGTGGTGGTGGTGATGGTGGTGGCGCCCTCGACGGCCCCTGGTCCGCACATGCAGGCCGGCAGCAGCTGGTAGTGCTGGCGCCGCTGCTGTGGGTGGTACCGCAGGTGGGGGCGGGGACGGGGGGGCTCTTGGTGGAGGGAGGGGCAGGGGGATGCAAAACACAAGCCCCCGGCGGCGCTTCTCCACCCACTCTCCCACGCACCCATACACATACCCCGCACCTCCCCGGCCCCCGTCCCCCCGCCTTACACGGGTTTCCTCGGGGCCGGGCCCCCTCCCCGGCCCTTGGTTTGTCGACTGTGGATCCACGGATGCAATACCCCCCGCCCCCCGCCCCCCGCCCCCCGCCCCCCGCCCCCCGCCCCCCGCCCCCCGCCCCCCGCCCCCCGCCCCCCGCCCCCCGCCCCCCGCCCCCCGCCCCCCGCCCCCCGCCCCCCGCCCCCCGCCCCCCGCCCCCGCCCCCCGCCTCCCGCCCCCCGCCCCCCGCCCCCCGCCCCCCGCCCCCTGCACAGGAACTTCGGAACGCCGCACTGAGGCTGGAGTGTCATCGCAGCGGCAGCGGCTCCTCGCCGGCTCCGGAACCACTCCCGGACCGGCCCCGCGGCCTCGACCTGGTCGCATGGGCCGCCTGCCCGCTGCCCCCCGGCCTGCTGCTGCACCCCGCGAGCCTGCTGGGCCGCTCCGGAACCCGCGACCCGGACCTCGTCATGGCGCGGTACGGCCCGGGGGCGCTGGAGGTGGCGGCGGCGGCGGCGGCAAGGGAGGCGGTGACGGGGGGCGCTGGCCAGGTGGCGGCGGCGGCGAGCGACTGCAGTCTGACGGCTCCGGTCCACAGCCTGGAGCTGCTGCCCGGCGATGGCGACCCGGCGCGGGGCGAGAAGCTGCGGCTGATGCGCCGCTTTGGCTTGGGCACCTGCCACTACCTGGGGCCCGGTGGGTGCCCGGGGGGGGGGCGAGAAGACCCGGTTACACGACATGAGTATAACAGCTGGCGCACTGTCTTCGGACACCTAGTTGTGGGCGCATGCTGGCGCACTTGGTATTGGCTGCCGAGGGGGTTGTGCCGCGGAGGGGGGGGCAGCGAGGAAACCCGGTACCGCGACATGGGTGTAACAGCTACCGGGGGGGGGACGGGGCGGGCAGGGCCGGAGGGGGGAGGTAGGCACGGAAGATTTAGAAGTGGGATGCCGGGCGCTGCTGCGTGGGATTCATGGGGTGAACGGGTTTCGACGCAGCGAGTGTGCTCGTACGAAATGCCGCGCCCGCCCCCCCCCTTGGCGCGGACACCAAACACTGCGCTGGTGCACCAGTGACGCCCTCCTGGCGGCCAGCTCCCGCGACTTACCTGCTGCTGGGCCCTCCTCCGCCTCCCCCTCCACCGCGTTCGTGTTCCTCCCAACGGCGGCCGGGCGGCGCAGGCGGTGCTGGCTACGGCCTGGTGGCTGCGGCCCTGCGCCTGCTGCTGCTGGCAGATGGGGGCGACCTGGAGGGCGCCGGCGACTGCCCGGAGGCGGCGCTGTGGGCTCACCTGCGAAGGCTGGCAGCACAGGGGAGGGGGCGCCTCCGCCAGGGGGTCGCCTCCTCGCTGCTGGCACCTGCGCCCGGGGGGCAGAGTCCAGCGGGCGGCTCCGATCCAACTGCCGGCACTGCGGCCGCCCCACAGGGGGTGGCGGGTGCGGCGTCCGCGCCCACATGGGTACCGGCGGCAGCTGCGGACTCCGAGCTCCTTGCAACTGC
Source organism: Yamagishiella unicocca (assembly GCA_003116995.1). NCBI lineage: Eukaryota > Viridiplantae > Chlorophyta > Chlorophyceae > Chlamydomonadales > Volvocaceae > Yamagishiella > Yamagishiella unicocca. Next base: position 366,938 of record BDSL01000089.1, read on the forward strand.
ACGGCAGGTGGTGTCGTACCTGGCGGCCCTGCCCCCGGGAAGCTCTGTGGCGAAGACGGCACGGTGAGCTGGCCCCTCATGACGTCAGCAACGTGGTACGGCAGCCCCCCCTCCCCCAGCGCTGCAGCACATACCTCGCACCGGCAGCATCACAGAAGCCGGGATGCCGTCGTGGGCCCTCTCCTCCCTGGAGCGGACGCCCTGGTTTGCAGGCTGCGTTCGTGTGCCGCTATGCCCTGCCTGCATGCGCTCTTGGACTTCATTCGTATCTGCTTCGGTTTTATTGCTACAGTTTCTTCCGCTGCGTTGCAGGAAGACGCTGCACAGGGCGGTGCTGGGCGGCCGCCAGCAGCTGTGCGACAGGCAGGCGCAGCTAGCCCGCCTGCGGGCCGCTGGTGCAGCCGAGGGTGTGCAAGAAGGTGTGTAGCGGCGCACACCCTGCTGTCACGACCCTCTGACTGCCAGTCGCGCGACCCTGAAGCTTGTTTGGTTTCCAACTCATCCTTGCTAACTGGCAGCGGCCGCCTTGTTTTCACTTTGCCCTCAGAGAGCGCTTCGGAGCCATCTGCAGACGGACAAGAGGCACCCGTTTTAGCAGGCGTACGGCGCTACCTCGGCTTGTACGGCGCCGTTCTGGACGAGTGGGGAGCGCTCCTGGGCGCCCAAGCTGGCGGCAAGAGGGCCGAGGGCGGCAAGGGCAGCAAGGGACGGCGGTGTGGTTCCGGAGAAGGTGGCGGTGCTGCCTCCGCTGGAGGCCACGCTACCGGACTGGGCGGGCGGCAGAAGCGCAGCCGCAAGTAGCGGGTGGGGTCAGGCCTGGTGGCATTTGGTGGGGCGTTGTGCTGCGGGCTCGGACTGTGGGTTGGTTTCATGGCTTCACGGCACTCGGCCAGTCAGCCGTCGATCAGACTCAAAGCACCGTGTCTTGCTGCTTGCCCTGTCTGGTTCCCACTGGCGCCACAGTGCGCAGGCGGACGAGTTCTGGGTCCCATAGCTGCCTGAACGGCCAGGAAACTAGGGCTCTTAACATTTGGAAATGGTAGTACTACTTGGAAGTGTGCGTTTCTGTTGATATTACCGTTGTTCCCAGCGGTTCAGCCAGGATTGATCACCTTGCGCCGGCACGGTCGCTCGGTCCTGGCAGGAGGGGGTAAAACCCGATATCTGGCACTAAAGGACATGAACAGCACTCTGCCTGACACTGCTGCCGCCCGAGGGCAGCAGTATGGCGGCCGGGTGCCTCCTGGCCCCTCCTGGCCTCGCAGCCCTTCCAGGCCCTTGGCAGGCCCTTGGCAGCTTGTGCCAGGTGGCCGTGGGCCCGGTAGCCGTGCAAATGTGTTACGCTTGCCTCGCGCTGGGTGCCCCATGGCTCATGCCCAATCGGTTGCCGCACCTCAACAGTCGACAAGAAGAAAGGGACTGGGCCCGTGCGCACCATCGTTTTGAGCTTCGGTGGCGTGGCCGACGAGGCGACGGTGCCTGCTTGCCGCACCTCAAGGCGCCAAACGCTAGGTGTTCGGCATGGAGGCGTGCAGAGTAACTGCACATCCAATCCTGGATCTGGGGGTCCCTTGCATACAGTGGAAACCGGCTGAAATAGGTGTGTGAATCTTGCCACTTGCAAACACGTAAACAGGAGAGCGAGCGACTTAACGTTGTGATCGCTAGGAATGAAGTAGGCAGGTACGAATGGCGGGCCGACCTGCGCCAACCACTTCCGTTAATCTAGTTGCCATAGCTAGCATTTGCTGAAGAGTACACGCTATTGTTGGGGGAGGGACCCCAATCACCCCTGGCCCGGGACCCCCCACAAAACGTACCCTCGTGTACCTTTTTTTAAAGGTTATTTGTATGCGCTCAGTTGGCGTCGCTGCTGGCATGTATGGAGGGGTCCCTCTCAACCTGGAAGCGCACGCCCGCAGATTTGCACGACACAACCCGACACTATACGATTCCACTTTCCATATCCTAGACCTTCTTATATTTATTGTATATATAGCCACCCCACATAGACGGAATCCGCTTGGGTCGCGAGTCGAAATGTCAACTCAATTGGTAGCAAGTCACCTGGGTAACAGTGCCTGGGCGAAGCTCTGGAATAATATGTATACACGTGTACATATAAAGCTGGTGCATCACCTCGGTCGATCCGTTTGAAGTACAAATGGACAGCCTCGACGCGACAGGCATATATGATATATCCAAGTAGTTTCCTCAAACGACACTTAGGCGTTCCTCAATGGTGTAAAAAGATATCAGCAAACGCTATGCGCATGCTAGTAATAGTCAAGAAAATAACACAGAAGAAATTGGCGCACTGCGACACCGCTACACTGGAGCGCCCAGTGTCTCCTACACTGCTACACGCCAAGTCTGTTACACGCGAGCACTGGTCCCGTTGTATCTCTATCTCCCTCTAGCTAACAGCCCTCATGCAGGCAAGCCCCAAAATCTTCCCTGTTGCCCTCCTCAGCAGCAAGGGAGCGCCTGGACCACCGAAAGCAGGATTGCTCTCCTGGTTAAAGCCAGACCCTCCCCCGCGCCATACCAGCTCTGAACCGTCATACTAGGTACTAGTTGGGCGCGGCGGTGGAAGCCTAGGGTCACGTACGGCAACACACGAGCACTTCCCCTCCTCCAGCCCCTCCTCAGCAGCAAGGGAGCGCCTGGACCACCGAAAGCAGGATTGCTCTCCTGGTTAAAGCCAGACCCTCCCCCGCGCCATACCAGCTCTGAACCGTCATACTAGGTACTAGTTGGGCGCGGCGGTGGAAGCCTAGGGTCACGTACGGCAACACACGAGCACTTCCCCTCCTCCAGCCCCTCCTCAGCAGCAAGGGAGCGCCTGGACCACCGAAAGCAGGATTGCTCTCCTGGTTAAAGCCAGACCCTCCCCCGCGCCATACCAGCTCTGAACCGTCATACTAGGTACTAGTTGGGCGCGGCGGTGGAAGCCTAGGGTCACGTACGGCAACACACGAGCACTTCCCCTCCTCCAGCCCCTCCTCAGCAGCAAGGGAGCGCCTGGACCACCGAAAGCAGGATTGCTCTCCTGGTTAAAGCCAGACCCTCCCCCGCGCCATACCAGCTCTGAACCGTCATACTAGGTACTAGTTGGGCGCGGCGGTGGAAGCCTAGGGTCACGTACGGCAACACACGAGCACTTCCCCTCCTCCAGCCCCTCCTCAGCAGCAAGGGAGCGCCTGGACCACCGAAAGCAGGATTGCTCTCCTGGTTAAAGCCAGACCCTCCCCCGCGCCATACCAGCTCTGAACCGTCATACAAGGTACAAGTTGGGCGCGGCGGTGGAAGCCTAGGGTCACGTACGGCAACACACGAGCACTTCCCCTCCTCCAGCCCCTCCGCAGCAGCAAGGGAGCGCCTGGACCACCGAAAGCAGGATTGCTCTCCTGGTTAAAGCCAGACCCTCCCCCGCGCCATACCAGCTCTGAACCGTCATACTAGGTACTAGTTGGGCGCGGCGGTGGAAGCCTAGGGTCACGTACGGCAACACACGAGCACTTCCCCTCCTCCAGCCCCTCCTCAGCAGCAAGGGAGCGCCTGGACCACCGAAAGCAGGATTGCTCTCCTGGTTAAAGCCAGACCCTCCCCCGCGCCATACCAGCTCTGAACCGTCATACTAGGTACTAGTTGGGCGCGGCGGTGGAAGCCTAGGGTCACGTACGGCAACACACGAGCACTTCCCTTCCTCCAGCCCCTCCTCAGCAGCAAGGGAGCGCCTGGACCACCGAAAGCAGGATTGCTCTCCTGGTTAAAGCCAGACCCTCCCCCGCGCCATACCAGCTCTGAACCGTCATACTAGGTACTAGTTGGGCGCGGCGGTGGAAGCCTAGGGTCACGTACGGCAACACACGAGCACTTCCCCTCCTCCAGCCCCTCCTCAGCAGCAAGGGAGCGCCTGGACCACCGAAAGCAGGATTGCTCTCCTGGTTAAAGCCAGACCCTCCCCCGCGCCATACCAGCTCTGAACCGTCATACTAGGTACTAGTTGGGCGCGGCGGTGGAAGCCTAGGGTCACGTACGGCAACACACGAGCACTTCCCCTCCTCCAGCCCCTCCTCAGCAGCAAGGGAGCGCCTGGACCACCGAAAGCAGGATTGCTCTCCTGGTTAAAGCCAGACCCTCCCCCGCGCCATACCAGCTCTGAACCGTCATACTAGGTACTAGTTGGGCGCGGCGGTGGAAGCCTAGGGTCACGTACGGCAACACACGAGCACTTCCCCTCCTCCAGCCCCTCCTCAGCAGCAAGGGAGCGCCTGGACCACCGAAAGCAGGATTGCTCTCCTGGTTAAAGCCAGACCCTCCCCCGCGCCATACCAGCTCTGAACCGTCATACTAGGTACTAGTTGGGCGCGGCGGTGGAAGCCTAGGGTCACGTACGGCAACACACGAGCACTTCCCCTCCTCCAGCCCCTCCTCAGCAGCAAGGGAGCGCCTGGACCACCGAAAGCAGGATTGCTCTCCTGGTTAAAGCCAGACCCTCCCCCGCGCCATACCAGCTCTGAACCGTCATACTAGGTACTAGTTGGGCGCGGCGGTGGAAGCCTAGGGTCACGTACGGCAACACACGAGCACTTCCCCTCCTCCAGCCCCTCCTCAGCAGCAAGGGAGCGCCTGGACCACCGAAAGCAGGATTGCTCTCCTGGTTAAAGCCAGACCCTCCCCCGCGCCATACCAGCTCTGAACCGTCATACAAGGTACAAGTTGGGCGCGGCGGTGGAAGCCTAGGGTCACGTACGGCAACACACGAGCACTTCCCCTCCTCCAGCCCCTCCGCAGCAGCAAGGGAGCGCCTGGACCACCGAAAGCAGGATTGCTCTCCTGGTTAAAGCCAGACCCTCCCCCGCGCCATACCAGCTCTGAAACGTCATACTAGGTACTAGTTGGGCGCGGCGGTGGAAGCCTAGGGTCACGTACGGCAACACACGAGCACTTCCCCTCCTCCAGCCCCTCCTCAGCAGCAAGGGAGCGCCTGGACCACCGAAAGCAGGATTGCTCTCCTGGTTAAAGCCAGACCCTCCCCCGCGCCATACCAGCTCTGAACCGTCATACTAGGTACTAGTTGGGCGCGGCGGTGGAAGCCTAGGGTCACGTACGGCAACACACGAGCACTTCCCCTCCTCCAGCCCCTCCTCAGCAGCAAGGGAGCGCCTGGACCACCGAAAGCAGGATTGCTCTCCTGGTTAAAGCCAGACCCTCCCCCGCGCCATACCAGCTCTGAACCGTCATACTAGGTACTAGTTGGGCGCGGCGGTGGAAGCCTAGGGTCACGTACGGCAACACACGAGCACTTCCCCTCCTCCAGCCCCTCCTCAGCAGCAAGGGAGCGCCTGGACCACCGAAAGCAGGATTGCTCTCCTGGTTAAAGCCAGACCCTCCCCCGCGCCATACCAGCTCTGAACCGTCATACAAGGTACAAGTTGGGCGCGGCGGTGGAAGCCTAGGGTCACGTACGGCAACACACGAGCACTTCCCCTCCTCCAGCCCCTCCGCAGCAGCAAGGGAGCGCCTGGACCACCGAAAGCAGGATTGCTCTCCTGGTTAAAGCCAGACCCTCCCCCGCGCCATACCAGCTCTGAACCGTCATACTAGGTACTAGTTGGGCGCGGCGGTGGAAGCCTAGGGTCACGTACGGCAACACACGAGCACTTCCCCTCCTCCAGCCCCTCCGCAGCAGCAAGGGAGCGCCTGGACCACCGAAAGCAGGATTGCTCTCCTGGTTAAAGCCAGACCCTCCCCCGCGCCATACCAGCTCTGAACCGTCATACTAGGTACTAGTTGGGCGCGGCGGTGGAAGCCTAGGGTCACGTACGGCAACACACGAGCACTTCCCCTCCTCCAGCCCCTCCTCAGCAGCAAGGGAGCGCCTGGACCACCGAAAGCAGGATTGCTCTCCTGGTTAAAGCCAGACCCTCCCCCGCGCCATACCAGCTCTGAACCGTCATACTAGGTACTAGTTGGGCGCGGCGGTGGAAGCCTAGGGTCACGTACGGCAACACACGAGCACTTCCCCTCCTCCAGCCCCTCCTCAGCAGCAAGGGAGCGCCTGGACCACCGAAAGCAGGATTGCTCTCCTGGTTAAAGCCAGACCCTCCCCCGCGCCATACCAGCTCTGAACCGTCATACTAGGTACTAGTTGGGCGCGGCGGTGGAAGCCTAGGGTCACGTACGGCAACACACGAGCACTTCCCCTCCTCCAGCCCCTCCTCAGCAGCAAGGGAGCGCCTGGACCACCGAAAGCAGGATTGCTCTCCTGGTTAAAGCCAGACCCTCCCCCGCGCCATACCAGCTCTGAACCGTCATACAAGGTACAAGTTGGGCGCGGCGGTGGAAGCCTAGGGTCACGTACGGCAACACACGAGCACTTCCCCTCCTCCAGCCCCTCCTCAGCAGCAAGGGAGCGCCTGGACCACCGAAAGCAGGATTGCTCTCCTGGTTAAAGCCAGACCCTCCCCCGCGCCATACCAGCTCTGAACCGTCATACTAGGTACTAGTTGGGCGCGGCGGTGGAAGCCTAGGGTCACGTACGGCAACACACGAGCACTTCCCCTCCTCCAGCCCCTCCGCAGCAGCAAGGGAGCGCCTGGACCACCGAAAGCAGGATTGCTCTCCTGGTTAAAGCCAGACCCTCCCCCGCGCCATACCAGCTCTGAACCGTCATACTAGGTACAAGTTGGGCGCGGCGGTGGAAGCCTAGGGTCACGTACGGCAACACACGAGCACTTCCCCTCCTCCAGCCCCTCCGCAGCAGCAAGGGAGCGCCTGGACCACCGAAAGCAGGATTGCTCTCCTGGTTAAAGCCAGACCCTCCCCCGCGCCATACCAGCTCTGAACCGTCATACTAGGTACTAGTTGGGCGCGGCGGTGGAAGCCTAGGGTCACGTACGGCAACACACGAGCACTTCCCCTCCTCCAGCCCCTCCTCAGCAGCAAGGGAGCGCCTGGACCACCGAAAGCAGGATTGCTCTCCTGGTTAAAGCCAGACCCTCCCCCGCGCCATACCAGCTCTGAACCGTCATACTAGGTACTAGTTGGGCGCGGCGGTGGAAGCCTAGGGTCACGTACGGCAACACACGAGCACTTCCCCTCCTCCAGCCCCTCCTCAGCAGCAAGGGAGCGCCTGGACCACCGAAAGCAGGATTGCTCTCCTGGTTAAAGCCAGACCCTCCCCCGCGCCATACCAGCTCTGAACCGTCATACTAGGTACTAGTTGGGCGCGGCGGTGGAAGCCTAGGGTCACGTACGGCAACACACGAGCACTTCCCCTCCTCCAGCCCCTCCGCAGCAGCAAGGGAGCGCCTGGACCACCGAAAGCAGGATTGCTCTCCTGGTTAAAGCCAGACCCTCCCCCGCGCCATACCAGCTCTGAACCGTCATACTAGGTACTAGTTGGGCGCGGCGGTGGAAGCCTAGGGTCACGTACGGCAACACACGAGCACTTCCCCTCCTCCAGCCCCTCCGCAGCAGCAAGGGAGCGCCTGGACCACCGAAAGCAGGATTGCTCTCCTGGTTAAAGCCAGACCCTCCCCCGCGCCATACCAGCTCTGAACCGTCATACTAGGTACTAGTTGGGCGCGGCGGTGGAAGCCTAGGGTCACGTACGGCAACACACGAGCACTTCCCCTCCTCCAGCCCCTCCGCAGCAGCAAGGGAGCGCCTGGACCACCGAAAGCAGGATTGCTCTCCTGGTTAAAGCCAGACCCTCCCCCGCGCCATACCAGCTCTGAACCGTCATACTAGGTACTAGTTGGGCGCGGCGGTGGAAGCCTAGGGTCACGTACGGCAACACACGAGCACTTCCCCTCCTCCAGCCCCTCCTCAGCAGCAAGGGAGCGCCTGGACCACCGAAAGCAGGATTGCTCTCCTGGTTAAAGCCAGACCCTCCCCCGCGCCATACCAGCTCTGAACCGTCATACTAGGTACTAGTTGGGCGCGGCGGTGGAAGCCTAGGGTCACGTACGGCAACACACGAGCACTTCCCCTCCTCCAGCCCCTCCTCAGCAGCAAGGGAGCGCCTGGACCACCGAAAGCAGGATTGCTCTCCTGGTTAAAGCCAGACCCTCCCCCGCGCCATACCAGCTCTGAACCGTCATACAAGGTACAAGTTGGGCGCGGCGGTGGAAGCCTAGGGTCACGTACGGCAACACACGAGCACTTCCCCTCCTCCAGCCCCTCCGCAGCAGCAAGGGAGCGCCTGGACCACCGAAAGCAGGATTGCTCTCCTGGTTAAAGCCAGACCCTCCCCCGCGCCATACCAGCTCTGAACCGTCATACTAGGTACTAGTTGGGCGCGGCGGTGGAAGCCTAGGGTCACGTACGGCAACACACGAGCACTTCCCCTCCTCCAGCCCCTCCGCAGCAGCAAGGGAGCGCCTGGACCACCGAAAGCAGGATTGCTCTCCTGGTTAAAGCCAGACCCTCCCCCGCGCCATACCAGCTCTGAACCGTCATACTAGGTACAAGTTGGGCGCGGCGGTGGAAGCCTAGGGTCACGTACGGCAACACACGAGCACTTCCCCTCCTCCAGCCCCTCCGCAGCAGCAAGGGAGCGCCTGGACCACCGAAAGCAGGATTGCTCTCCTGGTTAAAGCCAGACCCTCCCCCGCGCCATACCAGCTCTGAACCGTCATACTAGGTACTAGTTGGGCGCGGCGGTGGAAGCCTAGGGTCACGTACGGCAACACACGAGCACTTCCCCTCCTCCAGCCCCTCCTCAGCAGCAAGGGAGCGCCTGGACCACCGAAAGCAGGATTGCTCTCCTGGTTAAAGCCAGACCCTCCCCCGCGCCATACCAGCTCTGAACCGTCATACTAGGTACTAGTTGGGCGCGGCGGTGGAAGCCTAGGGTCACGTACGGCAACACACGAGCACTTCCCCTCCTCCAGCCCCTCCTCAGCAGCAAGGGAGCGCCTGGACCACCGAAAGCAGGATTGCTCTCCTGGTTAAAGCCAGACCCTCCCCCGCGCCATACCAGCTCTGAACCGTCATACTAGGTACTAGTTGGGCGCGGCGGTGGAAGCCTAGGGTCACGTACGGCAACACACGAGCACTTCCCCTCCTCCAGCCCCTCCGCAGCAGCAAGGGAGCGCCTGGACCACCGAAAGCAGGATTGCTCTCCTGGTTAAAGCCAGACCCTCCCCCGCGCCATACCAGCTCTGAACCGTCATACTAGGTACTAGTTGGGCGCGGCGGTGGAAGCCTAGGGTCACGTACGGCAACACACGAGCACTTCCCCTCCTCCAGCCCCTCCGCAGCAGCAAGGGAGCGCCTGGACCACCGAAAGCAGGATTGCTCTCCTGGTTAAAGCCAGACCCTCCCCCGCGCCATACCAGCTCTGAACCGTCATACTAGGTACTAGTTGGGCGCGGCGGTGGAAGCCTAGGGTCACGTACGGCAACACACGAGCACTTCCCCTCCTCCAGCCCCTCCGCAGCAGCAAGGGAGCGCCTGGACCACCGAAAGCAGGATTGCTCTCCTGGTTAAAGCCAGACCCTCCCCCGCGCCATACCAGCTCTGAACCGTCATACTAGGTACTAGTTGGGCGCGGCGGTGGAAGCCTAGGGTCACGTACGGCAACACACGAGCACTTCCCCTCCTCCAGCCCCTCCTCAGCAGCAAGGGAGCGCCTGGACCACCGAAAGCAGGATTGCTCTCCTGGTTAAAGCCAGACCCTCCCCCGCGCCATACCAGCTCTGAACCGTCATACTAGGTACGAGTTGGGCGCGGCGGTGGAAGCCTAGGGTCACGTACGGCAACACACGAGCACTTCCCCTCCTCCAGCCCCTCCTCAGCAGCAAGGGAGCGCCTGGACCACCGAAAGCAGGATTGCTCTCCTGGTTAAAGCCAGACCCTCCCCCGCGCCATACCAGCTCTGAACCGTCATACAAGGTACAAGTTGGGCGCGGCGGTGGAAGCCTAGGGTCACGTACGGCAACACACGAGCACTTCCCATCCTCCAGTCCCTCCGCAGCAGCAAGGGAGCGCCTGGACCACCGAAAGCAGGATTGCTCTCCTGGTTAAAGCCAGACCCTCCCCCGCGCCATACCAGCTCTGAACCGTCATACTAGGTACTAGTTGGGCGCGGCGGTGGAAGCCTAGGGTCACGTACGGCAACACACGAGCACTTCCCCTCCTCCAGCCCCTCCGCAGCAGCAAGGGAGCGCCTGGACCACCGAAAGCAGGATTGCTCTCCTGGTTAAAGCCAGACCCTCCCCCGCGCCATACCAGCTCTGAACCGTCATACTAGGTACTAGTTGGGCGCGGCGGTGGAAGCCTAGGGTCACGTACGGCAACACACGAGCACTTCCCCTCCTCCAGCCCCTCCGCAGCAGCAAGGGAGCGCCTGGACCACCGAAAGCAGGATTGCTCTCCTGGTTAAAGCCAGACCCTCCCCCGCGCCATACCAGCTCTGAACCGTCATACTAGGTACTAGTTGGGCGCGGCGGTGGAAGCCTAGGGTCACGTACGGCAACACACGAGCACTTCCCCTCCTCCAGCCCCACCTCAGCAGCAAGGGAGCGCCTGGACCACCGAAAGCAGGATTGCTCTCCTGGTTAAAGCCAGACCCTCCCCCGCGCCATACCAGCTCTGAACCGTCATACTAGGTACTAGTTGGGCGCGGCGGTGGAAGCCTAGGGTCACGTACGGCAACACACGAGCACTTCCCCTCCTCCAGCCCCTCCTCAGCAGCAAGGGAGCGCCTGGACCACCGAAAGCAGGATTGCTCTCCTGGTTAAAGCCAGACCCTCCCCCGCGCCATACCAGCTCTGAACCGTCATACTAGGTACTAGTTGGGCGCGGCGGTGGAAGCCTAGGGTCACGTACGGCAACACACGAGCACTTCCCCTCCTCCAGCCCCTCCGCAGCAGCAAGGGAGCGCCTGGACCACCGAAAGCAGGATTGCTCTCCTGGTTAAAGCCAGACCCTCCCCCGCGCCATACCAGCTCTGAACCGTCATACTAGGTACTAGTTGGGCGCGGCGGTGGAAGCCTAGGGTCACGTACGGCAACACACGAGCACTTCCCCTCCTCCAGCCCCTCCTCAGCAGCAAGGGAGCGCCTGGACCACCGAAAGCAGGATTGCTCTCCTGGTTAAAGCCAGACCCTCCCCCGCGCCATACCAGCTCTGAACCGTCATACTAGGTACTAGTTGGGCGCGGCGGTGGAAGCCTAGGGTCACGTACGGCAACACACGAGCACTTCCCCTCCTCCAGCCCCTCCGCAGCAGCAAGGGAGCGCCTGGACCACCGAAAGCAGGATTGCTCTCCGGGTTCGCCCTATCGCTGTAGGAGTTCCCACTGGCGCCAAATGGGCGGCTACCAGCAAGAGCTTCGATTGTGGGAGCGGGCAAAACCCCCCATGAAAGCGTCGGCAAACGTACCCGTGCCTAAATCTGCAGATGCACGACTGAGCCACCCCACTGCGCCCTGAATATTGTCGAGTAGTCCAAAATGGTTCTTTCCTTAAACAACGAAGTGGAGCCGGCGGAACGCTGAGATAATATGCTTGCTGATTCCATCGCGTTGAGAGGACAGAGTAGCTCGCATCTTAGCTCGCATCTTAACATAACGTTATTGTGCTTATAGTCACAGAGCGATAGCGCTCAGCAATACGCCACCAAGATTTTGAAAGCCGCTGACTTGCGCCAAGCTGCAACCCAGCCATTCAAGCACACTGCCAATGCCCAAAAATTGCTCTATAATATTATGTAAAAAGCAAGCTAAATGGATAGAAAATTTTGTTTAAAAAGGCGTGTTCAGGCAGGGACGTCCGGGACGAAGATACTCGGCCAACGCCGGCCAACGCCGGCGGTACCTGTCGTACAGTATCGTGGCCATTTGGGGTTCCGGCACGCGTCTTATCCTTATGGTAACATTTTTCTCTTGGAGCTGCCAGTGTACGAACCTGCTTGCTCGTATAGAGTGTTGCGAAAAGATGACAAGTCGTGAAGTGCAGCTAGTTGTTGCGAAATCAGCTCTAGTTGAGGCCATATTGTGCGGGTTGCAGGTCGTCACCCTGTCGTCACCGACAAACGACGAGACAGGAAGCCATGCATATCCTCCACGCAAATTGATTTGCCAGACACACATGCGCGAAGCAATTCTTCCCAGTTCTTCCTCGCAGCGATTGCCGCATATGGTACGATGCAGCCCGGCGACACGGCGTTGCCTCCTAGGCCACGTACTTGTGATTATTTTTTCCATTGAGGCCTCGGGGAACGTGATATAGTCTCAATGAGGCCTCGGGGCAGGTTGGATTAATGAAGACAGCCCCTGGATGGGCAAGCTCTAGTGTTACAGGTCGGACCAGCGGGCAAGAGTCCCTTCATCTTCTCCGCCCAGGTGATGCGAATTGCGCCTCCAGTCCAAACGTATTATCGTCACTCCTTTGCGTTTACATGGTGCCTCCTCTCTACCTTATGATTGGCTCGTCTTATATAGTGCCCGCGAATACGTAACGTTGGGTCGTCTACATAGTGCCAGCATATATGCCTCCCTTTCTTAAGCCAACCGGGAAAACTATCGGTTACACACTTCATTATGGCTCTTCGAAAGATGTGGCTGCTGTCCAAGACTGTCCTTTGGACCATGTTGGTCCTAGAGTTGACTGCCATGCCAGTCCTGTTGGCTTCGGGTGAGTCGATTCGGGACACCACAGCTAGAACCTTAACAACCAAAGCATGCCCGATTATTGCAATGCTGCAAAAAGTGGACTGTGCCCTTAAATGCGACTGTCCATGTGACTGCCGGCAAAATATTTGTGACGTAAACTGTCCTTCCTTGTCCTTCATCTCAGGACCGACGTCTGTGGAGGAAGAATCTCAGCCTGGCACATCTGATTTGGTTCGGCGTCTACAAAGGCTGTCATTGGACAAGTCTTCAGCAGCCCCGCGGCCACCTCCACAGCCACGTCCTCTTCCTCACCCACCAGCGCCCCCGTCACCTTCGAAACCCAGTCCACCAACCAAGCTGCGTCGTCCTCGGTCACCTCCACGGCTCCGTCCTCCACCAAAGCCGAAACCCGCCCCGCCTGCACCCAAGGACGCGTGCGTCAGCTGTGACGATGTTCCGTACACGCTTAAATTCAGTTCCTATGAACCCTTCCGCTCGCAGCTATGCATGCAGTTCAGCAGCAGTGCGGCCGCATCAACTCCGCCTACCAGGACCAGCTGCACGCTCGAAGACGCGACTGAGCTCGTCATACTTGCGAGTGAGTAACTGCTGCAGCGCAGGAAGGAGACGGGGAGGGTCCGTGTTGTGGTAAATAAAAAACGCTCACGTGCGGTTCGTTGTGTGTTGTGGTTGGGTATCAGTCCAGAGGATATGTATCGAGGTTTGGTATGTCAGGTTTGGTTATGGGTAAAGGGCTGCTGGGGTCGGTACGGTAAACCGGTTTACCGCGAGGATTTGGGGAGGCGGATCGACCAGCTCGAACGTGTCTAATGCCGGTAGTACAAGATGAAAGCAGCTATAGAAGCAGAGCTACTAGGGGTAGGACAGGTTTGGTTATGGGTAAAGGGCTGCTGGGGTCGGTACGGTTAACCGGTTAACCGCGAGGATTTGGGGAGGCGGATCGACCAGCTCGAACGTGTCTAATGCCGGTAATACAAGATGAAAGCAGCTATAGAAGCAGAGCTACTAGGAAGACAGAAGGAGGGGTGGCTCCCAGCCAAATCGTGGATAAAGCAATGGCCGGCACAAAAGAAGCCTGAGATGCCGAGGGAAATGGTGCCCAGAAAGGAATGTCGCCCGGATACAAAAATGGCAACACACATACGTACGTGAGGCCCGCAGACAGTAGGGACCCACGTACACGTAATGGCGTGTCTTAGCCATATGGGCATGATAATGACCCGGGCAATGGCGACGAAACTAAAGAAGAGGAACAAGAGCGACTGTACGGTGTAAGCAACTAGTACACCACTAGCTAGTTGCGTACAAGGTGGTGTGTTCCCATCCCCTGCTTTACTGAAGGGATCTGACATGTGGAATCTCCTGACCGCGTGCCCTGTCATGATCACTGTCGTTAAAGTGGTGGGGAGCCCACATCGCAAGCTCCGGTACGTAGGCAGGTAGGGCGGCAGGCAGGCATGTAGTCATGCCCAGGAGACCAGTCTGCGCCTCCTCCCACAAATGTTACGTTTCCAATCACTGATCCGACTACATGTGCACTGGGCTTGGGGATGAGCCGATGTGTTTACTTGCCCATGCTGCTGCAGAAACGCCAGCGCCGTTGAGTTTGATGGTGCGAATTGATGACGGTGTGGCCCAAGCACCTGAAAGCGAGGACCGTGTCAACCAAACCCGTGAAGGCGATGACAGTGACGCCGGCTATGACTTCTTGTGGCGAATACCTTTTGGGACCAAGGCATCCAAGAATGTCAGGGTATGCTTTTCGAGCTATAGCAGGTCAGGGGTGGCCGGCGACATGGTCAGCGATTGGACATTGCGGCTAGTTGACGATGACCACATTGCTTGGTTCGCTGGTATTGTTCCGTACTACCTGGTCTCTCCGGAAGGCATGTGCTGCCCTACATGCAGCTTCACATTATATCAGTCTCAGGCCTGGGCGCCGTATCTCCCGAGTAAGCCTATTGAACCACCAGGTGTGCCACTGTTGGCGCCCACGTCATCACCGGCAACACCGCCGCCACCGCCTCTCCCTCCTGGACCCCTTGCTCCTGGCTTCGGCAACCTGTACGACACTTGCTACCGTACGGTGTCCGGCAACGATTGCTTCACCGCCGCCACGCTGCAGTGCAAGATCCCCCGGGCTAACGTAACACAGTTCGCGAAGAAGAATCCGAAGGGCTGTATCCGCTGCAACAGCCCGTCCAAGGACATGTGGTGTGGGACGGGAAGGCAGGACTATTGCTGCACGTACTAGCGGCTGCGGCCATCCCCCTCACCCTCGTGCTCGCACTCGACGACATGTTTATTGAGCCTTGCGGCTACATGCGCCATTTGTTAAGCTTATTTAAACATCTTCGCGAAGCAAGGAGATGCCGGCACGCACCGTTGCATCGTACAGGTTAGTTCCCTGGCTTTAGCGTGCCCTTTTCCTATGCGTTAGGACCTCCTGGAGCTGGACGGAGTGGTTCACGGTTTGCTGCGTGGTAAGGAATCCAAGGCGGAAGGCCAGACCTAGTGGGACTGCGGGCTTCCACCGTGAGTTGGTTTTATGGCTTTGCGATTTGTTTTCATAGCCTTGTGAGTCCGTTGAATGGCTTTGTAAGTTGGTTTCATGGCTTTGTGAGTTGGTTCTTGAACTCACATCTTCCGTGCTTCCCCTGGCCCTCAATCCTACACGATAGCACACATATTGCTGACGTCTGAACGTCCTCAAACCTGCACCTGGTGAAACACCCATACCATTGTCAGGCGATGTGCCCGGATGTGCCCGATGGTTCCGCCTTTTGGTGTGGAACCTACTGTAAAGTGGATTTTACAGCAAGCCAAGGAAGTGCTGGATTTCGGCTGGAATTGGGTCGCCTGTGGTTGCGGGGAGCTTCCTTGGGTGGGTGCCGCCCAGTGTCCCCTCATTTGCACCACGTCTGGAATTGCCGTAAGTTTCGGAGTGTTGCAAGCACCCAATGGGGGTGGCATAAAAAGGGTTTACGCCACGGGACAGGATAGTTGGCGCGGGGTCGTCGGACCTGGTCGGACAGGGGGGAAGAGGGGGCCTAGTACAAAGGCAGACCTGCTCTCGGCTTCCCGACGGTTGTCCTTTACGACGTAACCGTAAACGTTTTGCGTTCAGTGCAGCCCCTTTCCAAAACTTGCCTCACTTTCCTCTGTGTTTTCGCGCTTGCGACGCTCGCGTTCCTCCGTTGTGTGCCTCGAATGTCCGTTTCCGTGCGCTGGAGGGACCCGTCTACACCAAACAAGGCACCATGATCATTGTTGCAATTCACCAAAGGTCACATGCTGGATTGCTCAAAATGCAACAGGACGGGCTTGCATACCTGATACAACTCGCTGTAAGGGCTCCTGTCGCGCTCGCGCCATCCTAAACACCTCCTGGAGAATTGTGGACCACACAATCAGTTGTGCAACTGGAGTTCCGCCACCGCTGTTCACCTGGAGGATAGCAGCTTCATGTTCCTGACGTATTTGCTGCACCGACTTTCTCACTGACGTCTGCACAATGCCGCGATTTCAGGCTTCACCGTTGCCAAGTCCGTTGTACGGTGCCCAGCACGCCCATGCCGGTAAAAGTACGGCAATCCGCTGACGTAACATCGTAACACAGTAACGTCGTGACATGATACCCCAGGTTTGTTCTGACAATCCTGGGTAAAAACAAACCTGGGTATGATTAGATCGTCGAACACAGTGCCCGCACCCGATATGTAAGGATACATAGTGCCAGCACACATGCTTCCCTTGCTGAAGCCAACCTGGAAAACTATCGGCTAAACTGTTCATTATGGCTCTTCGAAAGATGTGACTGCTGCCCAAGACTATCCTTTGCATAACGTTGGTCATTGGAATGCCATGTCAGTCCTGGCTGGTCCTGGTGGCTTCGGGTGAGTCGATCCGGGACACCAAAGCCAGAACCTTCACAAAGTGCCCGAAAACGCTGCCCGATTACTGTACTGCTGCAAAAGGTCGACCGCGCCCTTAATACGGTTGTGCATTTGACTGTCGGCAAAGTAGTTGTGACGTAAACTGTCTTTCATCTCAGGACCGACGTCTGTGGAGGAAGCATTTAAACCTGGCACGGCGGCCCCGCGGCCGCCTCCACAGCCACGTCCTCTTCCTCACCGACCAGCGCCCCCGTCACCTCCGAAACCCAGCCCACCAACCAAGCTGCGTCCTCCTCCTTCACCTCCACGGCTCCGTCCTCCACCAAAGCCGAAACCCGCCCGGCCTGCACCCGAAGACGCATGCGTCAGCTGTGACGATGCTCCGTATCTGCTTAGCTTCGAATCCTATGAAAGCTTTAGTGCGAACCTATGCATGCAGTTCAGCAGCAGTGCGGCCGCATCAACTCCGCCTACCAGGACCAGCTGCACGCTCGAAGACGCGACTGAGCTCGTCATTCTTGCAAGTGAGCAACTGCTGCAGCGCAGCAAGGGGTCGGGGGGGGCCCGTGTAAATGGTGTTGATCAAAGATCGCTTACGTGCGGTCCGCTGTATGTAGTGGCTGGGTGTCAATCCAAGACGAATGGTGTTATGGTAGGACAGGGTTGGTATGTGTAAGGGTCGGGTGGGTCGGTAGTGGGCTCCGAGGGGATTTGGAGAGGCAGGTCGACTAGCCTGAACGGGCCCTAACGCCTGAGTTCACAAGGTGATAGAAGCTACAGACTTCGGGCCAAACGGCCAATATGAAGACAGAAGAAGGGGTGCCTCTTAACCGAAAACATGGATATGGCCGTGGCCTGCACAAACGAATCTGAGGTACCGAGGGAAAAGGTGCCTGGAAGTAAGGGAACGTCGTCGTCTGTATCCAAAGCATGGTTACAAAGGCGAGATCCGCGGACAGTAATGACACACGTACTGGCAACTCTTAGCCATCTAGGCGTAAAATGACAAGGGTAAAGGTGATGAAGATAAGGGAAAGGAAAAAGAACGACTGTACGGCGTAGGCATGGCGGCACTGCAATGTCAGCGGCAGTTTCTTGCGCGCACCCTGACTTGGTACCACTCAGCATCAGAACTCCCAAGCTGCATTTCCCACCTGACAGTAGCCACTAGCTAGTTACATACTAGGTGGTGTGTCCCCATCACCTGCTTTAATGAAGGGATCTGACCGGTGGAAGCCGTGGAACGTCCTGACCGCGTGCCCTGTCATGATCACTGTCGTTAAAGTGTGGGGAAAGCTCCGGTATCGCAAGCTCCGGTACGTACGCAGGTAGGGCGGCAGGCAGGCATGTAGTCATGTCCATAGTGTCAAGGAGACCAGTTTGCGCCTCCTCCCACACATGTTGCGTTTCCAATCACTGATCCGACTACATGTGCACTGGGCTTGGGGATGAGCCGATGTGTTTACTTGCCCATGCTGCTGCAGAAACGCCAGCGCCGTTGAGTTTGATGGTGCGAATTGGTGACGGTGTGGCCCAAGCACCTGAAAGCGAGGAAGGCGAGCCCAACCAAACCCGTGAAGGCGATGACAGTGACGCCGGCTATGACTTCTTGTGGCGAATACCTTTTGGGACCAAGGCATCCAAGAATGTCAGGTATGCTTTTCGAGCAATAGCAGGCCAGCGGTGGCCGGCGAGCGGCGACATGGTCAGCGATTGGACAGTGCGGCTAGTTGACGATGACCACATTGCTTGGTTCGCTGGTATTGTTCAGTACTACCTGGTCTCTCCGGAAGGCATGTACTGCCCTACATGCAGCTTCACATTATATCAGTCTCAGGCCTGGGCGCCGTATACCCCGAGTAGTCCTTTTGTGCCGCCCACGTCACTGCCATTACTGCCCCCCCCTCCTGCACCCCTTGCTCCTAGTTTCGGCAATATCTATGACACTTGCTACCGTACGGTGTCCGGCAACGATTGCTTCACCGCCGCCACGCTGCAGTGCAAGGTCCCCCGGGCTAACGCAACAGAATTCGCGAAGAAGAATCCGAAGGGCTGCATCCGCTGCAACAGCCCGTCCAAGGACATGTGGTGTGGGACGGGACGGAAGGACTATTGCTGCACTTATTAGAAACGGTGGCATGTCACGCAAATGTGTCTCAGTCACTTCATTCGGCCCACGCACTGTAACCAGCTGTAACGCGTTTGGTCGGCAACTACTGATAGTAAGTTCCATAATGTGCAGTACCGGCAAGGGCGCAGCAGCAGCAGCAAGGTACTGGGTGGCGAATTGCTTATAGGCTGGACCAGCAGCAATGCAAGGGGCTGCATGTATACCGCGTGAGCAGTGAGGGGGGAGGATGCACTTGTGCCCACCACATTGCTCATCACCCACCCACTGCGTGGCGTGTCACCACTCGTGCTGCAACAGCGGCCGCACACTGCTGCCGCCTGAACGAATCCTTGGAGGAGGCGCTTGTGGGGGGGCGAATGGCGAATGGGCTGAATAGAACCGGCGCTAGGGGCATCACATATCAGTGGGAGAAAAGGCTGCACTGTTTATGTTACTCACCTACTGCGACCTACTCTGCAACAGGGGCTATGAATAGCCCTACGGGGCGTAACTTGCACGCTTTCACGTCAGTAACATACTTTCGGTGTTTCTTAACGCCTCGACAATTGGCCCACGGCATATTAGGCATATATAGGCCTGATAGGCGCATCCGCAAGTTGTAGCGCAACAGGATAATCGCGCCGTATTAGGAGAGTATATACCACTCTGGTATATACATAACATACAGCGATACAGGCCTATCTACTACCCCGCTCCAGAACCAAGCGACGTTCGTACGTCGTATATTGTACAAAAACTATGGTTTTCCTCGTAAACCGGAAAGCCGTTACGTAAAAACAAACCTGGGTATGATTAGATCGTCGAACACAGTGCCCGCACTTATGTAAGGATACATAGTGCCAGCACACATGCCTCCCTTGCTGAAGCCAACCTGGAAAACTATCGGCTAAACTGTTCATTATGGCTCTTCGAAAGATATGGCTGCTGCCCAAGACTATCCTTTGCATAACGTTGGTCATGGAATTGATTGCCATGTCAGTCCTGGCGGCTTCGGGTGAGTCGATCCGGGACACGAAGCCAGAACCTTCACAAAGTGCCCGAAATCGCTGCCCGATTACTGTACTGCTGCAAAAGATCGACCGTGCCGTTAATACGGTTGTGCATTTGACTGCCGGCAAAGTAATTGTGACGTAAACTGTCTTTCATCTCAGGATCGACGTCTGTGGAGGACGCATTTCAACCTGGCACGTCGGCCCCGCGGCCGCCTCCACAGCCACGTCCTCTTCCTCACCCACCAGCGCCCCCATCACCTCCAAAACCCAACCCACCAACCAAGCTGCGTCCTCCTCCTTCACCTCCACGAATCCGTCCTCCTCCTCACCCACCAGCGCCCCCATCACCTCGGAAACCCAGCCCACCAACCAAGCTGCGTCCTCCTCCTTCACCTCCACGAATCCGTCCTCCTCCTCACCCACCAGCGCCCCCATCACCTCGGAAACCCAGCCTGCCAACCAAGCTGCGTCCTCCTCCGTCACCTCCACGGCTCCGTCCTCCACCAAAGCCGAAACCCGCCCGGCCTGCACCCGAAGACGCATGCGTCAGCTGTGACGATGCTCCGTATCTGCTTAGCTTCGAATCCTATGAAAGCTTTAGTGCGAACCTATGCATGCAGTTCAGCAGCAGTGCGGCCGCATCAACTCCGCCTACCAGGACCAGCTGCACGCTCGAAGACGCGACTGAGCTCGTCATTCTTGCAAGTGAGCAACTGCTGCAGCGCAGCAAGGGGTCGGGGGGGGCCCGTGTAAATGGTGTTGATCAAAGATCGCTTACGTGCGGTCCGCTGTATGTAGTGGCTGGGTGTCAATCCAAGACGAATGGTGTTATGGTAGGACAGGGTTGGTATGTGTAAGGGTCGGGTGGGTCGGTAGTGGGCTCCGAGGGGATTTGGAGAGGCAGGTCGACTAGCCTGAACGGGCCCTAACGCCTGAGTTCACAAGGTGATAGAAGCTACAGACTTCGGGCCAAACGGCCAATATGAAGACAGAAGAAGGGGTGCCTCTTAACCGAAAACATGGATATGGCCGTGGCCTGCACAAACGAATCTGAGGTACCGAGGGAAAAGGTGCCTGGAAGTAAGGGAACGTCGTCGTCTGTATCCAAAGCATGGTTACAAAGGCGAGATCCGCGGACAGTAATGACACACGTACTGGCAACTCTTAGCCATCTAGGCGTAAAATGACAAGGGTAAAGGTGATGAAGATAAGGGAAAGGAAAAAGAACGACTGTACGGCGTAGGCATGGCGGCACTGCAATGTCAGCGGCAGTTTCTTGCGCGCACCCTGACTTGGTACCACTCAGCATCAGAACTCCCAAGCTGCATTTCCCACCTGACAGTAGCCACTAGCTAGTTACATACTAGGTGGTGTGTCCCCATCACCTGCTTTAATGAAGGGATCTGACCGGTGGAACGTCCTGACCGCGTGCCCTGTCATGATCACTGTCGTTAAAGTGTGGGGAAAGCTCCGGTATCGCAAGCTCCGGTACGTACGCAGGTAGGGCGGCAGGCAGGCATGTAGTCATGTCCATAGTGTCAAGGAGACCAGTTTGCGCCTCCTCCCACACATGTTGCGTTTCCAATCACTGATCCGACTACATGTGCACTGGGCTTGGGGATGAGCCGATGTGTTTACTTGCCCATGCTGCTGCAGAAACGCCAGCGCCGTTGAGTTTGATGGTGCGAATTGGTGACGGTGTGGCCCAAGCACCTGAAAGCGAGGACCGTGTCAACCAAGCCAGTGGAAGCAATGACAGTGACGCCGGCTATGACTTCTTGTGGCGAATACCTTTTGGGACCAAGGCATCCAAGAATGTCAGGGTATGCTTTTCGAGCTATAGCAGGTCAGGGGTGGCCGGCGACATGGTCAGCGATTGGACATTGCGGCTAGTTGACGATGACCACATTGCTTGGTTCGCTGGTATTATTCTGTACTACCTGGCCTCTCCGGAAGGCATGTGCTGCCCTACATGCAGCTTCACAGTGTATAAGTTTCAGGACGGGGCGTCGTATCTCCCGAGTAGGCCTATTGAACCACCAGGTAGGCCTATTATTGAACCACCAGGTAGGCCTATTGAACCACCAGGTAGGCCTATTGAACCGCCAGGTGTGCCGCCGTTGGCGCCCACGTCATCACCGGCAACACCGCCGCCACCGGCTCCCCCTCTTAGCCCCTTTACTCCTGCCGGCGGCAGTATCTATGACACTTGCTACCGTATGGTGTCCGGCAACGATTGCTTCACCGCCGCCACGCTGCAGTGCAAGGTCCCCCGGGCTAACGTAACACAATTCGCGAAGAGGAATCCGAAGGGCTGCATCCGCTGCAACAGCCCGTCCAAGGACATGTGGTGTGGGACGGGAAGGAAGGACTATTGCTGCACTTATTAGAAACGGTGGCATGCCACGCAAATGTGTCTCAGTCGCTTCATTCGGCCCACGCACTGTAACCAGCTGTAACGCGTTTGGCCGGCAACTTCTGATAGTAGGTTCCATAATGCCGGTTACTCCTCCCGCATATGATCTCAAATGCGTTTTAGAGGACGGAGGCCTAGCGAGGGCAGGAATGCGGCAGGGCGTGGATTGCATGAAGTGATGTGCCTGCCTCCCATACCGTATTAGGATTAAAAAGCATCCTCAGCCCCGAGCCCTGACCTCCTCGTGCAGACGTGGCTATTCTAGGGCTCCGGACCTTAAAAGGTAGAGGAAAGTGATCTATGGTGATGACGATAACAGTAGGTGATTCGGATGATACCGGAATTGTGGGAATCGTGCATGACTAAATTTGCGAATTCCCGCGAGTATTTATGTTTCGGGTGACCGCATCCGATGAATGCTTTCATATGTTGAAGCTGTTTTTCAGCGATGTGTCGTTGCAACTTGTGTGGTGGAGGACGCAGGAGGGCCAGCAGGAGGAAGCCGGTGTGTTGGCCTTCGCATCAGGTCGCATCATGGGACTTTTTTCAGCCCATATGGGTTCCGGATAATGCACGGGACCCTAGTGAGCGCGGGCTTCTCGTTCAACGTGAGCGGCTGAGTACCCGCATCGTGTCATGGCGGGTGCATGGCGGGTGCAGGCGTCGGCAAGCTGCCAGGGTGCTGCTGGCAAAGGCAGCGGCGGCATTCATTTCGCGTAGGGGCCGTGGACATCGACCTGGCTCATCTTAACCCTGAAAAAGAGCATGGGCCCTCATGGGCGATGACGGTCGTTAAATTGTTTGGCGGATTAGATAGTTGCACAGCGGGCGCGCTGTTTCTCTCCATTTGTCTATCTGGTGGTCATGGTGAGACGTCCTCGACATGCGCCTACGCCCTTCAGGAGGCCCATGGCGCGAAGTTAACTTTTTTATTGATCCCAATCTCATCCAGTTATCCCACTCTGACCTTAAGCAGACTCGATGTTCGCACATGCGGTTTTGCTGTTCAAGGAGGTTCAAGGAGACATACGCAAAAAACATATTGACATCTTGGACCTCCCCAGCTGAGAGCCATATGAGAGTCTGCGCTTTGCTTGCTGTCTGCTCCGGACCTAGGACGGCTCTCGGTGAGATGCAATCCTAAGCTGGGGTGCAGCATGTATCCGTTCGCGCAGGTTCGCGGATAGACTGAGCACTGACGGGGCGAATATCACGAGCGAGCACCCTCCAAGTGGGTCCCTTGCGGTCTGGGGCCCACTGTAACAAGTTACTCCTAGCATCTCCTAGTTGCTCAGTGTTACTCCTAGGGGATAACCTAGCGCGACGACTGCAGAACAATGCAGGGGGTTCTCACAGGGTTGGGTATCGTACTGCTTTCATCACTGTTATTGCGTAGGATTGCAAGCCAAAGCTGCACCTAAGGAATTACCGGTCTTTGAGTACGTACGTTTGGGTACCTGGCCAAGTAACAACTCCCGCCACTCCCTGTTGGTCCGGCCTGCCGGTTTAAGGCATAGTGCAACACGTGTATACGTCACAGGCCTGCACAGGTAAGGTAGCTAAGCGGTGGTTTATGGACGATCGAGAGGAATGCCCTGGCCTGCCTGGGTGAGGAGCGGGGAGATAGCGGGGTTGGCGCCTGCACTCCCTGGCACGCCCTGGCTTGCTCTGTTCAACTCTTTACTCACCACTGCGTGGCCTGCGTGGTTGCACCGTCTTTACTATCTGAAGCGCATATATTCCTGGGGTACACCTTCACGTTCTGGCCGGCGCATGTCACACTTTAGCACGAGTACGCATGTGGTGACAAGCAGCGACAAAGATGGCGGGAAATGCAGAAGCCGACAAGCGCGCCCATCCAAGCATGGGTTACGAGTCATACGGGTCTGCATACGCGGAGCAGAGTGACGAACTGAGGACACTTTGCATAATGCCTTCATAGTATGCCTATTGGATCGTATCCATGGCATTTTACGCGACAGGAAAACCTCGTCTGCAACCCGGGTTATAAGTCGGAGTGCAATGAATATACCATCTGACGACGGTTAAGAGGTGGAGTGTGAGTTTGGCTTGTGCATGTATGCACCCAGCAACAGCTGCGTAGGTAGCTGACCCGGGCCATAGCAGAACAACACCATAAAGTCTTCTTCGGCCGATCGTCATTCTGCAAGCGGACTGCCGTCTCAGCTGCTTACGTGCAGTGCCCCGTCGCAGGGGCGCAGGCCGTCGTGGTCAGGGCCCTGGAGCTCCCTTCCGGTCGCAACGAGTAGACGTCAAGGCATAGAGCATGACACATATCTTGCCATCTCAGCAATGGATTGTTGGAATATGTTCAATAGTTTTCGACATTGATGTCGGGCAACGCGTCGAACATCTTGTCCCAGATGGCTGCCTGTCAAAAGAAGAGCAACAAGATGTGGCGTTTCATTCTTTCCCGGTGGGTATTTAGGTGCAACGAGCAGCGCTGACTGTTTGCGTGACTACCGGTAGATCAGCTCAACGTCCTCACTTTGTGTGCGTTGTCTTAGGACTCGATGTCCATGGAGCTACATGCTCGGACTTCTATTAAAGACAGGTGACGTCCGATTGGGGGTAAAGGATGACTCAATTCCTGGGGAACTCAGTGCGACGGGGTGTTTTCCCCCGCGTGTGCCTGCGCATTGATTACTATAGAAGCAAGCGGAGTGGCAAGGCACGTGCCCTCCCCTTGCGTGGATTCGCCGTTCCTGGTCCCATTAAGCCTACTGCCTATGAATAGCTATGGCGACGTCTGCGTGTTATGTGGCGTGCGGTCGCTGCAGCACGTTCTTCTTCCGCGTGCGGCATCGTGGAGCCTTGGCGAAAGTGGAGGCTGAAAATAGTGGGGACGAAGACGGAACCAACGGGGGTGCAACGGCCAGTGCTACGGCGCCTGTGAACGGCAGCAGCGGCGGGGAGGAGCAGCACAGCAGCGCACACAGTGAGGAGCGCTTTCTTTACGGGTAGGTTGAGCTTTGGCTAGAGAGTGGCCAGTTACGCAGCTGTACAGGGCCCACATTCGACTTGGTTGCTGCCTTGCTGTTGCCTTCTGGGTCAGTGGCGGTGAGCCCAGCGCCTCACGATCTGTACGGGTGTGGGTATTCCGCCGGGGGACGCCAGACCGCGCTGGACCGTAGCGACTGAGCCGCCCCGCCTGGCGGCCTTGGTCCAGCCAGGGGTGGCCCGGGCCGTAAGTGTCGGTTATCGTTGCGTTGGCCTTGGGAGACTGGACTTCCTCGTCCTGCGCCAGGCTCTGAGCCCCGCCACCGCCGCCTCCAGGAGCAGCCCCAGCAACGTTGTTTGGGGCCCCCGCAGCCTCACTGAGCACTGAAAGGCCCTCGTGTCGGACCCCCGCCCGCCGCCTTGCAGCTTCGTCTTCTGCCGCCAGCGGCAGGACGCGTCCCTGCGCCGCGGCGGCGAGCAGGTCAGCGTTGTGGTCCTGGCTGACCACCCCTTGTCATCGGTGCTGCTGCCGCTGTCGGCGGTGGCGGGCCACCAGTACTTCGGGGCGCCGGGCAGAGCGGCGCTGCAGCAGGTCGGTTGCTGCCTGGCCTCGGAGGGTAGGGGCGTGCGAGCCGGGTGACTGGCGGTTGGAGTGAGGCACAGGGTCGGGCAGCGCCCTCATCCTATTTCTTTTATTAAGGCAACGCGGCTGGCGAAGGACCGGCCCGGCGGAGCTGCGGGCAGGGGTAGCGGCACATCGGCGCGGTGTTGCGTCAGAGCACTCGTGGCACTCAGTAACTGATGCTCCGGCTCTTCCAATCTCAAACTCTTTCAGGTGTATGATGAGGTGTGTCGCTGGCCAGGTCCCGTGGCGGGGCCGCAGCTGCAGCTGCCCGTAGGCTTCACGGCGCTCACGGCGCGGCTGCCGGCGTGGAACACCCTGCCACACCCCTCCACCATTACCGCGCTGGATCAGTACGGCAACAACACGGTAGGTGGCGGGCCGGGGCGGGGCGCGCTCAACCTGGCGAATGCCTCCAGTGGGCACATGCCGCTATGTCAGAAACTCTACCGCGAAACACATTTCGTTGCTGGACGCTGACCAGTCCCTTCCCCTGTCCTCGTCCCCTCCCGTCCAGCTGCCCCATATGCGCACCTCATCCGTGCGCTCCTTGCCGCCCAGCAGCGGCGCCATCAGGCGGACCGTAACGGAGGAGGGAGCTATGGTGCCGCCCCGCACCGCTAGCGGCATGACGGCATTGTCGCCGGCCAGTAGCACCGCGTCGGGGCTGTTGTCCCCTCAGGGGAGCACCGCCGCCGCGGCGAGTCCGGGCGGGGCTGCCGGTCTTCCGCCCCCGTCGGCGCCATCAGCGGGGGAAGCAGGGGCGCTGACAGCGTCCCCGTTCAACACTGCCAGCGGGGGGCAGCAGGGGGGGCAGCAGGTGGGGCAGCGCTGCAGGGGTTGCGACGGTTGCCTTGCCGTGGGGTGCGGGGAGGTGGTGGAGTGGAAGGGGTCCTGGCGCCGCATTGCAGGGCGGCAGGCTGCTACCTGTCGGTCGCAGGGGGGCGGCAGGGCATCACAGCAGCCGCTGCACGAAGGCCCCTGGCACAGCGGCTGAGCGTTCTGCCTCCGCACACGCCCCCAGCTGGCCCAGCACCTATAACGCACCCCGGCCTTCATCCCGCAGTGTCCCCCGACGCATGCCCCCACGCGCCCGCAGCTCGCAGTCGCGCCCTCCCAGCAGCAGCTGGAGCGGCGGGGCTCATCCGGCGGGGCAGGCGGTTCACCGCGGCCCTCATCCTCGGGGGCGGCGGGCCGCCTGGCCACTGCGGAGCTCGGGGTCAACCCGGGGGCCAGCCACGCGGGGACCGGACTGCCGGCCAGCCAGTCCTCCGGCACTGCGCTGGCGGCGGGAGCGGGGCCGGGGGCTGAGGGGTCGCTGCACCAGATCTCGGGGCTGCTGGCGGACGGCTGCTCGCCCGCCACGGTGCCCATGTACTCGGTGCCGCTGGCGCAGGTGCCGCAGCACCAGCGAAGCCGCTCCTCGGTACAGGTGCCCAGGTGGGTGGGTGGGCGGAAACGATGCAGTGGGGGACCTCTGGGAACCAGAGATTGCGACGAGGACGCAGTTGAGGTGCGCACGGCGTCACTGCCTGATCGAGAGGGCCCGTCAGCACTCACCGCCCGGTGATGCACCCCACCCGCCCCTGCTCTCCCGCCTCCATGCATGCAGTCGCTCGTCGAGTTATGCGGGGATGGTTGACGACACGTTGCCGCCCACCACCTCGAGCAACGGCAGCGGCAGCCGGACGCCGCATGGGCAGGTGCGCGGCTGGGCTGGTTGGGGTTGGCGGGGAGGAGGGGAGCGCCGGGGCGGACGAGATGGGAGGTGGTGGGCCGATGTGGGTCAAAAGGGTTTGATCGTTGCAGCTGCGTCCCCCGCCGCAGCCGCCTCCTGGTTTCACTCCTGTGCAATGGCCCCACCTGGCGGCCTGTGGACCCACGTGGTGCCCCCTGACTGACCCACATTTCTTCGCTCAACCCTTCGCCTCACCCATCGTGCCCTGCCCGCCGCTCCGGCCGCAACAGGATGGCGGAGCTCCTGGCGAGGAAGGGAGCTTGCCGCGGCCATCTGCGCAGGTAAGGTCCCCCCGCCCGCATCATTACACGACCGCCCCACGGCCAGCGCTGGTGCCTTGTGGCGGCGAGCTCTACCCTCCGCCTGCACACCCTGCCCCCCCCCCCCCACACGCCCTCAACCCCTGTGTGCATGTGCGCATCCTACCGATCAGCTGAGGCACACCGCCTGGGTGGTGTTACGGTACTGTCGCACCGGGCAGGCGGGCAGCTGCCCCGCCCCTGCCCCTAGCCTCGGGAGGGAAGCCTAATGGACCTCCCTGCCACCACTCCCGCGCCTGCCAGCAGGCTTACCGGCGGATTCCGTCCACCCTCCAAGTGGCGACGGGCGAGGGGGGAGCCATCCACGGAGCATTTCACGAGGTAGGGTGGGGAGGGGGGCAGGGCACCGGGTGGGGGGGCTGCCAACCTCTGTGGGGCGGGACGGGGCTCTGCGCGTTGCACGCATACGTGGGCGGGTTGTAGGGGCTATGAGCCGGGTGCGGTTGCGCGGCGAAGGGCACTGGCGGTCCGGGGTCGTGATCCGCCAGCCGCCGACGCCGCACCTTGGGAAGGTGGCACAGGACGCAGCGCCTGCTCCGAGACCAGGGCCCCGCCGCCCCTTCCCCCGCCCCAGGTGGACCTGTACACGCCTCTCAGCGGCCACCTGCCTCGGTTGTGGCAGCTGTGGGAGATGGCGCTGCTGGGCCGCGCGCTGCTGCTGGTGGCGCCCACACCCGGGGAGGCGTCAGCGGGGGTGGCGGCGATGATCAGCCTCGTGGCGCCGCTGCCGTACTCCCCGGACTTCCGGCCGTACTACTGCATCCACGACACGGCCTTCTCGCGCATGGCGTCCGGTATGCTGCCGGGACCCGAGGCGAGGGATGTGCCCACCCTGCTGGGCGTCACCAACCTCTACTTCATTCGGGTGGGTGTGGGCGTGGGGGTACGGGTGACTGGGAGGAGGCCCCGCCTGCATCCAACGGCAGTACTCCCAACCCTCTCCGCCCCCCCCCCTCTCAGGCTCTGCCCCACTGGCCCAATGTGCTATCCATCGGCAAGCGCGAGGGGGCGGTGGCGGCGGTGCAGCCCACCGGCTCCCTGGCGGCGTCCATGTTCCGGGCCAATGCAGCCGTGCAGGTGGGGTTGGGCTGCGGCGAGTGAAGGGGAAACCCGTGGGTCGGCACGGGATGGGGGCCTGGCCGCCCAGATGGATTGGGTGAGCACCACAGGGCACAGCGGCGGTGGCAGGGAGATCTGCCGGAGGTCGCAGCGGGCGGGGGGGTCCAGGAGCCGGAAGACCAGTCACGGACTTGGAGGACATACCTGGCCCAGCCTGCCGGTCGGGCCCCGGATCATACGTGCGCTCCCCTCCCCTCCCCTCCCCTCCGCCCCGTCCGCGCCCCCAGGCTCTCCGCCAGCGCACCCAGGGCGCCTCCGTGCTCATGTCCGGGCACACGGAGGCACTGTGGTCCACGTACAAGCCGCTATGCCGCCCGGACCCGGCCTTGCTGCAAAAGTGCGTCATCCGCCTCCGGGGGGAGCCCCGGGACTGACCTGCAGCGGGGAGGGCTTGCGCGAGCGTTATGGGGCTGGGCTGCGGCGGGACCTGCGCGCACCCCCCCCACCCACACACTCAGGGGCAGCGGTCCTATTGTGCCCCCCCCCCCACCTCCCAAGACAACGCCCCAGCTATCCTACCCATGCCGTGTGACCGTTATTTATGCCCCCCTCCCTCCCATCCGCCCGACCCGCAGACTGCTGCAGCCCAAGGCGGGTGATGTGAAGAGCAAGGTGGCGCGAATCGCCTTCGTCAACAGTGACGCCATCCGCAGGCAAGTGCAGCCGCTGTCGGAAACCGCATATGATGACCCTGCTTGCTTCTCGGACCAGCATCTCCGTTCGCCTCTAAAACCCTAACCCACTCTCCGCTCCACTCCTCGGGCCCTCCCTCCGGGCCCGTCTCCTCTGGACCACCATCTTCACCGCCTTGGTTTGTCGGCCGTGGATTCGCTGATTCTCCTTGAATCCCCCCTCGGCCCCTGCAGGCACTTCGCGGAGCTCACCGGCGCCTTCCTGTCGCCCTTCTCTCGCTACTTCGAGACCGACCCCGACTCCGACGGCCTGGTGCCCGGCTGGAACAGCGAGGAGTTCCTGTTCGGACTGCGGTCGGGAGGAGTGCCGCTGCCGCAGCCGCTGGTGGACAGGTGGGCAGGCTGCGGACCTGATGCAGCTGCTAGCAGCGAAGCCCCTTGTAACCTCGCTCACGCCCGCCGCGTGCCCCCCGCACCGCTGCTGCTGCTGCTACTCCTGCTGTTACTCCTGCTGATTGTCGCACTGCTGCTGCCGCTCCCGGTGCTGCTGCCGCCACAGGGTGGGCAGTCCCTCCGCTGCGGTGGAGCTGTACGCCCGCTTCGCGTCGTGCCTCAACTTCGCCGCGTGGTTCGCTGCGCGGCGGCGGCACGTGGCGCACCTGATTGCGCCGTGGCCCCGGGCCCGGAGGCACTCAGAGGGGACGGACGCGGCGGACGAGGGGCGGCCGGCCGCGCGTCTGGACGGCGCCGGGGGCGAGGGCGCCATCGAGGAGGGGGAGGAGGAGGGCGGCATTGCGTCGTGGTTCACCAGCGCCGCGCAGGTGCGGAATCGGAGGGGGCGGGTGACAAGCATGGGGCAGGGCGGGACGTGGGGCGGAGGAGGAGCGCTGCGGCGAGGGGGAGAAGCAGCGATATCACGCGGCCTCCTGGCCTATCTCCCGGCCTCACTGGTCCTGGGTGTTCCCGAGCACTTCCGGGCTTCAGAGGCCCGGCAGGCCGCACAGCGACGCGACTGGCGTGCACGCCGCACTGCTGCCCTACCGCCCCGCGCCTCTCAGCCCACACCTCCCCTCCGCCTCCCCACCGCAGCACCTCGACGAGGTGAAGCTCATCGGGCTGTTCTTCTCCGTGGAGCAGCAGCTCATGGACGCGCAGGTGCGTGTGTGGGGAGGGGCAGGGCTGGGGCTGTTTCCTGAACCACTTCAAGCACACTGGTGCCGACTGGATGTTTGCTTCAGGGGTTTCCCTAGGCCGGAGGCGATGCACGGCGCCTACAAGGCGGCTTCGAATGTCTTAAGGGATACGCGCCAGCTGTAAACCCACCCTCCCCCACCCACCCCTGCCCCCAGGTGGAGGCCGCCTCCCCCGACGCGCCCGACGAGGCCGCCGCGTCCGTGTCCCGCCTGCAGCGCGAGCTGCTGATGCTCT
Source organism: Yamagishiella unicocca (assembly GCA_003116995.1). Classification (NCBI taxonomy): domain Eukaryota; kingdom Viridiplantae; phylum Chlorophyta; class Chlorophyceae; order Chlamydomonadales; family Volvocaceae; genus Yamagishiella; species Yamagishiella unicocca. The sequence goes on from BDSL01000089.1 coordinate 397,845, forward strand.
TCTTCGGCATGCCCGAGGAGCTGCAGCTCACCTGCATCTCCAGCCCCGCCCGCAGGTCGCTGCTGGCCTCGCTGCCGCTGTCCGCCAGCCAGGCGGCCCGGGTGCAGCAGCTGCTGGACATGCTGCAGGTGGGGGAGGGGGAGGGCTGGCGGAGTTGAGGCGGCTGGGGGGGGGCCGTGTCGTTGCACGGGCGCAGGGATAGCGCTGGTCAGGGGAAACTTGCTAAGACGTTTTTGGGGGGGCTTCGTCTAGTTGGTAGCTATGGCAATGATTGGGTGTTGGCGTGGGTCCGATTAAAGTGTATGCTGGGCTGAAGCACCTGCGATTCGCCGCAAGCCTCGTCAACAGGTGTATTGAATGTCGCGATTGCTTCCTTCAGGTCGGCGGCAAGTGATGGAGTGGAGCGGCGGTGGAAGTCAGCATGTGCCAGCGCAGACATCAAAGCAGATAGATGGGGAGGGTCCGGGACTGCAATTCGAAACCAAGCGCGCGAACGGGTGGAGGCAAAATAAGGCCCTTGGCGCCACATATACTGCTTAGTGAGTAGCAGAGCGCGTCCATGCAATTCATTAGAGCCGCTCTAGCACAATGTAATTAGGGTTTCGCTGGTGGCTTGGTGGGGCACTAGGCGTGAGCCGCGATGAGGGCGGGAGCTTGCTTGCAGGTGGTGGCTGTCAGCGCCGTACATGGGGAGGGGGCCATGGAGCCCAGGGCTCGTAGGCAAGGTGTGTGACATTCCTCGGAAGGTCAGCGGCACGAGCCGAGCGGGCGGGACTCTGCGATTATGCGACGCCTTGTTCCGTGGACGAAGTGTGCATGTTTGGTCGTCCGCGGGTGCTGGTGGGCCCAGACCACCGTGGTGATGGTCGTGGGTGGTGGTGCTCCTGTTGGAGGGGGCCACCACCAGTGCCGCAGACACGTCGGTGGCCGTCAGGCCAGAGCCACAGGCGGTATCTCCTTGTCGTACTGCGTCAGTGCTGGCGTGGGTGCTCGAGTGGTGTCCACATTAGGGGGAAGGGAGACCCGTCATGTGGTGCAGGAGTGCCGTACAGTGGGCATGTGTAACACGAACTCGTCATGCGCCAGGGGTGATGGTGTTTTCAGCCCGGGCGGGAGTGGCCGTGAAGAGTGGTACTGCGCCGTTACAACGCTCAGGCCACGGCTGCGAACCCCCAGTGCTCGCCTTCCTTCACATTTACGCAGCAGATTCCTCAGGTGGAGGCGGGAATGTGTATGTACCAGCCTTCGCGAGCAGCCTCCCAAGTTATCGTGTGCACGCACCGCCCAATCACCGTATGCCGCACTCTGTCTGCCGCTGCAATCAGGACCCCGTAGGTGACCCGCTCGCCACACTCTGCAACACTGGGCCCGCCCGATTCCCGTTGTGAGGGCGGGCAGGCGGGCACTCACTACCTAGGCAGGTGCTACTGGTCTCCCAAATTCGCCCAACACTACACTGCGGCGGTGGCGTCGCTCTGCCTTGCTAATCATGTCTCTTTGCCTCGATCAGTAAGTCAGCTTGGCTGCTTGCCAAGGAAGTAACACGGTGCCGCCACCATCACTCCGCACACATCTCCCTACGCAGCCAACCGCACAAACCGCACTACTGGGTAGCTGTTAGCCGGCGTCATGAGATCTACAGCTTCGATTGAGGCTGCGCGGCATCTAGGATTGGTTGCAGCTTCATCGCCATACCCATGGATCCATTTATTTTGAGCTTGCGCATCAAGAAAGCCTGTCGGAGGGCGACAGCGTCAGGGGCATGGAGGGTTGCCGTCAGTCTTCAAACGTACGGAAGCTCGCAATCACTTAGGCCTCGTCCCACCTCCCATCTTCTGTATGTGTGGGAGCCAACAACTGTTGTCCTGACCGCACCGCCCCAGTGTGCCACCCACCTGCTGCGGGTTCAGCTTGCCCATCACGAGCTGGACAAAGTTCGCGTCGGACATCGTGAGGGTGAGGTCCGGCTTCTCGCCGTTTTCGGGCGGCCCCTTGTAGAGCTTCCCCTCGGTGCCCTCCGTCAAGTCGAGTGTCCACTCCTCGTCATCGATCTTAAAGACCACGACACCCTGCAATGTGCAAATGCGGCATTTAGCATCCAAAGTTTCGTGGGTCTTAATGCCTTGGTCGTAACAAGCTCGGCCTCCTAAAACCCTGCACGGCGTGAGTCCCCCCGCGCCCTACCGACTGCACATGTATCAAGAGTTACAGAATGCTGGTTTCTAAACCTAACCGTGAGCTAAACGTTAGACTACGTGAAGAATTCCCCCTCCAATCCCAACGACGACGCAACGGCGCCCGGAACTATAATTCTTCAATTGCTTGTGACACTCACCCCAAGATGGCACCTGTGAATTTACTGGACTCTTGCCAACACAAGACGTCCGCGACAGGCCGTGCACTAACCTTTATCCTCTTTGCAAGAGCCGAGCCCTCGCTCTCCAGGGATTTGCCTAGCTGCTGTAGTAGTGGCGTAGAAGCTTTAGAAGCTGCCGCCGCCGTGAGAGCGCGTACCAGCATTGGACTAACGGGTACCATGGTTTTCTGCGATAGACGAGAGTAACAATGCCGTCTCTTAAGTATTGATATTTTCAACAGCCTTAAGCCTAGACAGGACTTGCGGGCGTGTTACATTAAGCCCCGGAACAAGCCGTTGTGCCGTTGGCTGCGTCATACGCTCCGGAAACAGCATCCAATGCAGCCTGAGAGGAACGCCGTCGGCACAACACTATAACCTGCTGGTATGCCAAGACTCGCACATTCTGCCAACTTCGCAACGCAGGAGGGACACGGACTAGTCGGATTGCTCGCGATGTATGGACCGGAATAAATATGTTCACCCCAGAATCCTGATTTAGGTTCGCATCAGGTATTGGTTTAGCAGATTTAGGATGTGCCTATAACGTCTTTGTAATACGGAAGTGGGAGCCTCGTGGTATGTGGTTGAAGGCCCCCGTCCAACCGTGCACGTGTAATCTACAAGGATCTGGCTCGCGTCCACTTCGTGCTAACCCACATGCGGGGATCATCCGACCTATTAAAGCGTGCAGCTGTGAAAGAGGTGTGGCTGCGACGCCCGGGCAGTAGCTCGCCCTGTACGGTGGGCCACTTGGGGAGCCGTGGTTGACCTGCCGTTAGCTCGGTGCTCATCCTTTCCATGCTGCCATCCGCACGCATCGCCGTCAACACGCAGCTGATTCATGCAGTCCCACACATAAGGGGCAAAATTGGGCCGGCGCCATCGGAGAGCGGTGGCAGGGGTGCCCGCAGGCAATAAAAACAGGGGAACATCCCGGGTCGGGTGTGCTCTGTTGACAGCTATTGTCATACGTCCCGGGAAGAGGTGTATCGCACAGCCGCACCAGCGGCTCAAGCCCAGGGAGCAGGCAACGCGTGCTGCTGGCTGCTGGGCGTGTGTACTGTCACAGCTGCTGCCTGTGTGTAATGTCACACATTCGCTATCTTCTTATGGGCACTACACTGCGGGCGCAGCAGCCTGCACAGACTGCAGAGCCATTTTACAACTGCTGAGCTCTTGTGGTACGTCGGCAGTTGCACTCTGCCACAGACCATGTCCAGGCGCTGGTGGGTGCTGCGTGAGCTGGCGTGAGTCGCCAGGTCGGTCACCGCGTTCGAACCGAACTCACTGTCGGTGCACGGCAGCACACACGGCGAGCCAGCCACCAAACAGTCGTTTTAACACAGCCAACCACCATCGCCGCCACGACATCGCTTCAGAACGGCAACAGATATTTACAGCTGGTACACGTCGTACATGTGCCTCTCTGCCACCCAGCAGCATCTCTTGCTGCACCCCTGCGACCCAGATGACCTCCCGGACGCCAACTGCCTTGGCAGCATCCGCCACCATCACGCAGCCAGTAGCCTGCAGAGCTTACACCCCACTGCCTAAGTCCAACAACTGCACCCTTCAGTATCGGTCCCAAGGCCTCCATGCAGGAGCCCTCACGCCCACAAACACCTGGCAGCAAGCCCAAGGGTGCTTGCCGGGCCTAGCCCCCCTAGTGGCCCCACCCGACCACGTCGACGCAGCTGGCACAGGCGCGTTCGGGCCTCCTTGCATCCGCCAAACAAGGCCCCCACCTCCACGTCGCGCTGCATGCTCGTACGCCGCCAGGCAATGGCGGGTGAGGCTTCCCCCCACGGGCCACTGAACGACCACCTAAACTCCTGCAGTCCCCGCTCTACCGCCCCGACGCCTGTCGCCACATGGCCGCCCCCAGGCGGTGGCGAGCACTGGCAGGAGGCGCGCACTGCAATTTCGCTGCTGCCCCGCGCCGCCCCGCTCTGCCCTCACGGCGGCGGCAGGCTGTCAAGGTCCTGCACGGTCCTGCGCAGCAGCACCTCCACAGGCTGGTGGGCGTTACGCGGGTCCTTGGACACACGGGACCAGCGCTCACCGTGGTGGGGCTCGGCGGCGGCGCAGCGAGATGACACGTCAGCCTGCAGGGCGGCAGGGAGGAGGGGCGGCGGGGAGCCGCGGCGGCGGCGGGGATTGGAAGCGGCACGGGGTCTACGGGGTTTAGGGCTTTAGGGTGCGACGTGCAGGAGCTGGGGGGAAGAGGGCGTCAAGCGGTGTTGGGGAATGTTGGGCCACGGTTGATGGGGGCCGGGCCGCACCTGCTGCTCGGGCGTGCCGAACTGGCACTCGAACTTGTAAAAGTGCGCCCAGTTGTCGCCGATATCGGGGTTGAGGGTAACGGCGCGGTTGAACCAGGAGCGCGCCTTCTCCACCTGCGAGCAGGACCCCGGGGGGAGGGGGTCAGAGCGAGGGACACAGCAGGCAGCTGGCAGACCCGGTCAGTCGCGGGAGGGCATGCCACGCAAATTCAGGGGATTGCTGGACACCCTGCGGGGTCCCCAGCGGCCCAAAGCAGCACCCCCTTACTTTTCTGTCCGCCCAGAACAGCTGCGCCACAGCCGCCACTACGTGCGGGTCGTTGTCGCAGCGCTTCAGGGCGTCCGTGGCCTTGGTGCGGCGGGCGGGGCGGGGCGCCAGCGAGATGGCCTCGGCCCACAGCAGCCCGCTGGTGGGGCAGTCCTGGGGGCCGGGGGGTGGCGAGAGTCGCCGGGCATAGCTTACTGCTGCACAGCGATGATGGTAACATGCGGGGCAGCAGCCGGGACAGCAGGCCACAAGCGACAACACAAACCCGAGCCGCAGTCGCCCCGGCGGTCAGCTTTGCATCCGCCTGGCAGGTCGTGGCATAAGCAATCATCTCGTGACCGCCACTCCCACCCGCCGCCCACCTGCAGCGCCTTGGCCAGCACGCTGTCAGCCGCCTTTTCGTTGCCGGCCCGCTGCTCCGTGCGGATGGCGGCCAGCCACAGCTCGTCCGTCTTGGGATTCTTCAGCCGGGCCTGCTCCAGCAGCGCGCGGGCTCGGGCCACATTGCCGCCCGCCTCCTCCTCCAGCCGGGCGGCGGAGCGCCAGAGCGCGATGGAGCTGGAGCAGCGAGCTAACCCGTTCCTGGAGGGGTCACCGGAGGAGGCGGTAGGGGAGGGAGCAGGCGGCAGAGTGGCAGCGGGTGCGGTCCACCAGTTGGGCGGGAGGAAGGATGCGGCCCACAGCTGGCTGCCTGGCTGCCTGGGTGGGTGGGGCGTCCTCCCTCCCCCCCTCCTCACACCGCCCCTCCCGGCCCCCACAGACCCACTGCCCCGCACCTGAAGGCCGCCCTCGCTCCGTCCGTGTTGCCGGACCGCTGCTCCAGCTGCCCGAGCATCAGGTAGAACTTCTCGAACGAGGGGAAGCGCCGGATGCCCTCCTGCGGGGTGCGGGGTGCGGGGAAGGGGGAAGGGGTGAGGAGAAAGGAGTGGTGAGGCCCGCAGGCACTGCAGCAGGACACGGGTGCAGTGGACTCAGCACTCCTACTTCGCCGACCCGCCAGGGACGAGCTCCGGGTCGGGTTCCCACCTTATCTCGCACACAACCGAGTCAGGCAACCATGAACCCCTGCGCTCCTTACTTGCGGTTTGTGACCACCTCCCCGGGGCCCCCGCCCCCCCCCAGCCCGCCCCCACCTCCAGCAGCGCCCGCTCCTTGGCCGCATCCCCGAGCTCCCGCTCCACGATGGCGCTCTTCATCCACACGCGCGGGTAGCTGGAGGCCGCCTCGTTCTCGCGAGCCTTGGCGAGCAGAGCCCTGCAGCGGCGGGGACGGGAGGGAGAGAGGAAGGCGGGGGAGGACGGAGCGAGGTCAAGGTCCCGCCTGATCCAGCGAGATGAGCAAGGGAGGGAGGAAGGGAAAGCGACGCACCTTGCGCGCTCCGGCTCGTTGTTTTCGAACTCCAGCTTGAAGGCTGCCAGCCAGATCTGCTCGCTATCGGGGTTGGCGGCGAAGGCCCGGGCCAGGATGGCTCGCGAGCCGTCCACGTCCCCTCCCAGCCAGGCCTCCTTGGCCGCCATGAGCCAAAGCACCTCGGCCTGCGGGCAGAACTGTACGGCGCGCCTGAGCAGCTCGTCCAACTGGGCCCTGCTGCCGTGCGCCTTCTCCAGCTGTGCGGCCTGGCGCCAGATGTGCGGCTGCGAGGGGAAGGAGGCCAGGGCCTGCCAGGGCGGGAGAGGGGAAGCAGCGAGGGGACGGGACACGGTGGATGTGGGGAGGGTGTTACTGGCCGGCCTTGACCTGGGACCAGGCTGGAGGTCAGTAGCGTGTGTGAGAGGGAGCTCCGATTGACCCCCCAGTGACTGGGGAGGGACCCTAAACCCCCCAGTGGCTGGGGAGGGACCTGCCCCACCCCCTTGAACTGCCCCCACACCGGACAGCCAAGGACGGAGGCGACGCACGATGTGGATGCCCGGGGGACCGGCTCTTGACGCAGGTCCTTACATGCCTCCATGCCTCCCTTGCTTGCCCGGTGTCCCCTCCTGACGTTGGCATCAGCGCCAACAGCTACACGCCCCCCAGCATGCCGCCGTGGCTCCGGAGCCGGTCCATCGCGCCCCCACTGGCTCCCTCCGACGGCGCCTCTCCCCGCCCTACCTGGCCGTACAGCGCCCTGGCCGTCTCCACGCTGCCACGCTTGGCCGCCTCCTCCGCATCCGCCACCAGGGTGGCCTCCATGTCTGCCGCGTCCACCCCCAGAGAGTGCACGCAGCGCACGATGGCGCGGCAGGTCAGGACGTGCGGGCTGGGGGTGCTCCGCTCCGCGTTCTCCGCCTCCTGCCGTGTGCGTGTGTGTGCGGGGGATAGGGGGATAGGGGCCAAAAGGGAGGAAGGAGTTGCAGATCAGGTAGCGTCAGGGCAGGCGGCGAACCAGGCACAAGTAGGCTGGCGGCCGCCACGATCAGCTAGGTCAGTAACAGCTGGGGTAGCGAGCTGATCCGCGCGGCCTCCGCGCCGTCCTCTTGCTGCCAAGCTGGCCCCCCACCTCCCTCACCTACCCCCACCCACATGACCTCCCTCAGCTACCTCCACCCACATGACAACCACCTGCTGCCATCATACCATGCCAGATGCCTCTGTCCATGGTCCACAAGCCCTTTCTTCCCCTCCACAACCGCCGCACCTTCATCCAGGCGTCCCGGTGTATGACCACTCCGTTGCTCCCTAGGCTCTTGATGGCCCTCCCCACGATCTTGTCCACCTGGCCCTGGTCCGCGCCGTTGGCCTCCTCTAGCTTGGCGGCGGTGATCCAGATGGCGGGCTCCGTGGGGACGGCCTTGCGGGCGTTGTTGAGGACCTGGGGGCGGGGGGCCAGGCGCAGAAGGGGGGGCGATGTGAGCAGTTCAGCCCCGGGGCTTCCGCAACCCTGCGGTGCTGTCCTTGAGCTCCTCCCGTAAACCATACCTTGCGAGCGTTCTCGTACGTCTCCAGCCGCGCCAGCGCCAGCCACAACTCCACCGCCTGCAACAGCAGCAGTAGCGGAGAAGAGTAGGAGGCGGTGAGCAGCAGCGGCGACAAAGAGCGGTGGCCACAATCCGGCACGTGGGCACGCAGGCAGACAGGTACGGCTCGTAGCTGCCGCACCACGCCGAAGTGCTGTCGAGGGCGATAGCACGCCTGCGAACACGTTTCGTTGTTCCCTTTCCAGTGCACGTGCACCCATATCGCTTGTTTGCAGCTGGGCAGGCGTCGTGCGCGCGAACAGCTCCCGGCGGTACACCTCCTTGCCCCTGGCAGCCCTCCCCCGCCCCCTGCACCTGCGGACAGCACTCGACCGCCCGGCTCAGCAGGATCCGTGCGTCGTCCTCCTCCGCCAGCTCCACAGCCGCCTTCCACAACCGCACGCTGGTGGGGATGCGCTCCAGAGCCTGGTGGTGGGGGTGTGGGAGGGAGGTGGAGGGTGTGTGGGAGGGAGCCCAGAGAAGGGGTCAGCGTTTCTCCGGCGCGGCCCCCGAGCGCGCTGCTGTCCCGCACCCGACTATCCTCCGCACCTTCCTCAGCACCCTGGCCTTGGCCGTGTCGTCCGTCTCCAACTTGGCGGCCGCCATCCACAGCTTGGTGCTCTCCGGCAGCTGACCCACACCGCGGGCCAGCAGAGCCTTGGCGTTGTCGGGTGTCTGTGGTTTAGGGTTTATGGGGTTTAGGTTAGGAGGGCCCGCCCCTGGACTGGGAAACAGCACTCGGGAGTCACTCGGTCGGTGCAGCAACCCGGGCTGTGCGAGGGACCGGTGCGAGCCGCAGCAGCGGGGAGGAAGGCGGGAGGAATGTGGTGCGGCAGGGGCCGGGCCGGGCCGCAGACGACGGGATGTTGTGGAGTGGTGCCAACCTAGGTGCGACAGCCGCGCCACCCCGCCCCGCCCCTCGGACCCTCACCTGCAGCCGGGCCGCCTCCAGCCATATGTCCTCGCTGTTGGGGCACAGCTCGCAGCCCTGCATTATCAGCTTGCGGGCGTCAGCCAGCTTGCCAGCGACCTCTTCCAGCCTGAAGGGAGGAGCAGCAAGGAAACGGGGGACGCGCGGGTGGCGGTGTGAGGCGGAGAAGGGTACCGGCGAAGGGGCTGCCCAGGTGGGTCCGGCGCTAGGGAGGAACAGCTGACATTTTCGACCCAGAGCATCCACTGGTTACAGCCCACTCCCCGATCCCGCTTCCACCCGCCCGCAGGCGACATCCGCCACCCACCTTGCAGCCGCGATCCATCCTGGCGCGTGCCGGGGGTTGGTCTGGATGACCGACTTGAGCAAATGCCGCGCCTTCTTGATGTCGGAGATCTCTGCGTCCGTGGAGATCTTGATCGACTTGAGGTCGGTGAGGTATCCCTTGGGGTCGACCACCGTCTGTCCGCTCACGCTGTCAGCCATGCGGTCCAGCTTCAAACCCAGCACGGTGCCGCGACCCGTACCTGGGGGGAGGGCGGAACAGCGGGAGGCGCTCAACAACAAACCACTAGCGCCTCTCCCCCTCTGGGCTGCAAATTTGGGCTGCACCCACACTCCCACCCACCAACCCTACTGCACACCACGGCACAGCATCCGCTCGGTACCAGAGGCCCTGAACCGCAACATGTATTCAACCTCCTCCCCCCTCAACCTCCCGGCTCCTCCTTTGCCCCAGCCACCCACCGATGGCCGTGAGGTCCGACACCGTGGACGTGGCTCCACCCATGGGGGTGGCCAGGCCGTTGAGGCCCAGCCCCGCGCTGGCCAGGCCGCTGTTGGGGTCGATGGACTTGGCCGCGTTGGCGGTGGTGGAGGCCTCTGCGGCGGCACGAGCCAGCAGCGAGTCGGGCACGGGCGCGAACCGCTCCATGCGGCGCTGCTTCTTGATGGTGTAGTCGCCGATCTCGGGGATTGCCTGGGGCGGGGGTGCAGGGGCAGCCACGGTCGGCGGACAAGCGCAGGGCCCCAGCAGGAGAGACTGAGAGCCGGACAGCGCAGTGTTCGGAACCTCCACGACATGGCCCCAAAGACGTTTCGTGCATCCGAGTCTCCAGGGTGGGCTTGGATTCCGTTTTCTGTGGCTTCGGAGCGCCCGCCCCTCAGTCCAGAGGTCCAGCACCCCTCACCTCCCACTCCTCGTACGACACGTCCGTCAGCTTGCGCTTGAGATCCGCGAACTGCTCCGTGATCTTTGGGTTCTCCGCCCGGTAGCGCTCCAGCTCCTCCTTCAGCCGCTTCTCACGGGCCTCCTGCGCGCCAGGGTGGCCCGGGGAGGAAGGGCAGGGCGGTGGAGGGGCGAGACCGGGAGCTGGGAATGGAATGACAGGTCAGCAGCAATGGCGCCGGCGGTGATTACACCTCGTAGGACACTTTGACCATTGCCAGGGCAGCATACCTCGCAAGCATGCAAGCATGCCTCAACATTCATTGCAAGGTGGCGAACGGCAACTGACACATCGTCAAGCTGATACACCATTCGTCATCATCCCGCTGCGCAGTGGTGTGCTACTGCGGCCTGCAGGGGCGCAACCGCCTCAACGCCGCATCCCGACCGACCGACCGACCGACCGACCGACCGACCGACCGACCGACCGACCGCGCTGCCCTCAGATTCGCCTTAAACCTCTGCATGTTTGGTCGTCCGGGGCACGAGGCCCCGGGACTTCTGCGGTCTGGCGGCGAAGGGGCTGCAGGGGCAACTGTACGGCCCGGGCAGTAGCTGTGCCGCCAGCAGCGGCCTCCGCCGCTGCCGCACCCGCCGCCACGCCGGGCCCCCCGGGGAGCGAGGGCCGCGGGGCCGCGGCCACCAGCCGGGGCCGCGCTGCTGGCGGGCGCAGAGACGTCGGAGCGGCTGGCTGCAGCTGCAGCGCCCGGACGCACAGCCGCCTCGCCGCTGCCCCCCGCCCGACCGCAGCTCTCATCTCGGCTTACTAATTATATCGTCATAGGGCGGCGCGGCGCGGTCAAAGTACTGCAACTGAAACACACCACTCCTCCTGTTCGCTGCTGCGACCCCTGGAGGCCCCAGTGGCGCCACATGACACCCCTGGAGGGACCCCACCAAATGACACCGGCGGCAGCCATGATGGCGATAGCTGGCTCACACCACCACCACCTGTTGCTGATGCGGGGTCACTGTGATGTTGTGCGCGCTACAGGGTGCTGTGCAGTGCAGTGCAGGGCAGCGCAGCGCAGTGCCGTACGGTGCCGCGCAGTGCCATGCAGTGCTGTGCAGTGCTGATTCCCCGGCTTTCGCAGATCTCAAATCTCCACTCCCCGCGCTCCGCACCCTTCTCCGCTCGTCCATGAAGTTGTCCACGGTCTCCCAGACGTTATCCGCCTCCTTGTCGTCCTCGTCATACTCGCCAGTGGCCGCGAACACACCAGCATCGTTGCCCATGAACTCGTCGAACTTGGTGTCGTCCAGGGCGGACTCGTCCTTGTTGTCGCCGCCCTTGGAGCCGGGGGCCTGACGGGAGGCAGGGGCAGGGGCAGGGGCGGGGCGGACGATGTAACTCCACCGCCCTTCACTGCAACAGCTGAAAACCCTGCCGTCCCGGAACAATACCCGCAGCCGTGCCCAAGCCCCGTGTGCCCCGTGTGGCGGCAGCGCTGCTGGTGCTTATGGGAGCCGCTGGTGCTGCGAGCGGCTGCGGGGCAGCGAGTAGCGCAGTTAGGTGCTCCCAACACCTCGCACACGAAATACGACTATGCGGCGTCGCCACGACCTCCCGCAGCAGGTCATTCAGGCCCCAACTAGAGAGCAGTGATGCACCCCACGAGGCTGCCTGCAGCCGCCTGCCATGCCCCGTGCCGTACGCCCCCGGCCAAGACGCGCTGCAACGACCCAGGCTACCGTTGCCGGTGGCATTGCCGCCACTGCAGCCCAGATCAAAGCCGCAAGCACTTCAGCTTACCCCTCCCTTCAACGCATCCAAGCCGCCTGCTCGAGCTGGACCGATATCTGATCGTGTTGTGAATCCTGCCGCACCACGACCCAGACCCGGAACATAGCCGGCTGGCGCCTTAAGGCTGTTGAAGTCCACCTTTGTGGTGGGGGCCTTCGGCATAGGCCGAGTTGGAAGAGTGTCCTCACGCGTCATCCTTGCTGCCCTAGTCCTGAGCTCCCGGCAGGGAAACCTTGAAGAGCTGGCCTGTGCAAAAAGAGACGGCGCCTAGGATTCTAGGCTAGTGCTTTGTAAGGTAAGCCCGCGTGGGCCCAGCCTATGCAAGCGTGCACTGGTTGTTCTGTGGACAGTGAACAAGATAGCAGAAAGAACGCACGGTTCCGTTTTAAAAGGCTCAAGGTTAATCTTGGCACAAATAGATGTGCGCCGCAGCACAGCTGCCCAACTCTCCAGTGGGCACCTTGCTGGCGCAAAACGCCGCTGTGGTAACAGTAGATTCCGAATGGTTCCCGGACCTTGTACAGACGGTGACGTACAATTCCGACCTGGGGGGCAGGCCGTGCCAATGTGCAATAGATAAGTTCATGAGATACATTAAACCTCAATTGCCAATCATACGGATTGTATGCGTTTGGCAAAGGGTTCCTGCAGTGCGGTTCAGAACATCAGGTGTGCAGAGCGGCATTGATCTCTCGTGCTGCCTCGCTGGATTAGCCATTATAATCAACCGGACACAATGCGCCAAGGCGGCTCGCATCCAAAGGCGCCGTCGATAGGCGCAACGATGGCACTGGCGCTGGTGCTGGCTCTGCTTGGTGAGGCTCGGCGTTGGTGTTGGGAGTATGTAAGGGGTCGCGATCGTAATGTTCGCGGCGTCCACGTGGGCGCGTGGCACAGCCGGCCTGACCACGCCGCCGCGCGTGTCGCGCCAACGTGGCGCTCCGGAAGTTGGCCGGTGGCTAACAGTTTCATGGGCAAGCGGCTGCTAGCCGATGTCCTTCAAAACCTTCATGATACTACTTGTATTCGGGTCTGACAAGGCGGTCAAAGGTGCCGTTTTCCAGTTCGGCGGCCGTTGACGTTAGGCACGTTTTTCGGATGCGGCCAGAGGCGGATGCGCGCGCGCTCGGGCCTAAGGATGGTGTATATGCTGCCACATGTTCAATTAAATTTGGATTTTCCTGGTTTTCGGGGCCACGTACTGAGCACTGCAATCCGGCGGTGCGCGTGGAATGAAACGAGGTACTGTTAGGCGGGCGCAGTCCAGTGCTTCGAGGCGACAGCACAGCAACATCGTCCGACTCTGCAGCCAGCTCCCATCCACCACATCTCAAACCCTTGTGAAACACCCTTGATTGAAGATATGACCGCTGCGCCGCGTTGCTGCCATGCACCACCATAACTGTCCTGGCAGCCCGGTCCCCTTCCCATCCCTCCGCCCCCTCCCCACGCCTCCCTGCTACCCAGGGAGCCTCGCCCACTGCCACGCCTCCAGTGCCCGCCTCCTCCGGGGCAAAGGTGAGAAGGTTGAGAACACAAGCCAGGCGAATGCCAGCGAGCCCATCGACCGCCTGCCAGACCTTCTCGACCCTTCACACTCCGAGCACCCACTGTGACCTTAACCCCTCCTCTGCTGCCTCCACTCTGCCTGCCTCTGCCCTGCCTGCCACTGCCGTTCCTGGTGCCGCCCCCGGGGTCCCTCCTGTGCGCAGACAAGCTCCCCTTCCGCACCGGCTCGAACATCCTGCTGACCTCCCCCGACCTGGATGCCGCGTGCGACACCGCCAGCGACCCAGCGCCATATGGCCCGTACGGCCCAGGCGGCAGTGAGGCCGGCAAGTTCACCCGTCAGTCCATTTCCTTGGGCCGCAAGGCTAGCAGGGAGTTAGCAGACTCATACGGTCCGTATGACTACGGCGGTGATGACAACCCCGCTAAGGCCGTTGTGTGGTGCAACGCCAGCATCCCGGACGGGCCGCCGCAGAGCTACCCGCCGTACGCGGCCAGCAGTGACGCCGCAGTGACGCCGCAATTGCCGCACTGGTGGAGCGCTGTGGGTGCAGCCGTGGTGGAGGTGGCTGCTTGGGGCCGCAGGGCCCTGGTGGAGTCGCGACCCACCGCCCGAGCATTGAACTCCCAGTGGGACCTGGTGGGTTAAACGGGCCTTATTGCGTCAAGCGTGTTTTGGCCCTGCGCGAAGGAATGCAGTGATGATGACTGCTGCTGCACGATTGGCCATGAGGATCCCCTCATCTGAGCCCGGCGGCTGTTTGCGCGGTTGTGGGAGTGGCCGTACCGCTACCCCAGGCCGCAGTGCACCGAGTACCAAGCAGTTCGTGTTTGGCTGTGCTGTGGTGGCACTGGTGTAGCTGCCTGCCCCAGCTGGGAACCGGCTGGTGGCTGGGTTGCAACGTGCATGTGTCGTGCCGCGATGTGGTGCTGCTCGCCTATCCGACCTGCCGTCACCAATGCTTGCAGGACGGCTTCGTGCTCATGGGCACAGACTTCATGACCCCCGACGTGTACAGTGGCGGCCGGGTGCACCTCAAGAATCAGAACACCCGCAAGTAAGATACATACAGCCCGCGTCACTCCCCGCTCATGCAACATGTGAGCGCGCGTATATAACTGTCAAGGTGTCTGTTTTTAACCGTGCCAGCGCTCCTGACAGTCAGACGTGGTCACTGCGCCAAACAAAACATTCCCTACCTTCCAGGTTCTGCCGGGTGGCGGAGCCCAGTGCTGATTACGATTCCGACCTGACCGGCTGGGAGCTGGTTTGCGACCAGATGACGAGCGGCAGGGAAACCGAGTTCGTGGTGGAGGTGGTCGGGGAGGACGATGAGCTGGAGCTGGTCGAGGGCCAGGAGCGCAGTGAGGAGGAGGGCACCCGCGAGCATGAGGACGAGCACGAGGACGAACAGGACAGGGAGCGTGAGGACGACGGGCATGAGGATGAGGAGCATGAGGGCGAGCAGCGCAAGCAGGATGACAGGGACGATGATAATGACCACGATGATGATGACGATGACCATGATGATAATGACGACGATGACCATGATGATAATGACGACGATGACCATGATGATAATGACGACGACGATGATGACGATAGGCTTTATGAACTTGCTGCTGTGGCCAAGAAGGCGAGCGGCAGTGGAGATGACTGGCCCTCGGGCGGAGGAGATGGCGGTGACAAGGTGCAGATTCTTGTCCGCCTGCGGGCACCCACCAACGGCATGAGGTAGGGATTGGGGTTGTGGTGTGTACGCCAGCAGACCACGAATGCTGTATGCGGGGAATCATGGATAAACCCTTGAACGGGAAGTTGGGTCCCTGGTCGCACACTGTGCTCCTACCCTGGAAACAGCGTGGGCGTGTGGTAGGTAAACGTTGGAGAGGCGCTGCTCCCATCATGGACACAAAAACATTGGTGTGCAAAAACTGTTAGGCAGGAGGGAAATCGGAAATGTCGGGTGTTGCTGATTTGGGCCTCCTGGCGCCCTGTGCGGAGGCGGTGGTGCTCCACGATGCAGGCTCACCATACGTGGTGTGTTGACATGCCTGTGGCCTGGCAAGTGAGCCATGTTCGATTCATTATCTCTGCCTTTGTCACCTCCCAACTGCCAACGCACGCTTCCCACTGCCATCTCCACCGCGTTCCCCTGCCTGCAGGTACTGTGCACCAGACACTCATGTCCGTGGGAACCCCATCATCTGCGATATGCGCCACCCCGATTCCAGCCGCCATGCGCGCACCACGTTCCGGCTGCTGGACGCAGCGCCGTCCTTCCCTAGCGGACCACCCTACCAGGCCAAGTCTCAGGCGCCTAGCAAGCAGGAGGTGGCATGAGCTGCAGCACGCGGTGTGGGGTGGGGACCGCAAGTAGGACAGGTAGAGTGGCAGACGCTGAAGAGGCAATGATTATTACCCAAGTGCCATGCGCATGCAGCTCACCAAGCACAGCATGCATAGCTATTTAGCGGGCAAGCTGGGAATCTTGAACTGAAGCATGCATGTTCGACTCGTCATACATGGTGCAACTATACAATGATGCTTCCTGCGGAAGGGCACATAGGGCACATTCGCACAACCTCGTCAAGGTTGCCGGCCCTTTAAAGCAGCAGTAGTATTGACATTTTTTTGCCCTGCACCGCTCCAGGCGTTATGCCGCGCCAAAGGAATTGCACATTGTTTTGCCATCGTTGGTTGTTGGTTGGTTGATGGCATCCGTAGGCGCCCTATCGCGCCATGTTTTGCCATGAACGTGCTAGACGTTGCCAGGTAGAGCCAGTTAAGGTCCACCAATTTTGCCTTTTACTTGCAGCCTTCAGTTTTTTGGGGTAATGGAGTGCCCGCGCACGGGTTCTGCTCACAGCAGTGCACGGATGTCAGTTCAGTTGGCGAAGAGCCTGAAGGCTGCGATGCCGTTTGCGTGTCGCTATAGGATGCTGGTTCGATACTTGATGTTGATACGTAGGTATGTAACCGACGACACACCGTCATGCCCCGTCGCAAATCCGCCCGCACTGCCCGGGCCACCAGGCCTGAACAGCATTTGATGGTTCATAAAGGGTGCCACAACGCCAAACTGCCCAGGTCCTAGGGCCTCTTAGGATAAATGTATATCCATCGGCGGTAATGGGATGTTTCAGCCAAGACATACCATGCGGGTCAACGCGGGGTCTATGATGGCCTTATGACTTGAGTTGGGTTAGGTCGAAGGTGATGGATGTGGGCAAAGACGGACAAGAGACGCCTTGCGTACACCGACAGTGGTGTTTCCCAAACACTCGAGCTCCTACGTGAAGTAGGGTAAAACCCGGATGCCTGGAATACGGCCTATTAATCACCAATAACGACAACGTAATTGCCTGAACCTTTTGGCTTGCACTGAAAGGTCACGGACGAAGGAGGCGGCGAAAAAAGCGGGAGTCTTTTGAAAGAAGACATACTTAATTATGTTTGACAACCTGCATCCGCTTAATAGACGTGCAGTTAATAGCCTTTGCAGGACAGGCTGGATATGCGTAGTTTTATGCTGCGCGCATGGGGTTGTACACCGTACGCTTTTGGGCGGCGGCTCTACCCTGGCCGCCACATACCCGCTTCTTCCAGGACCGGGCTGGAACCGGCTGATACATTCCGTGTGGAGTGTGACGTTGTCAATTTTGTGCCTTTACCGTTCGCTCGCCGCAGACAGCACCTTACCGCAGATCTTTGTGCGTTTGAATAGTAAGGCGCACTGGGCCCGCGCTGATCATGGATCCCGCAATTGCCGTTGCAGCCATAGCTGCTAATCCTGCGAATTTCACGGAGTTAGTGGCACAGCTGCAGGACGCTGACAATGACCGTCGCAAGGTGGCCGAGTCTGTCTTTGACGCACTAAAAGAACAACCAGACCTATGCATCACATGCTTAGTTCAGACATTGCGGACTTGCACAGCTGTGGAAGCGCGCCTCTTTTGCGGCGTGATGATTCGCAAGGTACATTTCCCTCGTCGATGCCATGGCCTGCAACACCAGCACTTGCTATGAAGATGGGTTTTTTAACTTGTGGAGCTGATCCTTCCAACCGTGGGCTGCGCCTGCCGGCTGGACTGCAGGTCATTTACTACCGTTCGGACTCGGACCTCAAGTCGCCGGTGCTGTGGGACAAATGCACCCCTCACGTGCAGGTGCCGTGTGACCTGTACGGGGGGATAATGGATGGGGCAGACCGTGGGGGCCACGCAAAGGAATGCACAGCCATGTATGACGGCTCGATGTCGGAGAGGACCTGTCAAAACTGCGCATTCCGCGTGGATGGATAGCGTGCGCGGTATTATGCGGCGAATTGGCGTAAATCACAACCAGGTGTCCGATTTACGCCGGCTGCCGGTCTCATCCCATGTTCGTGCTTGGAGTCCCGGTTAATTCCGCGCGGCCAGCGGGGTCGTTGGTTGTTGCTGCATTGGTGTCTGCACAACTATTATTGGGCCATATATGTGTCGCGAGAAGGTGCCATACTGCGTTTTGGGGGCACTAGAGTTCCCGGGTTTCGCGCACCGCTATGGGATATGCAGGCTGCAGTAGATACATCATGGCAGCTGACATGGTATTATCGTATCGAAGCGTTCCATCAGTACTGTAGTCTATGCAGCGTGTACGGCATTCACAGCTACCGCTACCGTTGCACGTCATTACCGCAGGCCGTGTCGAAGCAGGCGCTATTGGAAGCCCTGGTGCAGGAGCCTGATCGTAATGTGTCGACCAAGGTAAAGGGCCCTGCCAGATCGTGTGCAGGCGCACACTGTGTTGGCAATTGGGTTTGCGGCAGGTGTGCAGCCTACGTACGGTCATAGCTTCATCTACGAGCGAAGCGTGCGGCTGAAAAGAGTTTGAGGAGTATGTATATGAATTCACTGCGGACGACCTCAACTTTGTCTGCACGCACCACCTCCCTGGAGTGCAGCACTGGCCTTTTGCCCCTGCCAGCACCTCACAGCCCTTTCGTCTACTTCCTACCTCCTGTAATCTGCAATACCCTGGCCTTTATCTCCCGCATGCCTCTCTAGGTTTGCGCCGCCGTGTCGGACCTCGCCAACCTGATCTACGACAAATCGGGCTGGCCCGAGCTGATGCCTACGTTGCTCTCCATGCTAACCAGCAACCAGCAGCCGCAGGTGGGGCGGGCTCATGGGGGAAGGATGTACGCTGGCACCACCGGCGCATGCCATATTTGCGCCTGGGCGGGCGTGGTCATGTGCGAAGTTGGCCTCCTGACACTTTTTCCGACAACGATGCAGATTGCCAACGGTCTCAGTGTGCTGGCGGACGTGGCCACCTACCTGGCGGAGCACCTCAAGTCGCAGCTTCAGGTAGGATGGGCACCGCAGCGGGCGGAGGAAAACCGATGGTGGAGGTCGGCGCTAGGGACAGGAAACGACCGTCGAAGGAAAACAGGGCAATGGGACACTGGGAACAGTAGGAAAATATGTGCGCAGCGGGAATCGCTGTGGCTACATATTAGGCGTTGGCCCATGGTTGTAACATAGTAATACTAATGGTTTTGTGGTCCGTTGGGGATGGCATTAGCAGAGCGCGCAGGCTCATAAACACTGAGCGGAAAGGGGAGGTGGGGAGGTGCATGCTGCAGCAGCGAGTTGGTGGGATATGGGTTGCGGAGCTGCAGCGGGGGCCTCTCACGACGGGACTGTACGGTATGGTTTGGCTGCTGGAGGGGTCGCCGTCGCCATTGTTGACCAATCTTGGTTGCTGCGTTGGCGCTGCAAACGTACGGGGTGCGCTTGCTCCGCTTTGCGGCTTCCTAACGGTGGTAGGGCTTACTTGCGGTCTGGGACGTTACCAACCATCAAACACGCAAGCATCGCGAGCGCTCCGGGTGGAAGGAGGCAATGTAGTCGACCATTTGGTCTCTGCTTGAGGACGTAGGCAACGTTGGTACTCGTTTGCACCACTTGATTGAGAAGCAAGCGTCTACTGTTTAAGTAAGGAGGGCTGACAGATGGTTGCGTAGTAAAGCACCGATTTAGGGCGGCTTCGTTGGGGGGGGGGGGTTCAAGTGGACTCCCGTTGGCCGCTGCGCCATTGACCGCTGCACGGTGTCAGCATCATGGCGCCCAACCCACGCCCGCCCCCGCACCGCCTGTTGGCTGCAGGACATCGTCAACATGCTCGTGACGTTTCTGAACTGCGGCAACAAGGACGTTACTGTGGCAGCTGCCAACGCGTCCACCGCGTTCATTGAGGTACGGACGGAAGGTGTTGGGTGGTTGCCGTACACCGTATACATTCAGGGACAATGGCCGTCGCCTTGCAGCTTGTACGTTGTTGGTGGTCCACCGCCCAGGTGGCCCCATGCTGATGGTTCTCTTGATCCCCTTCCCGGATGGCCGCCCTGCCGGGCACTGATCTCAGGCGTACGAGGATGCCGCTGCCAGGCAGGTGCTCTCTCCCCTGGTGCAGCCCATGCTGGCGGTGCTGGGACAACTGCTCAGCAGCGGCGATGAGGAGGAAGCGCGGTCTGTGCTGGAGATGTTCATTGTGGTACGTGACGAGAGCGGCGGCGGGTAGGGGTGCGGTCAAAAAGGGCAACTACGCGCCCCCAGTCGCGAGGCCGAGCATGTTGGGTGCCATGGGCGCTCATGGTTGTGGGCTGCGGCGCACCACCAGGTGTTTGAAATGTGGCAACGGGGACAGCGGGGGAATAGGGACAGCGAGGCGCGTCAGACATGAGAGGGAGGGGCGAAGGGCTGATATAGCAGCAGCTGGCGGGCGCAGATGTTCAGTACTTTTGTCCTGGGCAGGTTGGGCTTGAGGGACCGGAACCCTCGCCATTTCTGTCGCGTAACCAGGGAGGGATGCAATAGCATTGACGGGGTCCACGCCTCGCTCGTAGCCCCAGACTGGCCGTGACCCTCGCAACCAACCCAACGTTCATAATCCTTTCGCCGGTTGTTGGACTCCAGCTGGCGGAGTCGTCCGCTCGCTTCCTGCGGCCGCACCTCATACCGCTGGTGGACGCCATGATGCGGGTGGCGGGCGCCGGCGACAAGCTGGACGCGCAGACCCGCCAGCTGGCAGTGGAGTTTCTGGTGTCGCTGTGCGAGGCTCGCGAGCAGAGCCCCGGCATGATGCGCAAGGTGCCCAACCTGGCCCGCAGCCTGTTCGAGCTGGTCATGAACTTCCTGCTGGACATCGAGGTGCGGGTCGGCTACGGCAGGGGGGGGAGTCAGGGGCGGGGGCGCTGGTTGCGAGCGGACCGGCAGCACAGCCGCGGAGCCCTAGCTTTCTTGGGAAACACCGGGTGTGCCGTTCGTGAACCTCGCTGCCGCCCTGCTCGACCCTTCCTGCTCAGGACGACCCCGCCTGGCACTCGGCTGCTGATGACTCCAACGAGGACGCGGGCGCGGGTGAGCTGTACGACCCCGGCCAGGAGTACCTGGACCGTCTGGCGCTGAGCCTCGGAGGGAAGGCGGTATCGGATGCCGCCGCGCCTCTGCTGGGCGCCTGGATCTCGGATGCCTCCTGGCAGAAGCGCGCGTCGGTCTTCATCTGCCTCGCACAGATCGCTGAGGGCTGCGTTAAGGTGGGTCGGGCCGGCCTGCAAGGATCTCGCCTGGCATGGGGCATGGCGCTGGGGGGTGGTTAGCGCTCCGATCCGCATACATTTCGGCCTATGGCAAGTTTGCTGCTGCTGCCGGGTCAAGATTTGGGCGGCAGGCAGTGCCCCTGGCCCTGCACACGTGCAAGGTCGAGCGGTCACCGAGCCCCGGCCCCCGCAGGTCATGTCATCAACCTCGTACCTGGAGCAGCTGGCGCGGATGTGCGTCATGGGACTGGGCGACGCGGAGCCGCACGTGCGGTGGGCGGCGTGCCAGGCGCTGGGTCAGATGTGCACCGACCTGGGGCCGGATCTGCAGGTGGGAGGGTGGAAGGGATGGGGCGGATCCGCTGAGGGCGCCAGCGGGAGCAGGGGGGCCTCGCTTGGCTAGATTGAGCTATGCGCGGCGACATGGCCGGCGTCGGGAGGGCCCCACGCACGAGGTCTGCTGGGCCCTCATGCAGGTGCGAGCTGTCAGGGGCTTCAGAGAGGTGCGGGGGGCAGGCAGGCGCCGGGAGACGCGGGTCAGGGCGGGGGAGTCCCTTTCTGGAGCTCACGCAGCCTCTGCCTGGTTACCTCGCAGGCAAAACACCATGCTACCATCCTGCCGGCCCTGATGCGGGTCATGGAGGACTTCAACAGCCCGCGCGTGCAGGTGGGTGCAGGGACATGGTAACGCTGGTGTCGATGGGCAGCGTATGAGCATGTAGGTCTCGGAACGAGGTCGCGGCAAGTGAAGGTACAGGGTAGCGGGGGCAGGTGGGCGATCCGAACTGACCGGCAGGTTGTGGATGTCCGCACGATACGTATCTTCAATCATACCGCTGTCCCCTGCACCCCACGCAGGCGCACGCGTGTGCCGCCATTGTCAACTTCAGCGAGGGCGTCGAGACGGAAGTGCTGCCGCCCTACCTGGACTCACTCATCCTTAAGCTGCTCAACCTGCTGCAGCACGGCGCGCGGCTGGTGCAGGAGGGGGCCCTGACGGCGTTGGCGTCCGTAGCGGACAGCAGTCAGGTGCGAGGGTGAAGGGTGTGGAAGGATGCGGAGGGCGGCGCGTTGGGACGTTGGGCTATTTGCAGCGGACGATGGCGGTGACGGGGCCGGAAGGGGCGTGGACCAGCTGGCTGCGCCGCGTATCCCTCAACCGCACCTGGCTGAAACCCCCTGCTCCCCCCTGGGCCCAGGAGCTCTTCAACAAGTACTACGACACGGTGATGCCGCTGCTGATGCACATCCTCACCACCGCCAACGCTAAGGAGCACCGGCTGATGCGCGCCAAGGCGCTAGAGTGCATCAGCCTGGTGGGCATGGCGGTGGGCAAGGACAAGTTCAGGGCGGACGCGAGGTCCGTGCTGGGCTACATGCAGGGCGTGCAGGCGGCGGGCATGGACCCGGACGACCCGCTGTCGTCGTACATGTTGCAGGTGAGCGAGGCCGGGGGGCGAGGCCGGGGTGAACGGGAGGCTGCAGGCGTTGACTGCGCGCGGTGTGCAGTAGGGCGGTGTGGTGTTCACGCACATGGCGGGCGCCATCGTTGCGATCTTGTGCGCTGGTCTGGCGAAATCTGTCCCCGCGGCTCTCCCTCCCTCGCGCCCCTCCTCCCCCCCTGGCGGACAGGCGGGTGCTCGCCTGTGCAAGTGTCTGGGTGCCGAGTTTATCGAGTACCTGCCGCTGGTGCTGCCGTCGCTGCTGGCGTCGGCGTCAGCAGACCCCGACGTGCAGGTGCGGGCTTGGCTGCGGGACTCGTCAGGGCGGGCAGGGCGGGCCAGGGGAGCGGCCGTAGCTGCGTAACGTCCTCACGCATCACAGCAGGGCAGGTGACAGCGAGTATGCGTGCGCAGGCGCACACGCCGCTCAACGGGCTTAGGGCTGGACGAGAGCGGACGGGTGGGAAGGCGGTCAGGTGTCTAGCAAGTGAAATTGCATGGTCAGCCGGCGGAATGTTATAGTTCGTCGGGAGGCATCCGGACCCCACCCCGCCGTTCTCTGCCTCCCCTCTACCTCCCCTCCCAGGTGGTGGACGAGGACGACGTGAACGCGGAGGACCTGCCGGACGATATGGAGGCCATTTCGATGGGCGACAAGTGCCTCATGTACCGCTCCAGCATACTGGAGGTGGGGCCGGGCAGGGAAGAAGGGTCCGGGAGGCAGGGGAGGTGGTTTAGGGTTTGATGCCGGAGCCCCATACACACACGCGCGGGGGAGTGTGGACCAGCTGCCGACTCGTATATGCTCGCCACACCGCCTGCCCGCCCGCAGGAGAAGGCGACCGCTGTCAACATGCTGAGCTGTTATGCGGAGGAGCTCAAGGAGGGCTTCTGGACGTACGTTGGACCGGTGAGTGGCCGTGGCTCGGCCCGTCAAAGGAAGGATGCAGGGAGAGCTTGCAGGGAGGGGGAGGGGGAAGGCAGGGGCTGCCATGAGAAAGGCGGGTCAGGAAGCGTACAGCCAATTTAGCGATTGGTATTGGGTACTTTGCCATGCACGACCGCACGATGCCTGGCCCAACCAACCCACCCGCCGCACCTTCGTTTGGTAGGTCTTGAAGCTGGTGCTGAACGGCGTAGAAGGCCAGTCTCCACTTATCAAGTTCTATCTCAATGAGGAGGTGAGTCCTGGGTGGGCGGCGGTTCCAGTCATGCCTCTGCGGTGCGGACGGAACATAAGCACCTAGTGAGGGGCCCCCCGACATCATGCACCCGTGACCCCCACCACTCGTCCTCGCCCCCAGATCCGTCGCTCTGCTGCCGCGCTGCTGCCCAGCCTGCTGCGCTGCTGCATTGCTGCGGTTGAGCGCGGCGCCCCGGGCGCCACACCCGCCGCTGTGTCCGAGTTCCTGCGGGCTGCCTGGGTGCCGCTGCTGGAGGCGCTGCGCAAGGTAGGGGCGGGCACTGCCACTCGCGGGGACATGGAGGGAGGGACGGAGGGGTGGCACCCGGGTCTCTGCCTGTAACGATAATTGGCTGCGTTTCGTAGTCTGCGAAGTAGGGGTGACGATGGATGCTATTGACCAATTTAGGCCTCCATTCACGAGAAATCCCCCGTTTCGGCCTCCTCGGCAGGAGCCTGAGGGCGATATCCAGGCGGTGCAACTCGACTCGATCGCTGAGATTGTTGAGATGGTGAGCTTTCGGGTTGGGTTGGGATGAGAGATTGTGTATGCTGGTTGGGAGGTGAAGGACGGATGCTAGGAGAGAACACGGCGGTGGAATTACTTGGGGCACCCCCACACCTGTATCCGAGTAAGCCAGCGGACCTGGGTTGACAGGTGTTCGCGGCAACCTATCCGTGTGTCTTCGAATCCCTCTGAACCCCCGGTGCGCAGGTGGACAAGACGCTGCTGAACGCTGACGCCATCTCGGCGGCGTTCAAGGTGTTCGACGTCGTGCTGGAGAAGGTGAGATCAGGACTCCTGTCTGCGGGCCGTTATGTGCGCCTTTCGGTCACCTTCCAACGACCTGACCCCAACTACCCGGCCCCAGGCTGACAAGCGTCGCGCCGATCGCGCCTCCCGCCGCACCACCGAGGACTTCGACGCTGAAGAGGCGGAGGCGATTGAGGCGGAGAACGAACTGGAGGAGGAGTTGTTTGACCAGGTAGGCAGGGGCTGATATAATGGACTGCATTGGCGGCGTGCGCTGCTGTTCATACGCCTGCATGGTTGTGTGTGCAGATGCAGGACGTTATACCCACCTCGCCCTGCACCCCGTCACAGCAGAAATAAACGTTCGTCTTTTAGACACCTCAACCAATTTCTCTAGCATGCACCTCCAAACGTATGTCCGCAACGTTGTTCCTTCATACTTCGTCGCAACGCCCCTCACCCCGTCACACACATCACCACACACACCGCCCCTTCCCTGGCGGCAGGTCGCTACCGCGGTGGGCGCCTTCCTAAAGAAGTTCGGCGATGACGTTTTGCCGCTGGTGGAGTCGCTGCTGATGACCCGATATGGGTCCATGCTCACGGTAAGGCTCCACACGCAGCAGCCAGCAGCGAAGACCCAACCCTCACTCCAGCCGCCTGGAGGGCATCGTCGGCCCACGGAAGGGGCACCTGAAGTGCGCCCGCGGCCTCATGCTAACCGACAACATCATCTCGCACCGGAGATCGCATGCAGGCCGTTCGGTTGCATTGTCCTGGGGACAGCCAGCTCTAAACCTGGGCTATCCGCCAGGACCTCAGCCTATGAAGCGTATATGCCGCGCCCCACTCGCCTGCCCCGCCTCCCCCGCTCCCCTCCAGGACAAAAGCCGCAGCGCTGAGGAACGGCGCATCGCCATCTGCCTGGTGGACGACCTACTGGAGAACTCGGCGGCGGGGATGGTGAAGCACTTCACCAATGTGGGTCGGGGTGTGGGGTTGAGCGGCGCCAGGGTTTGGAGGTCTAGGGAGCCAAGTAATCAGGTTCGGGGAGCTGCGTCATCCTTCCTTCTTGCGGCCGTCCGGAGGCGCTTTGGCCCTAGTTTGGTACCCGGTTCCACCTGACACGTGGGATTCCCATGCCTGCCCTGGCGCCTGACCTTCGAACCGCCGCATCCATCGCCCATCCCACCCCAGGTGCTGCCCATGCTGATCGAGGCCACCCACTCCGACCACGCCGACCTGCGTCAGTGTGCCGTGTACGGGCTGGGCGTCATGGCTGCCAAGGCGCCAACCGAGGCGTTCCGACCGCACGCCGCCGCCGTGGCTGAGCTCATGGCGGGGATCATCCGCCACCCGGACGCCAAGTGAGTGCGCGGGATCGGGCAGGGAGGGAGGGAGGCTCCAGCGGGGAAAACGGCTAACATTGCGCGCGCTTGCACGTACCGCCTTTTCCATGCCAGGTTTCGTCGATGGTACACCTGTGCATGTTGAATGCAAGGCAGGCCACCCTAATTGCGGTCCGCCTTGACCTTGGTGGACATGCTATCTGTTCCTGTATCCTTAGCAGACATGCTCCCTTTTCCTATACCCCCCCCCTCCTCCACGCTGCAGGAACGACGACAACGACATGGCTACGGACAACGCCGTCGCGGCGCTGGGCCGCATCTTGGCTCACCACGCGGAGGCGCTGGGGCCGGATGGCGGAGCAGCGGTAGCGACGCTGTGGCTGGGCTCGTTGCCACTCAAGGCGGATGCAGTGGAGGCCACGGTGCGATGGGCGGTTGGTTAAAACATACATTGAACAGTTAAGGAGCCCAGCCGGTTTACGATCAGTATGCACGGTGTTGACAGCGCGTGTTGTGATGCTGTTAGGGCTCCGTATTGATCCGACAGGCGTTGAAGTGTCCACAGCTCGCGGAGCCGTTGCCTGGCCTGGCTGCTCAGCCATGTAACTTTGGATCGTGACCATTACCCTCTCGCAGGCCATGCACGAGCAGCTTGTACAGATGTGCGAGGCACAGGACCCGCGGGTCGTGCCGCACGCTGCCAAGGTAGCGTCCGTGTTTACTGAGGTGCTGGGTGGCGGCAAGACCTATGTGGCGGGTCCCGTGGGTCTGCGCATGGCGCAGCTGCTCCATCGGTTGCAAGGCGCCATACCAGGTGAGGGGCGATGTGTGGCACCAGAAAACTAGAGCGGTTGCGTGTGAGACGGGAATCATACCTGGAGTGCTGTTCCCGCCCCACCACGTCCAGTGGCCAAGGCGAGCACATTGGTGGACGCCGAGGTTGCTTGACAACAGTATGTGAAGGTTCCGGTTGTGGAAAAGGCAATGGTGGTGCCCAGTTGTGCTGTAGCGAAGACGCGTGCATTGATCCCGAGGACTCGCCATCGACGCACTCCGGTCGTGGTTTTGTCGTCCGTGGACCGTCGCAACCCGGGAACTAGTCACACAGGCTGGTCCCCTTCTGCCAGCACCCGGTACACGCCGCATGTGTACTCCTGATCTTCTTTACCCCTCCTCACTGTTCGAGTGGCCCTCCCTCCCTTCCCCTGGCTGTCCCACAGCGGAAGCGATCTCCACAGTCGTGGCGACTTTCACAGTCAAGCAGCAAACTAGCTATCAGGCCTACATGGCCGGCAGCATACCCGAGTAGAAATATAATAGCGGAGTGAGAAGAGAGTGTGGGCAATCAACAGGAGAGGGAACTGGGGCACATGGCTGTGGTACCCGGGGGGTGGGGGCAGCGGGCGTTGCAGGAGTAAGGTGGTGCGCTCGATGCCTGTATATGGGCTTGAGGGATAATTCGGACATGTGAGATGGTTGTCTGGCCAGGGGTCAGATGGGATTCTGGGGGCCCGGCAGCATGCTGCGGGGTCCACGCGGTATGGCAGGGTGAGGTACGGAAGATGTGTAGCCGTAAATGGGCACGTGTTTAGGCACCTCAACGTTGCGTGCAGGGCCCAGGCCTATTGTACCTGGTTCCCTCGCCTCCACAACGTTGGTGACCGCCTTGGCGGGTAGTTGGCGGGCAAGGAGCAGCTCTTAAGCTTACAGCAGCCACCGGCGGAATGTAAAGCTTAGTTGTTTGTCCGTTGCTGAAATCGGGAGGCAGTGACATTAGTGGTAGCAGTCATCCAAGCTGCCCAATAGGTGCAGGTAGAGAGCAAGATGGTTACCTGTGGGACGAGCGTCTACATGACGGGCTTGTTGGTGCTTCTTACAAGCAAGGGGACATGAGCAGGCGCAGCCTGCCTTGGCCTCAGTGCTGCCAGAGGCCTAGGCTGTTCAGGCAGGAGGGAGGAGTTGCGGAGTAGGTGTAGATGCCCGCTGCCTCCTGACATCATGCAATGTGAAAGGTTGGCGGGCGCTTGGATAGGAGGGTTATACCAGGGAGGTAGCGAGTACCCAGGTGGTGTTGAGGCCGGCAGGTCGTGCGGGCAGACAAGGATGCGAGTGAGGAGGAGAGGGGCATGTGTGCAACAGTGCCGCAAGCTGGGTGCGCAGCCAATTGCTGGCCGCATAATTAGCGTTTGTCCAGGAGGGTTAGTCAAGACATCAGGTAATACCGACGTCGAAAGCAGCAAGTGGATGGGATTCCCGCTTTCGGAGGTGTTATCTCTGTTGCTGCTTATGGATCCAGTTTTCATTACGCACGTCTCATCGTGCACAAACAGGCTTTGATCCATATCGGTGGCTGACGTGTGGGGTCGTAAAACGGACGACGAGCTGCTTTACAAAGTTTGGCGCATGCAGGAGAGGTGTACATGCCGCTATGACTGTTTCATGTCAGGTGAGGGCCGGGCCTGTGCTGGGCTGCTTAAACCTGTTGCCAGCTCTATAACAGCGGTTTACAGCTGGAACTTCCTTGTTTAATAGTGTAAAATGACATTTCAAGGTCAGGCTACCAGATTTGACACGAAAATACACACCGCGGACGACACTTGACTACACATCGTTCTGAGGTAGCGTGCACGAAATGCATGTGGGAGCATAATTGATTCCTGCAAGCTGTCCACAGGGACATGCCATAAGCCCACGTGCAAGGCGCGTGGCGGCATGGGACGGATGCGCTCCGCAGAGCAGCGGCAGGGCGAGCGCGTGTCCGCTGAACACTGCTGAACATACACGGGCAAGAGGACCTCCCGGCAACTGGACCTCCCCGCGATTTCTGCTGCTGGCCTCGTCGAGGTCTTTTTGACGAATGGGTGTCATTTTATTGGCATTGTCCGATTACGGGCAGAAAAGGTTAAACCATGTTGCTTGGTGCCCGCCGAACATGTGTCCTTTGGCCCAGTCTTGGTCAGTACAGGCTTTCGTGGAACTAACCAGCAACTAGGTAGTTACTGAAGAATTCCTGCTAGCGCAGGATGCCACTGTCACAAGCGTGGCGCACGCTGCTCGTTAACGACCTATAGGCGGGCGGCAGCCATATGTTTATTTTCTTACTGCCGCCGGGCCCAAGAAAATTCATTTGGAGTGCAGTAGACATGATGTGAGAGGACAGGTGCCGGGTCATTTTGTAACCTTGGGGCCTAACGACAGCTACCGAAACCACCCTCTACGAAACAGGGCGAGGCCACGAAACAGTCCCCTCCGCTTCCCTCAGGACAGCTTGTTTACCAACGGGCGCTGAAACACAGTCCATTTCGTTTCGTGTTTGTGATCGTGCATCCATAGACCACATAGACCCTCACTTTGCCGCGACTGATAACTGTCCATAAATGTCCAGCGTTTGGGCACTGAGGAGCGTATAGACAACTGGTAAAATAATGGGATAGGAGGTACCAGTATTGCGTAAACCACTGCACGAAAGTATACGACTCCTGGAGCTGTGGGGAGCTGGTTTCCTTAGGTCCTTGACAGGCGTCGGTTCATCTTTTCACTACGATTGTGGGCACTAAGTTATAGGACGTTGTGTTATTGTATAGTTCAACCCTTTGGATGCGTCTCTGTGTTCGTTCGCCATTCAATTAACTTTGCCCCTCCACCGAAATGAGAGGCTAGAAATTAGGGCCACGATGAGAATCTGCAGGCTTGTATTTCTCTTGGTATGCGTGGGCATTTTTGGCCTATCGCTCGCACAAGAAAATCAGGCGAGGGGTTCTAAAAGGCCCTTTGATAAACTAGGAGCCAGTCATGTCGTTCATCTGAGGACTGGTACTGTTGACGTTAACGCAGAACACCAAAGGTGCGCGGCAGCTGCTTGGACGGCCATAACACCTATGCCTTTCGGAAACTGTATACTTACATCACCGTGTGCATGATGACATACTCTGTTAGAAACTTGCACACGTGTCCCAGCCATGGCGTCGCCCAAACTCTTGCGCCGCTGGCACCCTCCATCCGGCGCGCAGGCTTCCCCGCCCCACTCCCACAGCCCGAAGGCTCTTGCAGCGGACCAGCCCAGCGCCGTCGACCTCACCAGAGTGGGGACCATTGGCGGGGTCTCAGTTGTGGCTACTTACGCTGGGGCCGGAGTTACACGTGCAGCACGGACAGCAGCAGCAACATCATTTGTTCGTCCGGCCCAGCGAATCAAGCTGGACGGTTTCCAACGAGCTGGAAGGTGGTTCTGGCGGCAGCCCTGGTACTGATTTCCCCTTGCTGCGGTTTCGAGAGCGCCAATCCGCCCTGATGAAACGGCTCAATAAGGCGGGGTGCGTGGTCGTGTCATTCCTACCGCCCGCGGCGTGGATGGTAGTCGTGGCTGACCAGGCTGACCTAGGACCCCTCATCGATGCCTACCCCGACATTCGTTTGGTGAGAGGCGGTCGTTGACGTTGGTGGGGCCACGTCCGGTTGCGCTTAGCGCTTATGGCTACTTGGTCCTACTGTGCGGGTCCACACAGGCACTCTGTCGACTAGAGTGGGCACCAACACTCACCGGACATAGCTGAGCGAAGGGGGCTGATGTGATGTGAAGGGGAGAGCGGTGATGGAGAGAGAGGGAGGGAGGGAAACGCTCAGTATCTTGCTCTACTTTAGTAGCGGTGCTGTTAGTGCCTCATCACAGCGCCTGGCTTCGAACCAATGGAAAAACCAAACGGATTGGACCCATTGACCTCCAGAAGTCCTCTCTGAAGGTGCAGGCTATAGGAGCCTTGTGTGCAGCTGCACAGGGGAGTACCGCAGGCATGCGGGCGAGGGCAACACGCGCTGCAGGATCGACCCGTAGGCTGGTGTGGCTTTATGGCTGACGTGCCGCCCTCACGCCCGGCCTCGTGTGTTCACAGGCGCCTTATGGGCCCCCCAGCCTCCGGGTGTCTCCAGAGCTGGCGGCAGCTCTGACCGTGTTGCGACAGGCGGGGGAGGCAGTTGCGGAGCGGCTGGTTGCAGGGGAGCGTCTGGACGACCTGATGGTGGCGGCAGCGGCAGACCAGGTGTGCCGGGGGTTGCCGACCGGAGGCTTGACGCACCCTTGCATGATTTCACCACGTGCGCATTGTTAGGTGGGCGATGCGTGACGACACGCCAAGGGAGTAGGGTTTACCCCTGAGCTGAAGCACACATAAGCATCCGCCAGCTGGCGCTGCTCAGTCACAGTGCCTACAGTGTGACTTGGTGCCGCTGTGCGTCCCTCCTCCCTGCAGACGGGCTGGCTGTTGGGTGCACTGCGCCTGCACCAGCCGTCCAGCGGATCACTGGCAGGATCTGGGCCGGACCCGGACAGCAAGCAGGACGGGCGCGCTCATCCTGCCCGGCTGCAGGTGGAGGTGCAGTTCCCCCACCTGCGGGCCCAGGATCTGGTGCACTTGGCTGAGTTCCAGGTGGGCGCATAACTTGGTGGGAGGCTGCGCGTCCTTGCTCAGGCGCCCACGAAGTGCCAGCCAGGCTGCAGTGCACGATGGCGTGTCCTTATCCGGGGTACTGGGGATACTGGGCGCACTCTGCTGCATGTGTGGTTGCACAGTGCAAACCGGTGGGATGGGAAGCGTCTTGCACGAGGCAGGCGAGTGACGGGCGGAGGGGCGACCAAAGCAAAACCGGAACACCTTGCACAGCCGTGGTTCCTCCGTGTGTCAACAGCGCTGTGTATGGTACGCATCGGGGGTCATGCAGCTTGCGGCCCTGCGCGGATCGCAGCGGCAGGGTGGGTGGGGCCTTCGCGTGCGGTCAGCAGCAAGGAAACAGAAGGGTCGCGGTGCCATCCATAGGCTGAGCTCATGTTAGTCCGCGGGGTCCGCGCCCAACCCCACACACGTGCGTCCGTGTTCTCTGCGACTATCACGCCGCATGACATCCTACCACCGCATTGCAATCCACCAGGGGCGAGATGTAGGCGCAGCTGCCGGGTACCACCCTGCAGCCGCCGCTGCCGCCGACTGGGTGACAGCGCTGGCGGCCTTGTCCACGCCCGACTGCCCTCCCGTGCTGGAGCCGGACCACGGCAGTCCGGAGCTGCTGCTGGTGGCGGTATGCCCCATTGCCCTGGAGGCCACAGTGCAGTGGCTGGCAGCGACGCCGCAGGTGCACTAGGGGCGGGGCGGCGGGGGCCTTGTGGACGGGGTTGTGCTGGTTTTGAGCCGGGCCTCGTGTTCGGACTATCCGAACCACCTGCCCGCTACGCTGCACATTCTGCTCCTGTTGGTCCGGCGGTCACAGTTTAGGGCCATGTTGCCGTCCTGCCCCTCAACCCTTCCGCCGCCTCCGCGGACCACGACCCTGCCCGCGCTGCATCCTCGGTCCTGGTGGATTCGTGCCCCGCCACCGCCAGCTCTCAGCCCACGAGCCTCGACCTCGGCCCTCGCCCTCCGCTGCAGGTGTCCTGGCTGGCCCCCCGGATGGCCTCACGACTGCACAACCTGGAGGCGGGGGCGATCGTGCAGACGGGCGGCAACCTAACGGCTGTCAAAAGTTACAAGTCGGTCAATTCACATCCGTTTTGGAATGCAGGCCTTGATGGGAGGAACCAGGTGGGGAGGGCGGTCGTTGGGTGTTCGACCGGAGCGAAGCACGGGGACGAGGACGGGGACGCTGGCATATGTTTGCCCGCGTGGGATGTGGGGTTCGAGGGAAACCCGAATACCGACCAGATGCGTGAGGAAGCCGGTCATTACCAGAGAAGGTCCGCGGTCGTCCAGGAGAGGAGGCCGAAGCCGCGCCGCGCCGCCATGGGGGACGCGAAAGCCCAGACGCAGGTCCCGACGCCCGCAGACAAGAACGCAACGTCTAGCAAAAAACTACCAGAACAGAGGCCCAACCCAGCGGCGGAACTCACCTGACCAGGGCCCAGAGCGGGTGGGGAAGGCGGTCGACGCGAAGCATGCGGGCAAGGGGCAGCAGGGGGCGTTAGGAACAACATCCAGGCGCGGAGCGGGTGGACAGGGGTCAAAGCAACGAAGAGGCCCCAGCGGCGCGGCGAAAGAGGCGGAGGCAGGAAAGGGGAGGACGGATATACGGGGAGACGGGGACGCGGGCTGGTACGGCGGCGTACGGCGTTGTACGGCGGAGGCCTGTATGACGGAGGGAGGAAGTGAGAAAATATGGGGCGTGAAGATGCGCGACAGGGGGGCAAGGCTAGCAGGCGAGGAGACGGGATGTGGGGTGGGGGGCGATGATAAGCTGGAGCAACAGTCACATGGCAGGGGGGAGGTAAAATATTATCAACGTTGGGTTGGGCAAGCGACGACCACGAGGGACGCGCTCATCTCTCCATAATTTTCAACACCTATTTCAGTATTCCACTTGCTTGTTTGTCATAATAACGAAGGTTGGCCGGAGTCATAGTCCGCTAATAAGGTGCCCCCATCCTCACCTCCTCTTGCCTGTGCTTCAATATCGCACCGTAACAATGAAACCCGACTATGACAACAACCAGATGGTGGGCTGCGGCGACAGCGGCCTGGACTACGGCAACTGCTACTTCCAGGATGAATTCGTGGCCGTCAAATTTCAAGCAGAGAGTAATGGAATGCCGGTGCGATTACGGCACAACCGCCACGTGTCCATGACCTCATACCTTCCTGGCCAAGGGTGGACTGAAAGACATGCGGGCGTGCGAATCCTTACACCGGAAACAGCGACAGGGTCTTAATGCTCACGTAACAGTATGCCTTGTTCAGACGCGCAAGCCACCATGGCTTTTGCAGTGACCCACCCAGGCACATACTGAGCTGTTCGCTTTGATCTCTTCACTTGATGGACCGCAGTCTTTCACGAGCGAGAAACACCGCAAGCTTTACTACTACCTGGGTATCGTACAAGACACTGTGGACGGGTACGGGCATGGCACGCATGTGTCCGGCACGCTGGTTGGCAGGTACGGCATGACCGTGGGGATTGGGTTTAGGCAGGCTGCTCGCCAACATGCCGGCTGTGCACGGGTTCATCAGGTCCTGCCGTACTACTGCTGCGGGCCCATCAAGTAAGGAGTGAAAAGCCTTACAGAAATAAACAACGTGCCCGTTCTGCATCTCTTGCGTTGCAGCAAAACAAAGGCAGACCCAACAGTAGACCTGGACGGAGCCACCGGACAGGCGCCGGCCGCCAAGATTGCGTTCATGGACCTGAGCCGGGGCAATGGTGATTCGGTGGGTAAGGGGCGGGGCAGGAGCGGAAGGGCTGTTCAACCTGTCAAGGAAAAATGCTGTGTCCGCAGTTGCTGGTAGTTATTTGTACAGCTCGTTGAGATGCCTAGAGGTCGTTGAACGTGTAAACTTAGCCTTCTGATTGTAGTGCAAGCTGTTCGCCTGTGTACACCGGCTGGGTTCTCGGCGGCGAACTGGGCTAGCTGGACCACACTCCCTCCTCGCACTCAGCCTGGGTGGGTGGGGCCGGTAGGGTAGGTTGGTAGGAAGCCCGCAGATCGACACACCTGAACCCACAAACCATGTGTCTTTAGGAGTAACAGGCCCTACTTGAGCAAACCGTTGTTGTTGGTATCATATTAATGTTGTTGGTGGTAGTAAACCGCTTGGTTTCGGCAACATACTGCATAGACGGGCTGCACCAAAGATGCCGATATGCCATGCTTTCATTTTGCGCCCCTTTAAAGCCCCTTCTGCCCGCCCTCTTTTCTGTTTCGCCCTCAGGTGTGGACTCCCGGCGACCTCAGCGCCTCTTACTTCAACTTGACCTACAGGATGGGAGCCCGCGTGCACAGCGATTCGTGGGGCTCCGAGCTGACTGTGTACGACTCAATGTCAGCTGCGTTGGATCGCTTCACTTGGATCAACCAGGACTTCCTTTCCGTGTTTGCAGCAGGTGGATACAGGACTCGTGTGTGGGGCGGCAACTGCGGGTTAAGGATTGGGTGCCCTGCCTATTTGCAGCTAGGTTAGCGGCGGTGCGCTTGGGGCCGCCATTCGGGACCTGCAGACGCAAGGGAGCGCACGAGGAACTTTATGCTAATTGTGCAGGGCTGGGCGCAGACATGTTACGGAGCTGGGTCTTCTTCCTAACCCCTGGTCGCCCACTTGTTGGTACCGCCTACAAAAGAGCGTTGACCCAGATACCTTGCAAGGGCATCTCGCTCCCGCTGGAGGCGGTGGTGAGCACAGCAAT
This sequence comes from Yamagishiella unicocca, assembly GCA_003116995.1. NCBI lineage: Eukaryota > Viridiplantae > Chlorophyta > Chlorophyceae > Chlamydomonadales > Volvocaceae > Yamagishiella > Yamagishiella unicocca. Next base: position 432,578 of record BDSL01000089.1, read on the forward strand.
TGACAGCACGCTTGCACCTACTGGCGCTTGTACCCTATGAAGGCAACTACGGTGGCAAAAGTGGCGCCCGGACAACCGTCACGTCGCCAGCCGTTGCCAAGAATTGCATTGCAGCGGGAGCAACGCTGTCCAGATTGGTGGGCAAGTTGGATTGGATTGGGCGTTGGGTTTATGAGGGGCGACTCCGTGACACGAGTTGCGATGTGTCTAGTGCGAGCGATGCAGATGGGAACACCAATTAGGGCTATCGAAATGATGGCACCAGACAGTGGCAATATGTGTGGTTGGTTGTTTCTGAGCGGCAGATGCTTTGTGTGCGAGCTGCATGTCGGTCATCTTGCCTCGACAAATACATTGAAAACGGGTGTGCTATAGGCGCCCTCCGGGATGGTCCTAACATTGCGTCATTACCGCTGGTAGGTGCCGTTGCATTTTTGCAGTTCACCCCGCGCGCGATTGAGGGGTTGGAAGGGTGCTAATGGTTGTCTTAATATTGAAGCATGACCTCCCGTGGTATCGCTTCTTACTGTACCTTAACTGGTTGTGTGTTCCCTCCGCATGTGCAGAACGAAGGGTCCAGACCCTCGTGGGCCACGGCATACAGCATGACCACGACACTGAGCCTGGCAGGCGGACAGGTAGGAGCAGATGAGACTGGGCCAAATGACGGTGCTACTTAGACGGCAGGGCTTTACCCTTATCCTGCCTTACTAGCGAGCATGCAGCACATGGCACTGCAGCTGGTCGTCTGTGTTGTGTTGTGATGTGTTGTGTTGTGCGCCCCAATCGCCGTAGCACGCACCCCAACCATGCTGCAGCCCATCTGCCCTAGACCCTGGCATCATACCCGTTTCCCCCAATCGCCATGCCACATAGAGTGCAAAGCGCAGTGTCCGGGTTGTCGCAGCGAGTTCCAGCTTTGGGGGAGACTTGGGGTCACCGACCCTCGACAACTCTCTACTCGTCTTGGCGACACCTGAGGACGCCTGTTCTGGCCTGAGCAATGCTGGTAGGTGTGGCCGTGGGTGTACTGGAAGGCTAACCGCCGGTTGCACCCTGTGGCTCTGCTGACAAGCAGACGTCAAATGTATGCCACTGTGATGATAATGCTGCTGTACCCTGCGATACAATCGTCTTTTGGGGTTGGTGTGGTTTGGGTGAATGCACGGACACCGGATAAGACACAAGTTAGTGAACGCTGTGTGTGTGCAAAAGTAAGCGGGGAAACCTCGACGGAAGTGTGCTATGGGCTTTTTGTAAGGACACATACAACAGTGTACAGCGACCGGGACTTTGCGAACTTAGCCAACTTTGCCATCCAGTTTCGTTGTGGCTTTGTACCAGGGCGTTTGTGACCCTCCTGGCTCACATGGCGCGTTGGACTGCGCCCTTATGTCGCCTCGCAGGTGGTGTCCGGGACAAGGTCGTCTTGGTGCAGCGTGGGCGGTGCTACTTCACGGACAAAGTCCGCAACGCCGCAGCGGCCGGCGCAAAGGCCGTCATTGTCTACAACGATAAGCAGGTGGGGGCAACGGCGCTTTGCCAAAGCTTGTTAAGGAAAACTACTAGGTGTGTTGGAGACGCAGAGGCTTGGTACGACTGTGATTCATGCCATCCACACTGCATCCAGGTTGTCTTTAGGGAGGGTGCGTGGGATGTTTGTAAAGTGACACCCGCACCTGGTAGCTAGTCCTATTCGACCCACCACCTCGCCTCCTGTCCACTAGCGACACGGTCATCCCTGGTGTTCTACCTTGATTGAATCAATACCTACCTACAGGAAGGTGGCTATTTCCAGATGCAAGCGCCCGACGGCACTTCAACGGGCTCCATAAATGTTCCTCTTGGGGGAGTGCCCTTGTCCTCGGGCCTTTGGCTGAAGGCAGCAATTGACGCGGGTGAGGCAAGATGCAAGGGGTGGGCGCTGCCGTGTTTGAGGTGCACGCGCTGAGACATGCATGTGGGGCTGGCTCCAGCAACTGCACCCGGCATCAATGGCTTGTTGCAGCCCTGATATTTCTTAAGCAGTGAACTGATAAAAGCCCTTGCCGTGTACTTCTGGCTGGAAGGCACGGTTTCGGTGATGTTCAGGTCTGTTACCGCACCAAAAGAGTACACTATATACGACGATATAGCGGAGTATAGCTCGTTTGGGCCGACCACGGACGGCCGCATTAAGCCGGACATTGTAGCTCCAGGTGGGTAGCCAGCTGGCCGCGCAAGTAGGATGGGGCAGGTCCCATTCCCTTCAATCGTGGTGAGTTCGCATGTCTGATGGATGGCGCACTACAATCCTTAACCTTGCGGACCGCATTTAACATGATATCATGTAACATGATTGGCATGTGACATGATGTTGCTTGCTGGCTGGTGTGTTCTTGGTGTGGGTGTTGGCAGTCGGATTGTGTTGCACGCCACATCACACCCCACACTACATGATCTAGCAAACTGTGAACACCACGGATTGCCCGGGTTGCTGGCTGATGGTGTTCTATCCAGTCGGCGTGATGACTACTCTCCCCCATTCGCACCAGCTAACTTAGAAAGCTTAACACTGTGCTCTTACGCCCCTTTCTCTGAAGGGTCCCTGGAGTCGGCTGCTGCAGGCACGACGTGTGGTGTCAGAGCTTCAGCTGTAAGTCTGGATGAAAATGGAAAGGGAGCACACAGCGGTTAGGTTGTACAACGAAAGGTGTTGTTTACTGCAGGACATGACTAATGAATATGTGTGGTGCCTTGTAAAGTGACGTCTATAAGCCTGGCTGGTGACTTGGTAACGGATGCTTGTCATGGTGACCTATCTTCGTCATTTCGCCCGTCCTGCCTTCCTTATCCCTTATTGTAGGGCACATCGATGGCCACGCCTGTCGTAGCGGGGTCTGCGCTATTGGTACGTCAGGCCGAGATATTTATAACGGCTTTGCGGATGTTGTTAACGTTGGAAGCGTGTGCTCCCACGTTTGGGGATAATAATTTTGAGAAATTCCTGCGGCTTCCTCCATCACGAACCCTCACAAGTCGGCCCCCTGCACACGGGTTCATGTCGCAGGTGCGGCAATATTTTACAGATGGCTATTACCCGGACGGCCGCCTGAACCCAAGCGCGGGCTTTATTCCCAGCGGGCCACTGATCAAGGCGGTTCTGCTGGGGGGAGCCGTGCACATGAAGGTCGGTAGCTGTGGATGAGCTGCTGGGGCAGCCACCTCATCCTTCGCAGCTCCATGGTGTCAACCTGTAAACCTGGGGCGGCTTATAACACACCTTCCGCTCCATATCTCTTCGTACGCAGGGTGTGGTGCAGGATTCGGGCATGCCCCTGGAAGACGCGCCCTCGTACCGTCAGGGCTTCGGACGCATTAGCCTGCTGCACTCCCTTCCATTGCCTACTACCACCAGCCTCGGCTGGCGCCTCCAGGTGACTGGGGTGCACAATATCGCGCACTGGAGACGAGGCGAAACAGCATTGGCCATGGGCGGATGTTTATGTTGATTTTGAGCTTCAAGGAGGACCGTATCTGAGGCGTGTGAGATGGCGTGGTCCTAGCAAATTGGCGGGTCCTAGCTGTTCGTGGATCATCGGGCTTGTCCCTGACATACATTCGTCCCCCGCCGTGCACTTCTTCATCGCCAAGCAGGTGGTGGACGGCGCCCGCTTGGCCCAGGGCGAAAATCACAGGTTTTGCATTGGTGCCGCTGGCGGGCCGCTGCGCATTACCCTGGCGTGGTGAGTGCTAGAGTGTGGACAGGAGGAGTTGGCGGAGGAGGGGAAGTTGTTTGGCGCTGGCCAAGGTCTGTCAACTGCGTATTTACCTTCCAGAGCTGTCCAGGTGGTGGTTGCACTGCATTCTTGTGGGAAGGGGAGTTCGTTGGAAAGCAAAGGTTGTTCAGATAACTCGGATTGCACAGGGCCATACGCCATGTGCGCCATATAACTGATCGCTTCATGCTAGGCGATTGAAGAAATCCCCATGACCCGACATACATCTCCACAGGTACGACTGGCCGGGCAATCCGGCGGCGTCCAGCGTGCTCGTCAACAATCTGGACCTGCAGGTGCGCGCGGCGGGTCGAGGTGGACTGCTGGACTACGGCAACGGTGTGCAGGACAGTGTCAACACTGTTGAGCAGGTATGTGTGAATGTGTGTTATAGATGCTGTGCTGAGCCGCGAAGGAGACTGAGCGCGAAGAGACCAAGGAATCCGGAGGCAGGGCGAGGCGCCAATAGTTACCGAAAGAAGCCCGGAGTGTGTCCACGAGAAGCCCTAATTCCGATTATGTAGACGGCGTCCGCGCAGCGCTCCGATAGCCAGAAGGACGGTGGCGTGCGGCTGAGCTCCAGTCGCGACCCTAACAACCGACGCCGCGCTGCTGCGGCGTAGGCGTGGCGCGAAGCTCCTACAACTACTGAGCCTAAGTACCTAGTGACCTATCCTAGTGCGCAAGGCAGGGGTATGGGTAACAACTTCGCGTGCAATGCCAGTAACAGACAGAGTGCCCGGCACAGGAATCCCAGCCCATGCCAAATGCGAGGAAACTGACCTGGGAAGGAGAGGAAGAAGGACCAGGCGAGGCAGCAGAACGTTAGCGTTAGGTTGAAGCGCGAAGGAGACATGCGGGGCGGATGAAAAGGCAGGGACACATGTGAACGCGCCGCAGCTACGGAAGTGTTGTTTAGTAATGCATTGTTAGTAAAAGAAAGGAGGATAAACGCGGAGATGTGGTATAAGTGCGCGAGCAGCGTGCAGTACAGCGGCCGTGCGGTATGATGCTGTTGGATGCGGTGTGGTGCTGCGAGGTGCTGAATGATGCGGTGATGCGATGGGGCCGGCGGGCGGGCTCGCATAGAGCACCCCACCACGCCGGGTGTCCCAAGTGGGTCTGCGCATAGATCCCACCGGGGGAAGGCGGGGACAGGGGCGCGTGCGCATGCCGTGGGGGAGGTGGAGGTCGGCCAGGCGGGATCAGGACGGGCGCAGCCGAGGCTTGCGGGTTCCATGGTGAGTGTCATCTACCGCTGGCCGGGTGTGTGTGGGTGGGTGGGTGTGAATGTGTGTGAAGGTGGCAGAAGGCAACGAGAACAAACAGAGGTCATGGTCGTTGTTAATTAGCCTATTTGGTCGTTCTAGTAAAGCCAGGGGTGGTGTTGCTGGGATCGGGGCTAAGGGCGACGTACGGCCATGCACGGTGGGCTCACCTCAGCATTCTGTCTTGCAATATGCTCCACCGTCTATTTACTCAGCTCGGCACTTGCAGCATGCCAACGACGTTCTCACAAGATAAGCTGTGATAAGAGGGGTCTCAACGATGGTCGCTACTCATTTTGTCGCTTCAACGCTGCAGAGTGTTGGTGTTTGGCTGCGCAGGTCTGGTACGATGACCTGGACTCCGGTGATGTGGCCATCACAGTGTCTGCGCCGGTGGTGTTCGCCAGCGCCATCAAGCAGCCATATGCGCTGGTGGTGCAGGTGAGCTCGAGTTGTAGCCTGGGGTGGAGCAGACCAAAGGCGTTGTAAGGGGTTGCGAGCTGCTCCTAGGGCATGGCCCTGAGAGTTTCTAATGTGAGCTGTGGTGTGAAGCCAGGCACTAGCCATGGCAGTGGCCCGCATCCAAAGACTCCGACCGTGGTTCCTGCTGCTGTCTGCCACCACTGCTGCCTTTGTCTCGCCCCATACGCAGGGCAAATTCACTGGCACGCTCCGGGCGCCCAGTGCATCCAATCCCTCGGAAGACACCTGCGCGGCACAAGTGGCGGTGATTGATAACCTGTTCTCGGCTGGGGCGCTCGTCAAACGCAAGTGCGTTCCCTGTGGGCTGCCATTGTATTGTGTGCCCATCCACCTATCTTACCCACACCGCCCTTCCCAGGCTTGGAAAGCAGCTTGTCCTCTTTTGTGGGATGGAATGACGCTGTGAACTAACGTGACGTGTCCATGCATGCTGTGCTGGGCTCTACCTTACTTCTGCCGCGAAATATTCGTAATCAGGCAACACTACTCTGCATAACACCAGATACCGTGCTTGTGCTGCCCGCCGCAGGAATGCAACATTCTACTTCAGCACACTAGATGGTAGCACCCCGGTGAGCGGATTTGAATGCCGCCTCAGTCTGGAAGGTGTGAACTCCACTGCCTGGGAGCCGTGCAACAGCCCAATAAAATACAGCGATAAGCCTGATGGCCGATACACTTTCCAGGTGAGTAGGGAAAAGAGGGAGTCTGGCTGACTGACAAGAGCATTCCTAATCCGGAACCCTAAAATCCTAAAACCCTCAACACTAAACAGTGTGACCTGTGTGTGGAAAACAATAGGTTAGCTGTGGATGGGCGCAAGTGCAGGCAGATAATCGGGAACAAATCATACTCCTGGCATGGCAGCGGCAATGGTTGCAGTACCTTCTTTGCCCGGAGGTGCCTTGTGTCTGCTTGCACCACCCTCGTCTGGTATCTACCTCACAAGCACACAGCCCCACCATATTGCTGTCCTTGCTGTCGTGTTCTGTATAGGTCCGAGTCCGCAACGAGCAGGTCGCAGCTATACGCTTGCTGACTATCGACACAGTGCCACCAGTCACCACTTTGACCTCAACCCTGCAGCACTGGACATCAGAATCCAGTGGGGGTGACATAGTAACGTCAAACGATACGGCCAGCTTCTACTTTGTTGCTGAGGATGTATCCACGTCGATCAATTTTGTGTGCAAAACCAGCTTTTCAAATGGGCCCAACGGTCAGACCGCGCCGAAATACCTCCGCGCTCGCATGCGCAACTTCACAACTGCATTCGTGTACATCAACGTGACAGCTCTGGGAGCTGGGTTCGTTAATTGTAGCAGCCCTCTGGAACTCACGGGGCTCAGCTATGGAGATTACAAAGTGGAGGTGCGGTTGGGCGGGACTGGCCTTCAATGTAGCGCCAAATGATGCCATGCACCTTAAAAAGGCTCAAAGCCTTACTTGGTCTGCATAATGTGTGCGCAATGTTCCTTGTGCAACAGGTGAGGGCTTTTGACGAAGCTAAGAACGCGGAGGTCGAGCCAAAATCAGTTGCCTGGAAGATCAGGTGCGATTTCGTTCTGTACATGGATGGGAAGGGGAGGAGAAATGGGATAACGATAGAATATGTACCAGCGTGCCAAGCTTCAGTGATGTGTTCGGTGAGGCACTCCCGACTTGGGTACACGTGACATGCTATGTCAAGGCTGTCTACCTAGCTGCTTGAATTGCCCAGCCGTGGCCCAAATCCGGCATCAGGTAGTTTTTGCATGGGTAAAGCATCCACGAAAGGCTTCTGCAATTTACGAAGCGAAGGGGGGGGGGGGTGAGAAGGGCCACCCCCATTACAATCCCAGTGCTATGGCTTTGCATTGTTAAGCCTAATGCAGCCTCCCCTAATAAGGCCCCTCCAGCAGTCTGATCGTGCTATATTCCACATGTCATTTCCACTGTTTTTGGCGGCCGAATTGTTGTTCCTTTTTTATATCCACCCGGCCTAACTCGCACTGTGACTCCTGTGCTGCTTTTTAAGGTACAAACCTGACGTTGTGTATGCACGCATGGAGTCTGGGCCTTTGGGCATCATCGCCAACAAGTCGTTGGAATACTCTGTGGTTAGCTTTCGGGGCAATGTCACGGATGGCCCACCAGAGAGCATGTCAATAGCCGGGCAAGGTCAGCAGCAATATCAGCACGCTCTGATTAAGATCCCTGGCGATGATAGCAGCGCAGAATGGAGTGCTCTATCATCCCACACCCTCCTGGTGCGATGTGGGGCCTGGTTGGGGCCTGGTGAATGAATCCCCTAGGCACGGGTGAATGTACCTGCAGCAGGAAACAGCACCTCTATCTTGGATCTTTCCAATAATTCTGCATCCCGAGCCACTGCATGCTTGTGCATGTTCTCGCTCATCCCGCAGCCTTCATCCTGGTGCTACCTAATCCACCTGGTTCCTGAAACTGTGCGCCTCCCTACTTGTGTCGGAGCCACCTCATGTTCCCAGGTCCCAGTTACTCAGGATGGCAATTACTTGGTGGCTGTACGGCCGTTGGACAGTGTTGACAACAGCACTTGGGCCACGGCGCTGGTCCAGGTTGGTATGAGCACCACTGCATTGCTCCCTTTTTAGCCTACAGGTTACAGTTGTCCCTGGGGAAGGGGTCTTCCGGAGCCACCTACATACACGTGTGCAGTCCCTGATGAATGAATCTTGCTCATCGCTAGGTACTGTCCAAAAGCGCATTTTTGGACAGTGCTATGTTGCAGGACAGGTCACCATTGACCCTCGATCCTTCATGGCTTGAATGCTATCTAATCCCCTCTCAATTCCCATTTCGCGCACAGGTCGACACCACCCCACCCATTGTCAACATCACACAAGGGCCCAAACCAGTGCAAGTCGACGATCGTGTCACAATATGGTTTAGTGATGGTGGGACCGAGGGTGAGATCCGCGCCTACTACTGTCGCTGGCTTGGCCCCTCCACCCAGGCACCTGACCCTGATACCGCCGACTCGGGTAGCTCAGCATTCGAGAGCTGTAGTGGCAAGTCCGCGAGAAATGTCACAGATGGGTACTGGCTGTTCCAAGTCAAGGTGGGTCAGTTTCCGTGCCTTCCTGCGTTTACATCTACATGCATGGGAAGGGATGTAGATACCTTTGCTGCAGAATGGGACGGTAGTTGTGCACAATGGCTAGGTGCTCATCAGTATGTTATCGAAATATTAATTATTGCACCTATACATTTCCACTAACATGCGGCCTGTTGGGCATGGATGCCAATCTCCAGGGCCTTGATGCTGCTGGTAACCTGGGGAGCCCCACAAACATGTCTTTTCGAACCGACCTGTCGGACCCCATCATTAGTGCCGCGATCCCCACTGCGGTGAACTTGAGCAAGGTGATGTGGAACTACACAGTGACCGATGGCCCCAGTGGAACGGGTGAGTGCCTGCATGATCATCAGCTGCAGATGTTTCTATGAGCGCATATGTCACTGTTTGTCATTGGGGGTTTCCGAAGTGCTGCCACTGGTGGGTGCCCGAAGCAAGGCAAGTCAAGCATGTCTTCGTGAACCTAAGGGTTTATGCAGGCGCGATTAAAAAAAGGCACTAGTCGGTGAATGTGTGTGGACAGAGGGGATATGAGGCGGGAACGAATTACATGGGACATGGCTGGGGAGCAGCCCTTGAAGCATACCCACACTTCGACTGGCGCACTTGACCCACGGGCTTAGCTTCGTTCTCCCCTCCAGGTGTCGTGAACATAAGCTGCTCCTTCATGTGGAGTGACATTGTACAGACTGGCAACATCGTGGTGGGTGATGCCGAGTATCCGGCAGGCAATCGGTCTTGGAGCACACCCTGCCCACCGTCTCCCGCAAAGTAAGGCCATCTCTTGATTGTGTGATTTGATACGGATACACAGGCAGTATTTGGTGATGCATTCATGGTGATTGTTTAGGATATCAGGAGTTTTACTTTAGGTATGCACATGTTATTCCAAAATTGATAAGAAAGGTGATCTGATGTACAATAACAAACAACCGTGCCTCCATCCTGCATCACATTCGGACATTCAGGTACACAGTACAGGAGGGTATATATTTCTGGTCTCTAGCTGCAGCAGATGGCGCCGGCCGGAAAGCCAGTGCAGACTACCGGTTGGTGGTTGATTTCACTCCTCCTGTCAGCCAGGTCAACAACAGCACACTACGGCCTGGCCGCAAGTTGCCATCAAGAGTGAGTCTTGGAAGTGGAGTGCTGATTGCTGATACAGGGATGGAATCCCGCCGGTGGATGGAACCATGCCAGTGGATCAGCAAAGATAAAGGCCTGAGGTTAAAGGTTAATTATTTGGGTTTCCCATTACCCAACTGTGCTTGGCTAGCATGTCAGTTTCAAGGTCTGGTTAGCCAATAGAGATTCAGTGATGCACCAGCCTGCCTGACAACCTCCAGTGATGCACCAGCCTGTCTGACAACCTCCCTTGCGATAGTCAGCAGTATTGATGTTAACCTGTCCATTGCCATTTACCATGCTGTCACCTGTCTGGGTCTGTATGCATCTGTACTCATCTCAGGCAAACAGCCATGCATCATTTTCACTGAGAGCACCCCACGATGTTTGTTGAAATACACATTCCTCATTGGTGACACTAAAAACTATCGCGCGCTATGCATTTGTATAGATCATTGCTCCCCGCTCAACCCAGGACATCCCTCTACCGTGTTCCTGCACCAAACCCAAACTATCCCCAGTTCACTGTCGGTATTGCATCTGTTGATCAGCCTCAAGACTTCAGCAGCGGTGTTGCTCAGCAGCACTGCAAAGTTGATCAGGTATCAGCTCCTCCTCCAGTGTCACCACCACCACCACCGCCTATGCTGCCACCCAGTCCACCACTGCCAGTGGGCCCAAACAGCCGAGTCGCCTCCATTGACAGTGGTCGGAGCAGGCGGCGGATGGCACAGCAGCAGCTAAGCAGCCTCAGGATTTTGGATGGGTCTGAGGTTCAACTTGGGCAATGGCATACCTGTGATTCGACCGGTGCTGGGCTGAACGTGACATATGATGGCTTCAGGTATGACAATGATACATGGAAATTAGCCCATAATATGAATGTTATGTGCACTGCAGCCTGTGCGACCCCAATGAACACTTTAGATGCCTAGGTAAGCCCTAAATACGCATTTGTGGTCACATGAATTTCAAAAAATAGGTACAAAAACTCTTCTTAGTCAAATAGTTACTTACCCCTTCAGGAAACAAGCTTTATTCTCCCTCAGAAATCATGTTGCCTGCATGCGCCTCCACACGCCCCTGCTACCAGTTCGCCTCAAAATCTTAAAATCCTAAAAGCTGAGTCTGAACCCTTTGCCTTGGCCTCCAACCCCATGGCCTTTATCGAAATGGCAGTTCTGGATACTACACCCTGAGCCTGCGTGCCATAGATTTAGCTGGAAACATGGGTGAGGAAACACTGCCTTCCTTCTTCACAGTGGATGCTACCCTGCCAATTGATGGCTCTGAAACGGTAGAAGTTGGAGGTTCAGGTGGTGGCAGTAACAAGACCAAAAAAATCATCATTGGTGTGGCTGTCCTTGTTGGTGTCATTGTCGTAATTGCCAGCTTGGTTGGTATCATTTATATGAGACGTCGTCACCTTCGCAAGCACTATGGTGCTCCACCACTGATGTCACGGACTGATGGAGCCCATGGTATTGCCTTGCAGCCAGTAGCCCCATATGTAAATGGTAATGGCCATGCCTCCATTATAAGGAATGGTGGGCAGTTGCAGGCAGGAATGCCATCAGTTGTCGTTTTACAGCCATCATCCAGCAATGGTGTTATTAACACCATGGTGGCCTCACCGGGGATGCCATACTATCCTGTTATTGGCGGTGTTGTGGCAGGGGTGCCAGCTACAGGATCGGACCCTGCACTAGCAGCTGCGCTGGTCGCATCAGCTGCTGAAGAAGCAGAAAGAGTGCGTGTGGCGGCTGCAGCATCAGCAGAGCAGGAGCGGCTACGGCAAGCTATAGCTGCATCTCTGGAGGAAGACAACTTGCGGCGGGCGATGGATGCAAGTCTGTCAGCGGTGGGTATTGCATGGTGCATTGTTTGCTAACCATATCATTCCCAAAGGATGGGCTGTAGTTGTGACACACTCTACATATGGGTATGCCTTGTTATATACTGTGTGTTGATACCATAGTTTGGTATATCCAATGTACAATTACCTGACCTATTTTCCAATTTGGCTGACCTTCTGCAGGCACGGCAGGAAAGCACCACCCGCATCCATGCAGATGCAGAGCAGGCAGCCATGGATGCGGCGATAGCAGCGTCCCTAGCAACTGCGGAAAATGAGCAGCGGTGGCAGCATTCACAGGCACGAGCACAGATGCAGCTGCAACAGCCTCCAAGTGCCCCCATGACAGTGCGACCGCCTGATGAGTCACTCATTTAGTTCACTCATTTAGTGTATTGCATGTACTGGGGCTGTGTGACCATCATCTAAACATAAGGTAGTAGCCAGTGCAATCTGTTGTGGGTCCAGATTATTCATGGAAGCCTATATGATGAGCAGGTGCTAACTACTTGCTTGGCACCTTTGGATGCTATGGTCTTACTAGCATATTGCTGATTCCTGGTGGTGTGACATACACTTGCCTCCTATCACCTGGAGGCTATATCTGTCAACTTGTCATATTATTTCTCTCAGTTTGTATGTCCCATTATGAGGTATCCTGCCATGAGGTATGGTTCACAGTTTCCTCATTCGCAGGTGAAGGCGAACAATGAAGCTTAATGGTTTCCAAGTCATGCTTTCTCACGGTCTTAATCTCACGGTCACATTTTCAGCAGTTGTTTTGCCAGGATGGTGACAGGATGATGTGATTGATAAAACAGTGGTGGTGTAGGGAGGCCATACTGGAAGGTCAGTGAGAAATACGTTGGAGGAAGTGGTTGCTACCTACGATTAACACCCATTTGATGATAGGTGGAATGACATCCTTTCCATCGACAGCCTTGATTGGCTGGCCAGGGCTGCTGGGGGCATCAAGGTGCCTTGCCAGATTGATGATTGCTTCACTGTGGACAGGGACACAGAACTAGAGAAACATGTCTTGAACTTCACATGTAATGGCATGCAAAAGTAGATCCAATCTGCTACTCAGGCAGGAGGGTGTTCAGGAGATTTGGTTGGGAATACCCCTGGGCCTGGGCTTCTATTGGCAAATTCAGTCCAGCTAGAATGGAAAAGCTATTAGATTAAAATGGTCGAGAGAGGACCTGCGGCACATATCATAACAAGGGCGCTTTTCTGTCAACGGTCAGGTCCACAGTTACACATACAAACATCACCCATACAGCTGAACTATGGTGAGGGGGCTGTGCTACAGCAGTGGCTAGGTGCCAATTAGCCCACCACTGGTTGTTTTATTATTTCTAATTACCGGCCCTATGAGATACAGTGAAATAGATGCAACAGTTGCAAGGGAGCTGGAGGTTACAAAAGAGAGAGCGAGGCTAAAACTCGGCCTGTGCCAGGCTTCTGCCACTTCAGCCAAATTGTGCTAGAGCTAGATGGGCTTGTGCGCACCAAGGTTTATGTAGCCATATCTAATGGATATATAATATTAGGGGGTAGGCCGTGAGTAGTAAGCCGCTGGGATGCGGTCGGGGCGGGCTCCAAAATGACCAAAAAACATATTTCGGCCACCCCTCTGGAGCACTTTCTGTGTTGATCCAAGGCAGGCAACCACCATTTTCTGCGTGTTCATTACAATTGGTATTCTCTTAGTTGCTGTGGCAAGTCCGCACCGCTCCTCACCAGCGGTAATGTATGTACCAAGAGCAGGCATGTCTTGCAGTGGCTGTCACTGTGCGTGACATTTCCACGCTCAAGCCCATGCCCAGTTCATCTAAATACAAAGCCAGCGCAAAGCGCCTTGGGGGGCACCCCCCCCTAGGGTTGCCCATGTCCATCTGTGCACCCGATGGCACCAACTTGATGGCACCAACTGCCTTGAACAAAATGAGTATAATATTGCCATACTTTGCCGTACATTCTGGTACTGTACTGCTAAACCCTATTAATAAATCCCAAAGATGTACAGCAGTGCCAAATCAGGCCCAAGATCGATCCAATAATATTATAAATATATTATATGCCCTAATTAAGGACCAATGGCCAAGAAAAAATATTTTCGGTCCTAGGTTATACTTTTGGTTTCCTGATGGTTTATCCATGGTTTCGGGGCCAATCCCACCCCCAAAAAAATTTTTGACGACACCATCTGCCTTGATTTCTTCTCCTGAACAAAATGAGTATAATATTGCCATACTTTGCCGTACATTCTGGTACTGTACTGCTAAACCCTATTAATAAATCCCAAAGATGTACAGCAGTGCCAAATCAGGCCCAAGATCGATCCAATAATATTATAAATATATTATATGCCCTAATTAAGGACCAATGGCCAAGAAAAAATATTTTCGGTCCTAGGTTATACTTTTGGTTTCCTGATGGTTTATCCATGGTTTCGGGGCCCATCCCACCCCCAAAAAATTTTTTGACGACACCATCTGCCTTGATTTCTTCTCCTGAACAAAATGAGTATAATATTGCCATACTTTGCCGTACATTCTGGTACTGTACTGCTAAACCCTATTAATAAATCCCAAAGATGTACAGCAGTGCCAAATCAGGCCCAAGATCGATCCAATAATATTATAAATATATTATATGCCCTAATTAAGGACCAATGGCCAAGAAAAAATATTTTCGGTCCTAGGTTATACTTTTGGTTTCCTGATGGTTTATCCATGGTTTCGGGGCCAATCCCACCCCCAAAAAAATTTTTGACGACACCATCTGCCTTGATTTCTTCTCCTGAACAAAATGAGTATAATATTGCCATACTTTGCCGTAGATTCTGGTACTGTACTGCTAAACCCTATTAATAAATCCCAAAGATGTACAGCAGTGCCAAATCAGGCCCAAGATCGATCCAATAATATTATAAATATATTATATGCCCTAATTAAGGACCAATGGCCAAGAAAAAATATTTTCGGTCCTAGGTTATACTTTTGGTTTCCTGATGGTTTATCCATGGTTTCGGGGCCCATCCCACCCCCAAAAAATTTTTTGACGACACCATCTGCCTTGATTTCTTCTCCTGAACAAAATGAGTATAATATTGCCATACTTTGCCGTACATTCTGGTACTGTACTGCTAAACCCTATTAATAAATCCCAAAGATGTACAGCAGTGCCAAATCAGGCCCAAGATCGATCCAATAATATTATAAATATATTATATGCCCTAATTAAGGACCAATGGCCAAGAAAAAATATTTTCGGTCCTAGGTTATACTTTTGGTTTCCTGATGGTTTATCCATGGTTTCGGGGCCAATCCCACCCCCAAAAAATTTTTGACGACACCATCTGCCTTGATTTCTTCTCCTGAACAAAATGAGTATAATATTGCCATACTTTGCCGTACATTCTGGTACTGTACTGCTAAACCCTATTAATAAATCCCAAAGATGTACAGCAGTGCCAAATCAGGCCCAAGATCGATCCAATAATATTATAAATATATTATATGCCCTAATTAAGGACCAATGGCCAAGAAAAAATATTTTCGGTCCTAGGTTATACTTTTGGTTTCCTGATGGTTTATCCATGGTTTCGGGGCCAATCCCACCCCCAAAAAATTTTTTGACGACACCATCTGCCTTGATTTCTTCTCCTGAACAAAATGAGTATAATATTGCCATACTTTGCCGTAGATTCTGGTACTGTACTGCTAAACCCTATTAATAAATCCCAAAGATGTACAGCAGTGCCAAATCAGGCCCAAGATCGATCCAATAATATTATAAATATATTATATGCCCTAATTAAGGACCAATGGCCAAGAAAAAATATTTTCGGTCCTAGGTTATACTTTTGGTTTCCTGATGGTTTATCCATGGTTTCGGGGCCCATCCCACCCCCAAAAATTTTTTTGACGACACCATCTGCCTTGATTTCTTCTCCTGAACAAAATGAGTATAATATTGCCATACTTTGCCGTACATTCTGGTACTGTACTGCTAAACCCTATTAATAAATCCCAAAGATGTACAGCAGTGCCAAATCAGGCCCAAGATCGATCCAATAATATTATAAATATATTATATGCCCTAATTAAGGACCAATGGCCAAGAAAAAATATTTTCGGTCCTAGGTTATACTTTTGGTTTCCTGATGGTTTATCCATGGTTTCGGGGCCAATCCCACCCCCAAAAAAATTTTTGACGACACCATCTGCCTTGATTTCTTCTCCTGAACAAAATGAGTATAATATTGCCATACTTTGCCGTACATTCTGGTACTGTACTGCTAAACCCTATTAATAAATCCCAAAGATGTACAGCAGTGCCAAATCAGGCCCAAGATCGATCCAATAATATTATAAATATATTATATGCCCTAATTAAGGACCAATGGCCAAGAAAAAATATTTTCGGTCCTAGGTTATACTTTTGGTTTCCTGATGGTTTATCCATGGTTTCGGGGCCAATCCCACCCCCAAAAAATTTTTTGACGACACCATCTGCCTTGATTTCTTCTCCTGAACAAAATGAGTATAATATTGCCATACTTTGCCGTACATTCTGGTACTGTACTGCTAAACCCTATTAATAAATCCCAAAGATGTACAGCAGTGCCAAATCAGGCCCAAGATCGATCCAATAATATTATAAATATATTATATGCCCTAATTAAGGACCAATGGCCAAGAAAAAATATTTTCGGTCCTAGGTTATACTTTTGGTTTCCTGATGGTTTATCCATGGTTTCGGGGCCAATCCCACCCCCAAAAAAATTTTTGACGACACCATCTGCCTTGATTTCTTCTCCCTGAACAAAAATGAGTATAATATTGCCATACTTTGCCGTACATTCTGGTACTGTACTGCTAAACCCTATTAATAAATCCCAAAGATGTACAGCAGTGCCAAATCAGGCCCAAGATCGATCCAATAATATTATAAATATATTATATGCCCTAATTAAGGACCAATGGCCAAGAAAAAATATTTTCGGTCCTAGGTTATACTTTTGGTTTCCTGATGGTTTATCCATGGTTTCGGGGCCAATCCCACCCCCAAAAAAATTTTTGACGACACCATCTGCCTTGATTTCTTCTCCTGAACAAAATGAGTATAATATTGCCATACTTTGCCGTACATTCTGGTACTGTACTGCTAAACCCTATTAATAAATCCCAAAGATGTACAGCAGTGCCAAATCAGGCCCAAGATCGATCCAATAATATTATAAATATATTATATGCCCTAATTAAGGACCAATGGCCAAGAAAAAATATTTTCGGTCCTAGGTTATACTTTTGGTTTCCTGATGGTTTATCCATGGTTTCGGGGCCAATCCCACCCCCAAAAAATTTTTGACGACACCATCTGCCTTGATTTCTTCTCCTGAACAAAATGAGTATAATATTGCCATACTTTGCCGTACATTCTGGTACTGTACTGCTAAACCCTATTAATAAATCCCAAAGATGTACAGCAGTGCCAAATCAGGCCCAAGATCGATCCAATAATATTATAAATATATTATATGCCCTAATTAAGGACCAATGGCCAAGAAAAAATATTTTCGGTCCTAGGTTATACTTTTGGTTTCCTGATGGTTTATCCATGGTTTCGGGGCCATCCCACCCCCAAAAAATTTTTTGACGACACCATCTGCCTTGATTTCTTCTCCTGAACAAAATGAGTATAATATTGCCATACTTTGCCGTACATTCTGGTACTGTACTGCTAAACCCTATTAATAAATCCCAAAGATGTACAGCAGTGCCAAATCAGGCCCAAGATCGATCCAATAATATTATAAATATATTATATGCCCTAATTAAGGACCAATGGCCAAGAAAAAATATTTTCGGTCCTAGGTTATACTTTTGGTTTCCTGATGGTTTATCCATGGTTTCGGGGCCAATCCCACCCCCAAAAAATTTTTTGACGACACCATCTGCCTTGATTTCTTCTCCTGAACAAAATGAGTATAATATTGCCATACTTTGCCGTACATTCTGGTACTGTACTGCTAAACCCTATTAATAAATCCCAAAGATGTACAGCAGTGCCAAATCAGGCCCAAGATCGATCCAATAATATTATAAATATATTATATGCCCTAATTAAGGACCAATGGCCAAGAAAAAATATTTTCGGTCCTAGGTTATACTTTTGGTTTCCTGATGGTTTATCCATGGTTTCGGGGCCAATCCCACCCCCAAAAAATTTTTTGACGACACCATCTGCCTTGATTTCTTCTCCTGAACAAAATGAGTATAATATTGCCATACTTTGCCGTACATTCTGGTACTGTACTGCTAAACCCTATTAATAAATCCCAAAGATGTACAGCAGTGCCAAATCAGGCCCAAGATCGATCCAATAATATTATAAATATATTATATGCCCTAATTAAGGACCAATGGCCAAGAAAAAATATTTTCGGTCCTAGGTTATACTTTTGGTTTCCTGATGGTTTATCCATGGTTTCGGGGCCAATCCCACCCCCAAAAAATTTTTGACGACACCATCTGCCTTGATTTCTTCTCCTGAACAAAATGAGTATAATATTGCCATACTTTGCCGTACATTCTGGTACTGTACTGCTAAACCCTATTAATAAATCCCAAAGATGTACAGCAGTGCCAAATCAGGCCCAAGATCGATCCAATAATATTATAAATATATTATATGCCCTAATTAAGGACCAATGGCCAAGAAAAAATATTTTCGGTCCTAGGTTATACTTTTGGTTTCCTGATGGTTTATCCATGGTTTCGGGGCCATCCCACCCCCAAAAAATTTTTGACGACACCATCTGCCTTGATTTCTTCTCCTGAACAAAATGAGTATAATATTGCCATACTTTGCCGTACATTCTGGTACTGTACTGCTAAACCCTATTAATAAATCCCAAAGATGTACAGCAGTGCCAAATCAGGCCCAAGATCGATCCAATAATATTATAAATATATTATATGCCCTAATTAAGGACCAATGGCCAAGAAAAAATATTTTCGGTCCTAGGTTATACTTTTGGTTTCCTGATGGTTTATCCATGGTTTCGGGGCCAATCCCACCCCCAAAAAATTTTTGACGACACCATCTGCCTTGATTTCTTCTCCTGAACAAAATGAGTATAATATTGCCATACTTTGCCGTACATTCTGGTACTGTACTGCTAAACCCTATTAATAAATCCCAAAGATGTACAGCAGTGCCAAATCAGGCCCAAGATCGATCCAATAATATTATAAATATATTATATGCCCTAATTAAGGACCAATGGCCAAGAAAAAATATTTTCGGTCCTAGGTTATACTTTTGGTTTCCTGATGGTTTATCCATGGTTTCGGGGCCAATCCCACCCCCAAAAAATTTTTGACGACACCATCTGCCTTGATTTCTTCTCCTGAACAAAATGAGTATAATATTGCCATACTTTGCCGTACATTCTGGTACTGTACTGCTAAACCCTATTAATAAATCCCAAAGATGTACAGCAGTGCCAAATCAGGCCCAAGATCGATCCAATAATATTATAAATATATTATATGCCCTAATTAAGGACCAATGGCCAAGAAAAAATATTTTCGGTCCTAGGTTATACTTTTGGTTTCCTGATGGTTTATCCATGGTTTCGGGGCCAATCCCACCCCCAAAAAAATTTTTGACGACACCATCTGCCTTGATTTCTTCTCCTGAACAAAATGAGTATAATATTGCCATACTTTGCCGTACATTCTGGTACTGTACTGCTAAACCCTATTAATAAATCCCAAAGATGTACAGCAGTGCCAAATCAGGCCCAAGATCGATCCAATAATATTATAAATATATTATATGCCCTAATTAAGGACCAATGGCCAAGAAAAAATATTTTCGGTCCTAGGTTATACTTTTGGTTTCCTGATGGTTTATCCATGGTTTCGGGGCCAATCCCACCCCCAAAAAAATTTTTGACGACACCATCTGCCTTGATTTCTTCTCCTGAACAAAATGAGTATAATATTGCCATACTTTGCCGTACATTCTGGTACTGTACTGCTAAACCCTATTAATAAATCCCAAAGATGTACAGCAGTGCCAAATCAGGCCCAAGATCGATCCAATAATATTATAAATATATTATATGCCCTAATTAAGGACCAATGGCCAAGAAAAAATATTTTCGGTCCTAGGTTATACTTTTGGTTTCCTGATGGTTTATCCATGGTTTCGGGGCCAATCCCACCCCCAAAAAAATTTTTGACGACACCATCTGCCTTGATTTCTTCTCCTGAACAAAATGAGTATAATATTGCCATACTTTGCCGTACATTCTGGTACTGTACTGCTAAACCCTATTAATAAATCCCAAAGATGTACAGCAGTGCCAAATCAGGCCCAAGATCGATCCAATAATATTATAAATATATTATATGCCCTAATTAAGGACCAATGGCCAAGAAAAAATATTTTCGGTCCTAGGTTATACTTTTGGTTTCCTGATGGTTTATCCATGGTTTCGGGGCCATCCCACCCCCAAAAAATTTTTTGACGACACCATCTGCCTTGATTTCTTCTCCTGAACAAAATGAGTATAATATTGCCATACTTTGCCGTACATTCTGGTACTGTACTGCTAAACCCTATTAATAAATCCCAAAGATGTACAGCAGTGCCAAATCAGGCCCAAGATCGATCCAATAATATTATAAATATATTATATGCCCTAATTAAGGACCAATGGCCAAGAAAAAATATTTTCGGTCCTAGGTTATACTTTTGGTTTCCTGATGGTTTATCCATGGTTTCGGGGCCAATCCCACCCCCAAAAAATTTTTGACGACACCATCTGCCTTGATTTCTTCTCCTGAACAAAATGAGTATAATATTGCCATACTTTGCCGTACATTCTGGTACTGTACTGCTAAACCCTATTAATAAATCCCAAAGATGTACAGCAGTGCCAAATCAGGCCCAAGATCGATCCAATAATATTATAAATATATTATATGCCCTAATTAAGGACCAATGGCCAAGAAAAAATATTTTCGGTCCTAGGTTATACTTTTGGTTTCCTGATGGTTTATCCATGGTTTCGGGGCCAATCCCACCCCCAAAAAAATTTTTGACGACACCATCTGCCTTGATTTCTTCTCCTGAACAAAATGAGTATAATATTGCCATACTTTGCCGTACATTCTGGTACTGTACTGCTAAACCCTATTAATAAATCCCAAAGATGTACAGCAGTGCCAAATCAGGCCCAAGATCGATCCAATAATATTATAAATATATTATATGCCCTAATTAAGGACCAATGGCCAAGAAAAAATATTTTCGGTCCTAGGTTATACTTTTGGTTTCCTGATGGTTTATCCATGGTTTCGGGGCCAATCCCACCCCCAAAAAAATTTTTGACGACACCATCTGCCTTGATTTCTTCTCCTGAACAAAATGAGTATAATATTGCCATACTTTGCCGTACATTCTGGTACTGTACTGCTAAACCCTATTAATAAATCCCAAAGATGTACAGCAGTGCCAAATCAGGCCCAAGATCGATCCAATAATATTATAAATATATTATATGCCCTAATTAAGGACCAATGGCCAAGAAAAAATATTTTCGGTCCTAGGTTATACTTTTGGTTTCCTGATGGTTTATCCATGGTTTCGGGGCCAATCCCACCCCCAAAAAATTTTTGACGACACCATCTGCCTTGATTTCTTCTCCTGAACAAAATGAGTATAATATTGCCATACTTTGCCGTACATTCTGGTACTGTACTGCTAAACCCTATTAATAAATCCCAAAGATGTACAGCAGTGCCAAATCAGGCCCAAGATCGATCCAATAATATTATAAATATATTATATGCCCTAATTAAGGACCAATGGCCAAGAAAAAATATTTTCGGTCCTAGGTTATACTTTTGGTTTCCTGATGGTTTATCCATGGTTTCGGGGCCAATCCCACCCCCAAAAAAATTTTTGACGACACCATCTGCCTTGATTTCTTCTCCTGAACAAAATGAGTATAATATTGCCATACTTTGCCGTACATTCTGGTACTGTACTGCTAAACCCTATTAATAAATCCCAAAGATGTACAGCAGTGCCAAATCAGGCCCAAGATCGATCCAATAATATTATAAATATATTATATGCCCTAATTAAGGACCAATGGCCAAGAAAAAATATTTTCGGTCCTAGGTTATACTTTTGGTTTCCTGATGGTTTATCCATGGTTTCGGGGCCAATCCCACCCCCAAAAAATTTTTGACGACACCATCTGCCTTGATTTCTTCTCCTGAACAAAATGAGTATAATATTGCCATACTTTGCCGTACATTCTGGTACTGTACTGCTAAACCCTATTAATAAATCCCAAAGATGTACAGCAGTGCCAAATCAGGCCCAAGATCGATCCAATAATATTATAAATATATTATATGCCCTAATTAAGGACCAATGGCCAAGAAAAAATATTTTCGGTCCTAGGTTATACTTTTGGTTTCCTGATGGTTTATCCATGGTTTCGGGGCCATCCCACCCCCAAAAAATTTTTGACGACACCATCTGCCTTGATTTCTTCTCCTGAACAAAATGAGTATAATATTGCCATACTTTGCCGTACATTCTGGTACTGTACTGCTAAACCCTATTAATAAATCCCAAAGATGTACAGCAGTGCCAAATCAGGCCCAAGATCGATCCAATAATATTATAAATATATTATATGCCCTAATTAAGGACCAATGGCCAAGAAAAAATATTTTCGGTCCTAGGTTATACTTTTGGTTCCTGATGGTTTATCCATGGTTTCGGGGCCAATCCCACCCCCAAAAAAATTTTTTGACGACACCATCTGCCTTGATTTCTTCTCCTGAACAAAATGAGTATAATATTGCCATACTTTGCCGTACATTCTGGTACTGTACTGCTAAACCCTATTAATAAATCCCAAAGATGTACAGCAGTGCCAAATCAGGCCCAAGATCGATCCAATAATATTATAAATATATTATATGCCCTAATTAAGGACCAATGGCCAAGAAAAAATATTTTCGGTCCTAGGTTATACTTTTGGTTTCCTGATGGTTTATCCATGGTTTCGGGGCCATCCCACCCCCAAAAAATTTTTGACGACACCATCTGCCTTGATTTCTTCTCCTGAACAAATGAGTATAATATTGCCATACTTTGCCGTACATTCTGGTACTGTACTGCTAACCCTATTAATAAATCCCAAAGATGTACAGCAGTGCCAAATCAGGCCCAAGATCGATCCAATAATATTATAATATATTATATGCCCTAATTAAGGACCAATGGCCAAGAAAAAATATTTTCGGTCCTAGGTTATACTTTTGGTTTCCTGATGGTTTATCCATGGTTTCGGGGCCAATCCCACCCCAAAAAATTTTTGACGACACCATCTGCCTTGATTTCTTCTCCTGAACAAAATGAGTATAATATTGCCATACTTTGCCGTACATTCTGGTACTGTACTGCTAAACCCTATTAATAAATCCCAAAGATGTACAGCAGTGCCAAATCAGGCCCAAGATCGATCCAATAATATTATAAATATATTATATGCCCTAATTAAGGACCAATGGCCAAGAAAAAATATTTTCGGTCCTAGGTTATACTTTTGGTTTCCTGATGGTTTATCCATGGTTTCGGGGCCAATCCCACCCCAAAAAAATTTTTGACGACACCATCTGCCTTGATTTCTTCTCCTGAACAAAATGAGTATAATATTGCCATACTTTGCCGTACATTCTGGTACTGTACTGCTAAACCCTATTAATAAATCCCAAAGATGTACAGCAGTGCCAAATCAGGCCCAAGATCGATCCAATAATATTATAAATATATTATATGCCCTAATTAAGGACCAATGGCCAAGAAAAAATATTTTCGGTCCTAGGTTATACTTTTGGTTTCCTGATGGTTTATCCATGGTTTCGGGGCCAATCCCACCCCCAAAAAATTTTGACGACACCATCTGCCTTGATTTCTTCTCCTGAACAAAATGAGTATAATATTGCCATACTTTGCCGTACATTCTGGTACTGTACTGCTAAACCCTATTAATAAATCCCAAAGATGTACAGCAGTGCCAAATCAGGCCCAAGATCGATCCAATAATATTATAAAATATATTATATGCCCTAATTAAGGACCAATGGCCAAGAAAAAAATATTTTCGGTCCTAGGTTATACTTTTTGGTTTCCTGATGGTTTATCCATGGTTTCGGGGCCAATCCCACCCCCAAAAAATTTTTTGACGACACCATCTGCCTTGATTTCTTCTCCTGAACAAAATGAGTATAATATTGCCATACTTTGCCGTACATTCTGGTACTGTACTGCTAAACCCTATTAATAAATCCCAAAGATGTACAGCAGTGCCAAATCAGGCCCAAGATCGATCCAATAATATTATAA